>VBSM01003176.1:63644458-63694422 GCA_008086735.1 Cheirogaleus medius
TCTAGTCATGGGAACATGGCAGTGGAACGTGTTTAATGCCAGTCTAGCATCTAGAAAAAGTCTGACTCATAGATGACACAAAATAAATGATTGTAAAAAGAGAGTGAGGACGAAAGGATGAAAGGCAGGGAGAAAGATCAGCGGCTGTCACCACAGAGATGGCACATTTTACTAAATTCAGTATTGCGGTTGTTGCCCAGGAAGGGCTCATGCAGGGCCACACAGGGGGTCAAAAGTTGCCCGTCACATGTCATTGGCAAAAAGACAGCCACAACAAGGCTGACAGGAGCATCTTTCATGTGTTTTTTCATTCAGTTAACTGCTGCTGAGTTCCCTCCCTGGATTAGGGAAGGATGCTGCAGCTGTAACAGTTAGGATTAGGGGCTAGGGTAGTGTGCTGGGATACACTGCCCTGTTTTATTGGCCTGGACAGCTTTCCCTGGCATTGGATCTTTCCAAGCAGAAAGAATTATTAGACATTTTGTACAGATGTGGTTCATTTTACCCAGGATTTTGTCTGAGTTGCGGCAGTGGGGACAGTGAATCCCACTGAGCCTTGATTTCCTTATTATGAGAAGGAGTTGGCCATTAAGTGATCTCGGCAGTGGCTGCTAGCTCATACCCTTGAGATGTTGTGTAGTTTGCTAAGGATCAACCAGCTCTGACAGATATTAGAAGAGGCTTAATAAGTCTTGACCTTTCTTTACCGATCCAGGTTGCTTGAGTTGTAAGTGGTCTAACAATAGCACCCTAAGGACACTGCTTGCTCAAGGTGAAGCCTCTTACTTATCTCCATTAGCTTGATTCTAGAGAAGAGTGGAGAGGTGGCCTTAGCACACTTCCTTCAGCCGGTGGAATGGTATATGTTGTGTGCCTTCTTCAAGGGCCTGAGAGGTCACATTACAAACAGAGTGTGCAGACAGTAAGTAATACTGATCAGGTGGAAAATGCTGACGCTTGAGAACTGATTTTCGGCATTGATGAATTAAGGCAGATTACACAGCCTTTCAGGACATTTTTGATAACCTTGCAGTACGTGAAAGACATTTTAGAAGTACCAGAAGAAAATTAATAAGGGTATTAGAACATATTGTGGATGCCAGAGAGGAAGTGTTTGACTCAAGACAAATTAGATTGTACCAAATGTTTCCTTTGACAGTTATGATTAGTTAGGAATTGGAGACAGATTTCAGAGTTGCTTAATGTTCTTGTTGTTTTATAGTAAAGTTTTAGAGATGAACTTCATTAAATGCCTCTGGTTTTGTTGGTGAAACGCTGAAACAAATCTACCTTATTGTTAACATCTGTGGTAACATATAGAATAGAAATTACAATCTTAGCATGGGTAAGAGGAGCTATGAGAAACAGTGACATGCGTCTATCACCCACATTATTATATACAGTGACATGCATCTATCACTCACATTATTATATATTGTATGACATTAATAATCTCTCTGCTTCCTCTCAATTGCTAAAATTATTTTTAGGATTTCCATTTCATTTTGGGACCACCGAGTATTTAAGGGATGGCGGGGCTATGACTGTTAGCATTAAGGGAATATTAAAATATAGTTTAATATGAGAAAACCAGAGGAATGTGCAAACTCTAGGCCGTATTTCTCCCTAATGGGTAAATCTAGTCATACATGTCTGACAGAATTGTAAATGCCGAGTTATTTGATCTTTCCTGACTGTCTTATCTTGGAGTCATTTATATTTACAACATGCTATGCACTAAAGCGTGAAAAGCAGAACCATACAGTTTCGCTACCATCTGAAGTCATAAAATATCTTTTATTTACATAGTAAATCTGGGATAGATTATAGTAGAAAGTCCCTACACATCTGAGATACTGCAAGTGGTAGCAATTTTCAGAGATAAGTAATTTATTCATCTGATTAAATGTCTCTGGTAGTTACATGATAAATAATGTATAACTTTCCTTGTTCACTCTTTGAAGTTTCATCATAGATGTACTTACTTTCTTTTCACATGTTTAAGGTCTTAGCAGCATTTCTTCCCCTGCTCCCAGCTTTTTATTATAAAATATTTCAAATATAGAGAAATTAAAAAAACAGTACATTGCACATCCATATACCTGCTACCTAGATTCATTAATTGTTAACGTTTTGCTGCATTTGCTTTATCTATTTGTGTATGTGTGTGTGAGTGTATATGTATATGTACATATATTTTTTGCTTAATAATTTGAGGTAAATTGGGACAACCAGATGTTATGATACCTCCTAAATTCTTGAACAGCTACCTCCTAAATATAAGGGCATTCTCCCACATAAACACATTGACATTTCAAAATACGAAAATTAACAATAATTTTCTCATGATATCTGATGCCCAGTCTATATTTAAATTTTTCCAGTTGTCTCCAAAATGTTTTTTATGGCTATTTATTCTTTCCCTGAACTAAGATCCAGTCAGTGTTCATGCATTGCAATTCATGTTCGGGCCCTAAAATCTTTTTTATGTTTATTCTACAGTCTGGAACAGTTCCCTCACATTTCTTCTATGACATTGACTTTTTAAAGAGACCAGGCCACTTGCCTTGGAGAAAGTCCCACATGGAGGATGTGTCTGATTGATCGTTTCCCGTGGGACTATTCAGTTTTTCTCTAGTGCCTGTATTTCTGATAAACTGGAAGTTAGGCCAGACGTTTGGAGGCCATTATTTCATTTAATCTTTTTTGGGAAGGTGAGTTAGAGGAGATTAAGAAAAAGTCAATCCTGTCTTTGCAGAGCTATTTTCCTTAAAACCCAGGCCTCTGTGATGTTGAGAAAAGTGGAGAATAATCCTTTTATTCGAAGGTAGCACTTGTAAGCTTCTGATTAGAGTCTCTTTCTTTTAAAAGTCCTAAGTAAAAGTTGCCCTCCCCGCTGCGCCCCATCCCTTCTGATCTCTCCTTCTTTGGCCATCTATGGCCGTGAGCACGTGTCACTCATAGGCCATTTCACACAATATGGCAACTGTGCTGTGTGCTTTTCTGTCTTGCCTACTGGCCTGTGAGCTCCTAACAGCAGGGATGGTGTTGGCTTTTCCCCATAATTTCTTGAAGCCCAATTCAATTCATTGTCATTATAGGCTAATTTATTTCCACTTAAAACTTTCTTCTTAAATTGGATGGGAAAAGGAATTTTCTGGATCCACCTGTGAACTGTCTCTGCTTGGTAGGCAGATGTTTTCTCAAATGCTGAAGGGACTCACCTTCTCTCTTTTCCCTGGTGTAGCTACTTTTGCTCACTTCTAGTCTTCATATACTCCCAAGTGAAGTGAGAAGATAGATTTATATTAATATATCAGTGAGTGTCCTTTTATTTTATCTTTTGGATTCCCCCTTTAGAAGTTGAGGTGTGTCTTCTCTGATCTTAATTTTCCATTGCCCGTGGCTTTTTTTACCCCATAAGTACTCTGCCAGGTATCATGGAAACATATGGACTGTCTTTCACTTTCACAGAGCTCAGAGTATCAGTTAGACAAAGTCCGTTCCTGCGTGGACATTCTGATTGGCTCTGTGGCCTTAAAATGTCAAGCAAGTATACTTTTTTGGTGTGCCCTGCAACTTGGCCTAAACTTTGCTATAAATGGCAAAGTTCTGGAATTGCCGTGGCTCCGTGCCAAATGCTGGAAATAATTTTAGGATATAAAAACACAGTTTTCATATGAAAATATTTATTTTAGGGGCCCTTGATAAGCACATATGTATGTTATTCATTTTCATAATGAATTAGTTCCTTTCTTCAATTGTAAGGATAAACCTTTGTGAGTATCTAATTTGTTGAAAAGAAAATGATTCCAGTAAGATTATTATGACTTCAACATGACTCCCTTATGAAAAGGCGTAATGGAGTGGATAGTTCAATTAAATTTGAAGAAAAGGAAATAATATTCTGAATATGCATTTGATAAATAGGGAAGGCAGCTTTTAGCATTTACTTTTAAATATTATTTATTCAACTAGCGTTCCAGACTAACCCCCAGCTTCTTGCAGGCAATTAAGACATGAGTCAAAAAAAAAAAAAAAAAAAAAAAAAAAAAAAAAGACATGAGTCAAGATTTTGGAGAGCTCTCTGCCTAGCAAAGCCTAATTAAATTTGAGTTCTTAGACCTGGAAGGGGCCACAAAAAGTCGTCAGATCAAGCCCCTTGCCTTTAGGCAAATAAGATATTAACCCCCATTCACAAGCAAGAATGTTTGAAACCAATAATGGTGTTTTGAACAACTGAAGAACAGTGGTGTGGAGCCTAGTGCATCTTTTATTGCCCTCTTCCTACTCTAATAATGGTTTTATTTTTAATTCAATTCATTAGATTAATATGAAGGAAAATATTATTCCCAATTTCAGAAGCGAAAGCAGCTCAATCATCTACTCGCAACCTAAGTGGAGTCCTTGAACTTTGCCATGGAACTGGGTGAAAAAATGTTCCTGGTTTTCAAGGCTTCCTTAGCATCATGTGGTAATGGAATCAAAATAGAATCTTGTTTTATAACAGTCAGAATAAGCAAAACTCAAGCCCTCATTTTGAATGTGGCAATGCAATGCTGAGATCCTACAAATCTCTCCACTGGAACGCACAGTCAGGTGGCTTCTTAAAGTGCATCACCTCATGGAGGCCTCCAGTAATAGCGAAGGATGGTCTCCTGACTTTGGATTGCTAATTTCTGTTCCAAACAGGAGTATTCCTGAGTGAGAGTGAACCACAGCTTATAGGCAGCAATTTTCGGGAGACTGAATCCCAAGTTAACTACTCATGGCCTCTGAACTAGGTAATGCCTGTGATAGTGCCCCAGTGAAATATGCCACTGTGTCATTCTGTCCTTTTAGCCTCTGGATTTCCCCTTTGCAACCCATAATAGGCAAGGCAAGGGAGGGAAGAGCTAACAATTACGGAGCACTTACTCTGTCTCACACGTGGCGCCAACTCCTTTCATGATACGGGATTTTCTCCACTGGTTCTTGATGGCAGTCATTAGAGGACATTAGAGTCCCACTGTCTGGATCACTGATTTAATTCCTTGATGTCTCAGTTACTCATTGATAAAGTGAGATTAAATTGGTAAAGTATGTTAAGCCCTTAGACAGGCATCCTCAAACTACGGCCCACGGGCCGCATGCGGCCTGCCGAGAACATTTATCTGGCCCGCCGGGTGTTTTGCACGTTTTGTTTTTTTACTTCAAAATAAGATATGTGCAGTGTGCATAGGAATTTGTTCATAGTTGTTTTTTTTTAAACCATAGTCCGGCCCTCCAACGGTCTGAGGGACAGTGAACTGGCCCCCTGTTTAAAAAGTTTGAGGACCCCTGCAGGTATGCTGCAAATGGTACTTAGCATTACCCACTCCATTTATGTTTCCAGTTTTATTCTAAACCACTCATTTGATCATGTCATCCTCTTCCCAATCTCTGTTCTTTGAGCTAAAAAACCTTTGGTGATTCCCTCCTTCTTATGGGCTAAAGTCCAAACTCTTTAGTTTGTCCTGTGATCTGGCCCCGTCTTACTTCTCTACACTGATACGTCCCTTCGTTCTTGCACTGGTAGGGAAAACCAATATGAACCATGCTTTGGGGTTTTTGGCTTCCGTAAGTTTGTGGGTTTTCTCTACCTAAAACTCCCTGCCACTGGCACTCCTGTGTCCCTTCCCTCTCCAGTCTCCATCTGTTCACATCCCCTTAGGCTTCAAGTCATCAAAAAATATTAAGCAATGCCCTTTACTTCCATTTATTTATTCAATACCAAAGTTTATCAGTGCATTTTCAAACATTTTCCAACAACACTTGAAAGGAAAATATTTTTTTTTTCTTAAGAGGTTTTTCTTTGGGCGGGAGTGGTTCATCTAAGACCTGAATCAAGAAATGTACTTAACTGGAACATGCCATTCTTCAAACATTTCTGGGAATCCTAGTACCTGGTAGCTGGTTAGATCATGCTGGAGAATATTAAATACAGAGACAGAAATCAAAACACCTATACAGAGACAGTCACTGAATTTTAGAACCAGGAGAAACCAAAGTGACTTTAGTGAAATATCAGTGTGACCTGCATAAACCACAGCCTTAGATAGGTGAGGTGATCTGAGTAAATTCATTGTGTGGACTGATTAGAGTGTTTGCCCAGCACACTAGTGGGCAGGCCTGAGCATTTGCAGGTAGTCCCAGCTGGTGTCTGCAGCGGGTGGGGGCCATCCTTTCTGATAGCCAGGCCTGAGGGCAGGCTGGTCCTACCACTGTATTAATTCCAGCAGACTCCCAATCTCTGTCAACCTCTCTTGCCCTTCTAAATTCCAGACTCACTCTTATCTGATTTCATATTTGTCTGTTGTGGTAGTTTTGGTTAAGTTGGTCCACCAATAACAATATAGAAAAAAAAAAAAAGGAATTATTTTCTGTTACATATATTTTCATGTATCATATCCCATATAAAACTAATTTTAATTTAATTTGGTAAAAGCATTTTGGGATATATGCTCATGTAAATAATAATAAATAAATAATCTCTAACACTCATATACCATTTACTATGTGACAGGAACAATTTTAAGCACTCTATATATTTGGTCGATCCATTCAGTTCTCACAACAACCCCAAGAGGTAGTGACTGTTGTTATCCTCACTGAAGCACAGAGAGGTTGAGTAACTTGCCCAAGATCAGACAGCCAGTAAGTGGCAGAGTTAGGATTTAAACCCAGGCAATCTGACTCCAGAAAACAAGACATTCATTGTCTTTTCATTCTTACTCTTTGGCACTAGATTCCTCTTTAATTTCAGGAAAAAAAGTAGAAAGTGCATATTTAACAACTAAACAAAATAAACTGTAGGAAATTTCTAAGCTAATAGCAAGTTGTTTAAAAAAATATATTTGCTGATGAGGTTTTTAAGAAAGTCACCATAGGACAGGTGTGCAATACTAGTTTTCTGCTGATGCAGAGAAAAATCCAGTGAAGGGATCCTTGCAAAATAATAAGTGATTTTTTTCTTTATCTTTCTGGCGAAGCAGAGTCTTAGACCTCTAGTCATTGTGGACTACACCAAATCACACTGCCTCCTTGAGGTAGAGAGTGTTTGGATCATGGGATAGGTACCAGGTGTCTTGGGAGGTTGGTGGACGGGGAGATGACTTCCAGCTGAGACTGTACAGTAGAATTTAATATTTAAAGTTTTGCAGGTTGACTGGGCTAAATTAGTCCAAATGACTTCATAAGTGACTGCTTCATTTAGCTTTGGTGAATACAATTACCTGGCTGCAAAACATGAAAAAGAAAATTGTCCCTACTATACACTTTCAAATGTATAGTTACTGTTTTCTAAAAAGAAAACATATCTAGCTCTGAAATGTGAATGCTGTAATAAGATCCAGTAATAAGCATAATTAGAAAAAAAAACCTAATTGACTCTAGTCTATGTAATTATACGTGTATATCTATAAAGAAAGTCTCATGGATAGATTTCATCTAAGCCACTTTTATGTTTTCTGTATTACTGCTATAGCTTTCTCTAACTTTTAGGCTCTGGGATTTCTCCTCCCTTATTCTGAGTTTATAGTCTGTCTTTAGTTACCATCTTCATGATGATCATTCCTAAGTTTGCTTTTTGCTCTGGTCACTTTAGGTTTAATTTTATTCCATTCCTGGTCATTTATAGTTTTGTTCTCTCATCTCCCCAGACCCCATCAAGAAGCATATGCTCCTGTGGCAGACTTGAATGAATGTAACGGTGGGTTACACAGTTTGTTTCTCTTTGGGGAAACTGAGAGGGATGCATAGGCCTGATGCCAGATGTTAGAAGAAACCGTAGCTTTCCCGATGGTGCTGCCGGTGAGACTGCCCTAACCATGCAATACGCCGACCTCCTCCCCACTAACGTGGCAGACCGCCTCTGCATCTCCACAACATTTCTGGATTCTTTTCCAGGTTGTTTCTTTACGCATCACACATTCAGACTGGGTATAAAAGCAGCTGCGGTACAGTTTTATGTCAGCATTTTCACTTAGGTCTCACGATGGATATAAGCTAACCTTTGTAGCCCTTCTCGGTTTATTACTGACATCTGTTCCTCTGAGCGTGTCCAGCTGGGGCTGAAGCCACATCTGCACTTTCAACTTCCACCTACCTTTATGTTTTAAATGTAATTTTAGATTTCATTTGTTTTTAATTGTGAACTCAGGAGAGAGATGAGTTCCAGCCATGACTCAGTGTGAGTTCCTGTGTCATAATTCCACTTTTCTGGAGTGTTTGCACCTGACAGGAATAGAGTCAAGGAAACGAAAGGAACAGGAAAGGCCCCAGGCACATACGAGTGGCTGCAGATGCGGAATTTTGCCGGCACTTGGCAGAGTAAAATCGGCCACATGAAATACAAAGCAAGGCCAGACTTTTTTTTTTTTCTTTGATTATTTTATATAAGAAAGGGATGTTCAAGGTGGGGGAAATAATTAAAAATAGCAATAACATCTTTAAAATAAAGCATATTAATCATAACTTTAATGAAGGCTTAAAAGCATTTATAGTTGTAATGGCAAAAAGGCTTTTAGAAAATAATGTAACCAGTTTTGAGACTTTTAAAAAGCAGAAGTTTTTGAGACTAGTGCTTCCTATTTTAGTATCAGAGGAAAGAAGGAGGAGCTGAGGTTTGGATGGTTATCGTGGGGGAGGGAGTGGACATGATCAAAAATGGTTCCTTCCCTGGGACAACACATCCTGAACGCTTATCTCTTCCAACGCCCAAGCGCGTTGAGCTCGTGAATTTTGAACTTTTCCTGTAGCTCTGAAGAAATACTGTGATCCTAATGAACTCCAAGGGTACCTGGTACTGTGGCTCTAAACATCATGTTTCAAGAGGCAGCATGATTTGGTACAGTCTGATAGGGACTATAAATCAAAGTGTCTTTACTTCTCTAGGGAGATAAAAAAAATCATTTGTTATTTACGAGGATCTTGTAGTAGTTGCAGCCTGTCTGTCAGATGTTTCAATTTTTATGATGTAAGACACTTGGTGTTTCCATGAATAGTGGAAACATGGTGTTTTTCATGATTGAAAAATTGGGGCATAGTTTAAATCTTAAATTTCAGCTTATATATGGAGATGAAATAGAGATCTTGGAACAGAGATATCTTTGTTAGAATGTGCAAGAATGTCAGTGAATTCTAACTTGAAGTTACATTCATATGAGCTGTTAAAGGCATGAATAGACAAAGGGAATGATTTTGAGGAAGTGCCTTCTGGAGACTGTGGGAAAGCCCATCATGGGTAGATGAGCAGACTGTGATTGGGTCAAGTCACACAGACATTGCAGTGGTAGGTGCTAGTGGTCAACACTGCTAGGTCCACGGCCATCGGCCATTCGCCCAGCACTTTGCCTGCTGAATTTAGGGGACGCAAGGGAGCAAATAGTGACTAGTGCTCAGTATATGCAGCTCAGAACCCTTGAATTTTTAAATGACCTTTTAAAAGGATCCCCACTGATAGGTTTGAATACACTTCATATTATTACTCTAAGGTTAGATCTAAGAATGTTCCCAAGTTGGTTACTACAGTCGATCCTCAATATTTGCAGATTCTGTATTTGCAAGTTTGCCATCTTGCTAAAATTTATTTGTAACCCCCAACTCAGTACACGAGGTGCTTCTTTGGTCACTGATGGACATATACAGAGCAGGGAAAAATCTGAGTAGCTCACAGTGCATGTACTCAGCTGAGGATGAACAAGGCGATATCTGCCGTTTTGTTTCACTTCTTATGCTATAAACAAGTGCCCTTTTTGCACTCTTTGAAGTGACACGTCTTTTGCAATTTTTGTGCTTGTTGGCGATTTCACTGTTTAAAATGGCCCCCAAGCATAAGGCTGAAGTGCTATCTAGTGTTTTTAGGTGTAAGAAGGCTGTGATGTGCCTTATGGAGAAAAATACTGTTTTAGCTAAGCTCTCATCAAGCATGAGTGATAGTGCCATGAGTTTAATGTTGATGATCCAATAATTTATATTAGATAAGGTGTTTTTTAGACAGAAACACGCATAAAACAAGGTTATGAGTTGACCTCTTGATGAAAATGTTGTGACCAGAGCCTTGTAGGAACCTAACCCTGTATTTCCCCTAGGAGCAAAGGATTCATATTTGCTAATGGCAGTGTTCGAGGGGACTTTCTAGAACAGAACTGTCATCACGAATAACAAGGATCACTGTATGTAGAAACTCCTCTCCTTCCATCCTACCCTGTTCTTACAAAATTTCTAAGCATAGCTAGATCATAAGGATTCTTGATACTATTTTATAGTTGGTATAGCACTACAATGGTAGATATATGTTGGTGTGTTGGTCCAGAACCATAAATCCAGTAAAATGACAATAGGGTTTAAACTCCACAGTTTCTGAGGCATTTTTCAAAGTAAACCCGTGTATAGTGTACTCTTCCCTCCATAAGTTCCAGAAACACCACTGTTTGTTTATGTACGAAAATGGCCTCTTCTGAGCTGCCCTGGGGCGGTTTTGTCTGGCCCCCTTAGAGCTGAGGTGCCTGGTTCATTGTACAATCAGTATAAAAATAGGCATTACAGGAACTTGCCCGTCTGGGTCAAGAGATGGTTGCAGATTTATAGAAGCTTTTACATTTGAACAGATGATGTTCTACAGGTTTAAGAAAAAAAACAAAACAATTTCACGATGAAATTCTACAGGCTAAAATAAAAAATCTAATTTCAAAAAATTCAAGGGAAAAAGTTGTCTATCTTTATGCACTGCCTATAACTTTTTCTTTTGTAGTTTCACCACTTAAAATAAAAGACACAAAACAGCTCTGTTCTGTGTTTTGAGGAAATGGTTTTGCAAGGCTATTTGGTTAGACAATGAATTAAAAAGAGTCAGAACTTCCGGGATGGGCTTTCTGTAAGGGAAGTGCTTAGGTGGCTGCAAACCCTGAGGATCAACTTATGCGGAGCCCTTGAAACATTTTCTGCTTCAAGAACCAGGGGCAACACTCTGTGATGTGTAAAACCTCAGGGCTAAACACTGATATATATATTTTTTATAATTGTGGTAAAATAAATGTAACATTTACCATCTTGACTGATTTAAGTGTACAGTTATATATTTACATGGTTGTGCAACCCATCTCCAGAACTCTTTTTATCTTGCAAAACTGAAACTCTGTACCATAAACAACTCTCTATTCCCTCCTCCCACCAGCCCCTGGCAGTCACCATTCTACTTTCAGTTTTTGTGAATTTCACTACTCTAGGTACCTTGTGTAGGTAGAAGCATACAGTATTTGTCTTTTTGTGACTGGCTTATTTCACTTAATAAAATGTCCTCAAGGTTCATCCATGTTGTAGCACGTGTCAGAATTCCTTCCTTTTTAAGGCTGAATAATATTTCATTTTACATATACAGCATATTTTGTTTATCCATTCTTCTGTCAATAGTCACTTGGGTTGGTTCCACCTTTTGCTATTGTAAATAATGCTGCTATGAACATGGGATTGCAGGTATCTCTTTGAGACCTTGCTTTCAGTTCTTTTTTGTATAACCCAGAAGTGGAATTAATTGCAGGATCATATGGTAATTCCAGTTTTCTTTATTTGAGGAACCACCATACTGTTTTCCATAATGGCTGCACCATTTTGCATTCTTACCAACAGCGTGTAAGGGTTTGATTTCTCCATATCCTTGCACTATCCATATCCTATCTCCAAACACTTGTTATTTTCTGTTGTTTTTTTTTAAAAAAATAGTTGTCTGATATTTATTGTTGAAGAGCTATTGCAATGTCAAGAAATTTTGGCCATCTGTGATACTTTTAAATAGTTTTACTTTAGAAATATTTGTATCTTCCAGGTATACAGCCCCTCAACTATATAGGTTATAAAACAAATTGGATAGAACCAATTTACCTTACATTGGAACTGTGGCTTACAACTGTGGCTACAGCCTAGTAAATGCTCAGTTAATTTTTGTTAAATGAATGAGCCAGTGACCATGAAGACAGTTCGTATTATTTCTTATGGAGATAACAATTGGATTGGAGTGGGATTGGAAAAGATGTAGGGTAAATGTATTAGCCATCTCTTTTGTTAACCCTTTAGCCATTTCAAAACCAAAAATATTTGTTTCGAATATCCCAAAGTAAACATTTAGTAGATTAAAAAGATAATTCGGGTAAATGTGTTAGTCTATTTTCCCATTACGATGCATTGCTCACGGGACACTGTCTCTGTGGTGTGTTCCAGGGACCACCTTCAAGTTTGCAGTGTGTATTGTCTATTTACTAGACTTTTTAACATAGCAACATAAACATTTTTATTCTAGTAATGTCTTTCTGGTTTGGGATGGTGGCTTCCTGTCTTTCAGAACTTGATGTTATTTGTTTTTTTGGTATGTGCCTTCCAGATACCTGCTTTTGAAATCTTTCAGGTGTTTGGCACTAATTTTCTCAGATAGTTGGATTACTTCAAGCCAAGAATAACAGAGTTGGGGTCAAGATCGTGAACTGTATGGTTAATCCTTCTGAGGAAGTATTTATTTTTATTCATTTTTGTTTGCCTTTCCTTGGTTCACGGTGCTATGGCTGCTCCCTTTGGCTGTGATTATCCAAAACTGAGTTTACTACTGAGCCTAAGAATATTTTCCAAGCTTTTAAAATCATGACCCTCAGTAAGAAATACATTTTACATCCTGGCCAGTTTTATACACACAGAGACACACACACACACACTCACTGAACCCAAAGTATTTGTCGTAAATTGCAAATGTGTACAGTTATTGCTAAGGATATGTATTTCCATTTAATTTACATAAAATGCTGATCACTGAATTGATTTTATGATATTATTTGGTCATGCAGTTTAACAAACACTGACCACTGGCATCAGAGAATTTTGTTCTTCATATTCTATAGCAATAGTCAGCTTTTCTGCTTGTGACTGATCACCTATTGCCAGCATGTGATTTTGTCAGCATTTTAAAGCAATTTGATTGTGAAAGTCATGCTAGCTCTGGTTGCCCATTTGGTTTTACGTTTATAGGCAGCTGCTCCTTGGGAAGTGGGGCTTGCAGAACAGATTGAATATTCCATAGCATCAGATTTATACTTGGTGGGGTTAGGGGGTATTCATGGAGGAAGACTCAACAATATGGAAATCACATGTCAACCTATCCTATCCCTTAGAAGCATAGGTTCATGCCCACTGGGCTTCACTGTCACTTAGATTAGCACAATATGGCCTTCCTCATGGATGCTTTGAGGGGAGGGGCTGCTCTTGTTCCTGTTTTTATTCCTCAGAGCCCTTAGCATGATGCCTCTTGTGGAGAATATGCATCAGCCTCTGGTCTGGTAGAGTTTCCTCATTCTCCCTCTTCTCCTCTGTGTTTTCTTCCTCCCTACAGAAAACATAAAATCATATGCAGAAAGAGACATACAGACTGTGTGGAATGACGTGAAGGGTCACTTACTTGGAGGATAGAGACTGTCTGTATGTAAACGCTTATGTTTGATGCAAATTGTGGGACAATAATCTTTAAATAAAGGAAAAGTAAGATTAGAAATTTTAAAAGGTTGTCTTAATGAAGAGAGGAGAGTGATTAGTAATTATCTCATTGCTCATAGGTAAATAGATGCTTTTAAAAAGGTTAAATGACTTGTCCTCTGGGGTTCGTTCAATGTCCTCTTGTAATCTAAATTTTCTCATCAAATCCTTTTAAATCCAGATGGGGCTCAGCTCCATCTAAAGTGTCACAAAACCCTAAAGGAATTAAGTCTTAGGTTAATAAGACTAATTGTATTTCCATAGCAATTTGTAAGTGGCTTGCTCCCCAGTCACCTTCCAAACCCAGCCCTGTTGAGTTTCTTTTTACCCTGTAGGGATCATGTAGGACCAGGTTGCTTTTAGGGGGGGCATGGACTGGCGGGCCTCCCACAAAGTCACCAGTGCCTGGGGTGTTAGGGACATAAACTAGGCTTGCATCACGGATCATGACACCAGCACTGCACCCTAATGTTTATCACAGCACGATTTATGATTGCAAAGATATGGAATCAACCTAAATGCCCATAAATTGATGAATGGATAAGATAATGTGGTATATATTATATATATCATGCTGCCTAACTCTTGCTATCCAACTACCAAGTCCAAGTTTTCAGAGAGCTCATTTGGTAAACCTAAGAATTGATAGCTAGTGTGTTGTTGAGTTTGTAACCTGGATGTTTTTGTGTCTGCTGATTTTCAATGTTATCATATAAATTAGAGCTCATGGATCCAGCTGTGGTTTAAAGGTGACTGCCCAGGATGTGGATTTGAAAGATCAGAATGTGAGTATCATTTCTTTCCCTTTTGGCAGTGTAGCCTTTAGGAAACCACTTAACTTCTCAAAGCCTCAGAGGTGTCAGAGAGATTAAATGCAACTATGTATAACTGACCCTGAGGAATTTTTGGTTCAAATTGAATAGAGCCTGGATTTTTGGACATCAGAAGGTCTTTGAAGATTATCTAGCTTCATTGTGTAATGGAGGGCCAGAGAAATTTAAGTGAGTTTCCTGGAATAGTTTATGCCACCATTTACTGTGTCACTGAATCTGTGATAAGGTATCCATTCAGGGCGAAAAGCGTGGTTTTTCGATTAGTCTGCAGTGGATCTAAATTAGTCCCCTGCTGTTTACCATGTCTGTAGCCTTAGCCAAGCTACTTAACTTCTTGCAGACTTAGTCTTCCTGCTAAATTAAATAGAAATAAGGATTTAAAAAAAAAACTCATAGGGGTATGGTAATGATTGAATGAGATAAATTCATGCAAAGCTCTTAGCACAATGGCAAACACCCAAAGAATGCTCAACATCGTTATTATTATTTCTTACTCAAAGGGCACTGATGCTTTAAAATAAAACAGAGAAGCTGCTGTAGAATATATTCTTTATTATGTATCTGAACGCCAGGCTGAAATTCTGTTTATGAGAGAGCTGTTTATTGATAGCCATGGCTCAACAATTTTTTTGGTTAATAAATAAATCAATAAATCATTTCTTGCTGAATACGTGGCTGTATTTTTATAATAAAACATCTATATCCCGTGACTCCGTCTTGCAAATAATTCCATGCCTCTTGCATTTTCTGTGATCTAGGAAGGAGAAGGCTCGTTGTTCTTCATTGTATGTGTGGAGCAGAGATATGGACAGTCTCTAGTTTATTTCTTTTTGGCGTGGCACTGTGTTCTGAGCACGGGCGTGTCTGATCACTGGGGATAACAGCCGCACTGTGGCTCTGAGGTACTGGGAAACCATCCAGTTTCCTCCTCCTGACCTTGACTCAAGCCTTCCCTGAAATCTTCTGTCAGCCCCATTCTCTTTCTGTCAGCCGCCCTCCTTACATAACCCAGATGGGTCGTTTCCAAAGCTGGTGTCCAGAGGTGTTGTGTGTATAACAGAAAAGAATCTAGGGAGGCTTCATATGTGTCACTAAAGCAAGTCATTAACTGGAAAACCGTAGGAGCTAACGATGAATGCCACCACGAAATTTAAACATCGCCTTTACTGCGGACGGCTGAGCCAAACTGCATGGGAGAACATTTTAACCATTGGTGAGTTTTAAACATGCTGTTTAAAAACTTGTTAACCCACCTTCCCGTTTCTAATTGGATACTTCAGTATTCAGAGTACTATGAAAAGAGGTTATGTCCTGTAGACCTCCAGTGCCTTTTTTTTTTTTTTTTTTGGTTTATTTCAAATAATGATGGTAAACCCTTTAATTTCAATGACAAATGCATTTTTTTGTTGGTTACTACAGTGTTCTCTAAAATCATTTTCCCTTGCTATTGTTGATTCTCCCTCACCCTCTCTAGTTGTTTCTTTGGCCAGATTTTATTTTTCTTCTTGTATTATAGAAGACCTTGGAGGAGTATTGAAAGAATTAGAGGTAGAGTTACCAGATTTAGCAAACAGAAATATAGGACACCCTGTTAAATGTGAATTTCATATAAACAAAAATTTTTTTGGTATCCATATGTCCTATGTAATATTTGAAACATATTTACACTAAAAAATCTAATCCAGCATCCTCTACTTTACCTGGCAACCCTAACTGGGGTGGGGCTGGGGGTGGGGATAGGCCTCAGAGACTCCTGTGGCTGCCGGAGTTTGCTGCAACAGGTAGAGGCTGCCCTCTGGGTCTAGCCCTGCACCATCTCCCTGTAGCCACTCAGAATGGGATGATGGGGATGGCTCAAGGCAGTGAGATAGTTTAATTCTAATGGAACATAGTGGGCCAGTGTCCTGGAAAAGTTTACTTAATGATAGTGTTGTTTTAATTTTCAATTGTCTGTCTTTTCCCCCCAAAAATACTGAATCAGCATGAAATTGTAGCTGGAGCAAAGCAGGCAGAACTTAAGACCTGTTGGTCTTGTTCAGCCCTCAGCCTCTGACTTCCTACAAGATTTACCCTTTTGCCTCTTTTTTCATTATCCAAGGAATGAGATACATCAGAAAAATTTGACAGGAATTTATACAGTGCTTTCAACTAGGTGAGCTCGAAGCATGAGTAATTTTTTGTCATGTATCTCATCACGACACTATCCACAGAGTTTTCAACCCTTATTCTAAGGAAGCAGACAATGTACTGACCATTATCAGATTTGCAACACACAGACTCTTCTATTCCTCATGCTTGGATGAGAGAAATGGGTGCATAGGGGAATGTTCCAAGCCATATTTGATATGGGCTGAGGTATAACGAGCAAAAAGTCAGACAGATGAGAAAATTCTGTCTAATTGATGCCTGGCTAAGTGACAGGCAATTATGTCATGGTGCTATTTCCTCAAGAAATTGATCTATTAATTCCTCCCTTTGCAGAGACAAGCCAGTAGGCATCTGCTTTCTTAGCCTACAGCAGTAGTGAAAAGTATATTGAAATAATCTTTCACCCATCCTTTCCAAATCTTAACTATTCTAAGTTTAAACATGTTTTCTCTAAGGAAAGTTGGATTGACACTAAATCACACATGTCTGGAATTATCTCTGAATCCTTTACAAACAGACCAAGACTTGGAAGGGCACACCTTAGGTTACAGAGTGTTTCCTGGGCTGGGCTCCAAAGCTTCCTGACTCTTGAACAATAATGTGTTCTTTCCATGCTACTTTACATATTTATTTTCCAGAAGCCTTGTGCCTTTTATCCATTCATATTTACTTTGAAAACATGCTTTTGTCCTGCAGGAACAGAGGTATTAATACAAAAATTGTGGAGTATTTTCTGTTTGGAGGCTCCACAGACTACTGTATATGTGCTGAGGATGAGGGAACTTCTCTTCCTCCTCCTCCTCCTCCCTTTCCCTCCTTCTTTCTTCTTCTTCTTTTTAAAAATAATCATCAGCATGTGTTTTCTTGTCATATTTCTGTAAATATTTTTGTTGAGCCTTCATGACTGGGATTTCTAAACATCCTGATTGAGGGGATGTTAGGTATTTCTTCATGAGATAAATTCCTTAAGGAGAAATTTGGGGTAGTTTTGACCTTTGGGTTTTCTTTTCTCTTTCGCTTTCCTTGCTGTGTAAAAATATTACATTTCTGGTTATGAGGCGAAAACAAACCTACAGTTTGTGAGAATGACTGAGATATGCGATTGGAATTCACATTCTAGGCTTAATTGTGACAGTTCACTTATAAAATATAAAATGTCAGAGCTGGAAGGAATCTTAGATACTGTGTAGTTCGATATGTTTTCTCATTAGAGGAAATGGAGACTCAGAGATGTGGAGTGACTTCTGCAACATCACACAGTGAGATTTTGGTAGAGCTGGGAGTCAGGACCTGCTTTGCCTGACTCCAGAGCAGAGCTCTCCCCCAGCTGCTGAGGAGAACAGTTCAATGTGATTTAACTTTTCAAATAATTGAAATATCCTTGAAGAGCTCACATTCTAATTTTAACAGTTTTTGGTGAAAGTTGTCCTTAAGTACTTTACTTTCTGAAATCTTAACTCAACTATGTAGAACATAATTTAACCTTTCCTCAGGGTCCTCATTATCAGAAAAGGCAAGGAATGAGCCTCCTGAGGGAGCGCAGCTTGGCCGCCATCTTGGTTTTATTCTAGTGAGACTCACTTCGGACTTCTGACCTCCAGAACTGTCAGATAATAAATGTGTGCTGGCCCTGTAATTAATGGATGGAAGTAGACAAATACAGAGTCTGAGCCACTAAGTTGGTGGTCATTTGTTACAGTGGCAGTAGGAACTAACATCGTCTACATCAGAAATTTATAGTTTCCCTTATCCCTGTTGGGCTGTGAGTATCCCAGATATTTGGACCTGAGAGAAGAGAATAAGTTCAAACTTGGTGCCAGGCTTTTAGCCAGGCTAAAAATTTTTTGATTTCCTTATATTTTCAAGTGATCAAAAGAAGACTCCTCCCCATGCACTCTGCAGCAACACACACACACACCCCTGTACTTCAGAGGAAATAATTGCGAAAGAGAATTATATTCAGTCAATGTTAACCAACTGAACCTATTTGAGTGTCTCCAATGTGCAGATACTGCTGTTCCAAACCCTAAAAAGATGCTCTTATAAAGGAAGACACAGCCATTACCTTCCTGGAGTTGAGACTGAAACTGCTCATTGACATTGTTAGGGTCAGACATTATTGATCAGAAATAACCAACCTCTACCCTCTTCCATTTCAAATTTCCTATTTCCATGCATATATTTTAAATTGTATTTGGTATATTAAACACTTTTATTGGTATCATTTAAAGCATTGTATAAAATCTCAGACCCTCAGACATCTTAGGAAAATGATTGTCATTTATTGTCTGCTAACCAGGTGAGCAACTTCCAGGCAAGCGAGGAGCAGGGCGGGGAAGGGTGGAGAAGCAGAGAGGTGTGCCCCCATCCTAATGGGGAACTTTAGCTCTGGGAGAGGGATCTGCAGCATGCAGTGGGCCTGTTCCTTTCTGGTACAGTTAATGAGTACTGATTCGTGTGAAGCGGAACTGAAGGCAGGGGAGGATGTGAGAAGCAGAGCTGCCCCAGCTTTCCTCCCCAGGAGATAGCTGGAGATTAAAGGTGATGAGTCACCCTTTGATCAAAGCAGGAGGCTGGGAGTTCAGGTGGATGCAATGTGACCCGTTGGTGCGATCCAGGAAGTCAGGGATTTGTGAAGTGGGGGTCATAGGTCACAGATGCCTTTCCAGAGTTGGACATTTACTTGTCTTAGTCCAAGTTTGGGTTTGATTTCCCAGTCCCTTGCATTCACACCAGTCACAGGGCAGAAGAGAAGTGCAGACATGTTCCCATGTCCCTTCCAGATGTGGTGCAGACAGAAGCGGAAGATGGTACTCTCATCATCAGAGCTGATTTGCTTTGGAATTAAACAGAGACTTACGCGTGTTGTTTCTGCTGCTGATCATAGTTTCCACTGACAGTGCCCTGTGTCATTTGGGGTAACGTTGACTTGTATTTCCACTCAGTATGAGGAAAAGACCATAAGACAGAATTGGAGTAATTTCTGGAAAATAGAAGTAAATGCTCAGTAGAGTGCATACAGTCTTTTTATAACAAGTATTTGATGAACATGCTTTTATTATCCATCCTTCTTCAGGAGAATAAACCCAAATTAGCTTCTTGAGTCTACAGATTGGAGAGTTTTCAGCATAACCTATATCTCTTCCCTCCTCCCTCTTTCTTCTTTTCTTACTGCAATTGCAAAGGTGAAAGTGAATTGCAAGTGGATGCCATTAAAATTTGATGACATGTGCCAGTCTGTTGCTAAAAGAGTTCATAAATGTGAACTTTCTAACTTGGGTTGTTGCTTTTTATACCAGTGGGTTTTAAAAAATAGATTTATTTTACATGTAACTGACAATTAACTTTGTAAGTTAGTTGGAAACTTAAATTTTTCTAGAAATTTCTACACATACACTGTATACGTCCTCTTTTAAAAATGATGGAAAACAATTTAATCATCTGTTAGGATCTTGCTTTTCCCTCACTTGCTTATCTCATGAAGGGGAAGCATGTAGCATGTAATTGTGTGATCTCCCGAGCTGCATAACACACCTGAGTGAACCAGGTATGAACAGCCTCCTCCCAAGCATTTTCTTAGTGTCCACAAAGCCTCATCAACTTTAGACCTGAAAGAAGACAAGAGGTTCAAACATGATGCCAGGCTAAAGATGTTTTGATTGCTGTATGTTTTCAAGTGATCAAAAGAAGACTCTCCCTATACACTCCACAGCGACACATACACACACACCTGTACTTAAGTGGAAACAATTGAAAAGAAGAATGCATATTTCATTGTTAACTGACTAGAACCTATTTGAGTACAAGTTAGCTGTTTGTGTCCTTTAACTTGTCACCACAATTTAAAACCAGATGAGCACGTCTTGCATTGAGCACTGTCTTGTCTGCTGTGCTCAGCCTCTTCGTGACATGCTTCGCATTTTGGCATGAAACATGATGCCCCTGTGCCTTCCCCATTTTGTGATGCTGTTCTGGAACAGAGTTATCGCCTTGAACAAAGCATCTACATTCTTCCTCTTTAGAGGGTGACAGTTCTGCTGACAAGATGGGGACATCAATTTTCTCTGAGTTTGTGTACCACTTGTATCCACTGCTATGCAGTTGCATAATCTCTAAGATTAAAAACTGCCTTTTGATAAAGCCAGCAACAAGGAAAGAAATCATATATTTTTATAAACTCCCAGCTACTGGTCTTTTTATTTGAAGGTGAAAGGACTTTATTCAAGGAAGGTGTTATAGAGAGTTTTAGAATTTCAGAGTGAAAAGAGGTCTTAAGTGAACTAACCTGATAGCTAATTAATTTATTTAACCAAAAGACTTACTGAACGTCTGTGGGGTGGAAGTTTCTATGCTAGGAAATGTGCTTACTTGGTGAACACAATGGAGGTAGCCCCCTGCTTCATGGCACCTACAATCTAGGGAGTGACAGGCAATAATCAAGTAATTTAAAAAAATGTACAACTGTAAACTAAAGCAAACAATGGCAAGCACACCTAAGGTGAGGTTAGAGCCTATGAGGGGAGGGGAGGAGATGGGGATGAGGAAGGGTTGTCAAACATACACAGCTACCTGAGGGTGTGACCACCCGGGAAAGGGACATGCTGGAAGCCTTTCACAAGTGTCTAGATTGAACAAAGACATGAAGACAGGAGAAAAGGTTGTGCTTTATGAGCTATGGTAGCCAAGGTGTCCAGGAGCTAGTTTCTCCATTTCCTTTTTCAACTTTTTGTCATGGCTGGCAGTTGGACCTGTGTACTGTTCACCATTCTCATCATCAAAATCAGACAAGAAGAACGAGGAGGGAGTAGAATGTTCACTTCTTAGACCTTACGTTTAATTCTGGTAAAGATTTATTTGGGAGAGTTTGAAATGATAATCCAAAGTGCTCTGTCCCTTTGAACATCTGTAGAAGTTAATCATTTAAACCTTGTATTTTAACACTTAATTGTACATGATTATATATATATATATATATATTTGCCCATTGTTTTATTTTCAAAGACAGATTTTCTATGTAGTACTGATTTATTCTGCCTCTCTCAGACCATATAATCCTGTGGTTTATTTTTCTTTTAATTTTGGGAAAAATATGGTCACTATATTTATAGTTTTTCTTTAAAAACTTGTAAAATTTTATTAATTTATCTACCCAGATCTTCCTCCCGGGAGTTAATACGGGCTCAGGTTTGTGTCCATCTGACACGTTCTGCACCGTCCACCACACCGCCGGGCATTTAAAGCAGCATTTACAAGAGTGACTGGAACTGGCTTAGGAAAAATTACATAGAATATAATTTATCTGGATAATCGCTGATTCTCTTAACATGCGTGTTCAAGAGGTGGCTGTGACTTTAAAACGTTGTTTGGGAGGCAGTTTACAACCAAAGTTACAGTTTCAGAGGTGCTGGGTTCTAGGGACCTTGCATTTTTTGTCTCAGTTAAGCACACCATGCTTTAGGAAGCTTCAGGATAAGATTCAGGTCCTAGTGTCCTCGGTCCATCTTGCTTCTGAGAGCCAGTTTGCAGCTGTCACATAATAAGGTGGGTCCACTATGTGGGTCCTCCAAGAGTCTTACCGGACAGCATCCATTTAGGCTAGTGAGGGCTAACCGTTCTCAGCTGCCCACATTGGAGTGAACCTTATTTGAGCCTGAGCTACCACAGCTTCCTTCCTTGGGGCTCCTCTGGACACAATACTTTGGAGCATTCCTCCTGGAGAATGCCAGGGTAGTGCCCAAGCACCATGTGTTCTCATGATCTGGAGCCGAGCTGCCCAGTACTGTAGCCAATAGCTACGTTTGGCTAAAGCATACTGGAGATATGGTGTTATGAGTAAAGAACTGAATTTTTCATTTTATTTCATTTTAATTAATTTTAATTGAAACCTTAAAATTGTCATTCAAGTCAATGATTGGGACAACAAATTCACAACTCGAGTATGTGAATTTGCCTTTTCAACTCTTAATTTTATGATCAAGGATTTCCAGTAAAAATCTCATGTCCAAGTTGAAATATGCCATAAGTATAAAATACATGCTATATTTCAAAGATTTAGTATTAAAAAAGAATAATGTAAAATAAGTAATTTTAAAATGTCAGTTATATGTTGAGACAATCATATTTTGGATACATTAGATTAAATAAGATATTATTAAAATAGTTTTACCTTCTTAAAAATGTGGCTATTAGAAATTTTTTTTAATTTTTTTTAATTTCAGCATATTACGGGGGACAAATGTTTAGGTTACATATATTGCCTTTGCTCCACCTGAGTCAGAGCTTCGAACGTGTCCATCCCCCAGATGATGTGCGCTGCACCTAGAAAATTTTAAATTACATAGGTGGCGTACATTATATTTCTGTCATTAGGCACTGATCGAGAGCTTACTGAAGAAAAGATACTAGGCTACTATTTGCCATGGTAGTTAGTATGTGGCATTCAGTGCTAGGAGCAAAAGTAGATACCCTTTCCATACTGTAATGTCACTATCATTAAAAAATAAAATGGCAAATCTTGTTCTTAAGAGACCTCAGTTTTCCCCAGGAAAATGAAACTGACAGCCTTTTCTATAGGTAAAAGGTAGATGAAAATATTTAAAAGATATTACATAAATGAAGCTTTATTAGTTGTGCAACAAAATAAAATAGGTCAAGAAATGACTTTTATGTTCACTGCTGTTTAAAGTTAATACCTTCAATAAAAATGTATGCATCTTATATATACAGTATAAAGGTATGAATATATTAATTAGTAGAATAGTTATGAATAGTTCTTTCACTCTTGCAGTTTTAAATGTGTATAAGCAAGAAGTAACTTGACATGCCATAATGCTTTGGTACCTTGCCTATTATATTATGGGCTTCATACATAAATTCATATGGAGAGCTCACAGTTTTGTTGAAACTCCCACCTCTATGGAGAGATAGGCTTGTATATCTTGATTTTGAAGCACCACTCCTGGTGTGAGATCAGTTTGACCACTCTATTTTACCTTAGTGTTTTCTAAGGAAAATGTATAGCTAGCATGTTGGGGCTGTTTGTTTTGGATGAGTTTATTTTTGTGTTTTCAAAACAAAATCATGAAAAAAAGGGAAAATTCTGTACTCCTTATGCATGTCTTGCTGGATAAGTAGACGATCTTTTAAAAAAAATTACAATATCATTTTGAAGATAACAAAGCTATTTCCTTACTCATGTTTAAGACTACATATTTTGTTGTTTATGCATTTGATTAATTAAAAACTGAAACTTAGGGAAGATACTTTCATTGTAACCTATTGGCATCATAGAAAGGAATGATTAAGTAATTATAAGTCTTCCTGGTTCAGTATATATGTATATATGTGCATTGATGGATAATGTAATTTGTTGAAAGTCAATGAAAAACTACAGAAACCTATGATCTGTACGTTATTATTTCAGATCACCATAACAAACGTTACCAGGTTTTCAATTTCCTTTAAAAAAAACCACAAAACTCCATGAATTTCTAAAATTTTACTTCCACTCTTTGCTTGGCCATCAATGCCTGTCCCCACCCACCTTTCTTCCTGATAATAAACCCTCAGCTTTGCTCAGGCCTCTGCCTCCCATGTGCTCCAGTTCTTAGACCTGAAGGCTGAAGCATGAGTGGCCAGAGCAGTGATTTCTCTGCCCGAGCATGCATTAGAATCACCTTGGGAGCTTCAGAATACAGATGCCTGGGCTCCACTCACAGAGATTCTGATTTACTTGGTCTAGTGCAGGACCTGAAATGGGTTATCTGTAGCTTGTAGGTGAAACTGTTCAAATAGATACAACTTAAGTAGGGTGACCACAGAATTTATCATCCAAGTCTGGTATGTTCCTAAATGTCCTCTAAATTCCTACCTTCCACTTCAGGCTTTTGAAGTAGCCTGGTCCAAACACCATTTTTTTTTTTCCAAAATTAAAAGCATTACAAGATTGTTTTGTATCAGTACTTCCTACACTTCCTTAGGTGAGCCAGGTTATATGTGTTTTTTAAGGTTTTTTTTTCTTATTTTTGTTGTATATATTGAAGGTATATGACATGTTGTGATATATGTATACATAGTGCATTAATTGTCACACTCAAATATATGAATATATCCATTATTTCATATAGTTACCTTTCTTTCTTTTTGTGGTAAGAGGACCTAAAATCTACTCTCTTATTAGTTTCTAGTATCCAATACAGTATTATTAACTATAGTCCTCATGCTGTATTCTAGACTTATTCATCCAAGATAACTGCATCTTTGTGTCTTTTGACCTACATTTCCCCATTTTTCCCACCCTTCCTAATGATGTCTTTTGAGGCAGTGTGGTGTAACAATTGGCCATCGCTGAATTCTGGGGACCTTTTGTCTGGTTCCAGGGAGATGAAATTGTTAGAGGAAGACTAGAAGAAAGAATATGAAAAGAGCTTAAAGATATGATACATGAACAAAACCATAAAACTAAAGTCATAAATATCTTCCAAACAGATCCACATAACGAAAAATAAAAAAATGTTGAATTCATAAAAGATGATATAACTCAAACTGTTCTTAGAAGGAAAAGCATACACAATTATGGAAATATTTAAAAAGAAAGTTTTAACAAAATCTGATCTCTAGTGGTAGATACTCTTCTCCAATCACACTTAGAATTTTATCTTGAATCATGTTTTCTGATAGACATTTTTGTTTTTCATTTGAAAATGAATATAATGGATTCTCCTTGTTTCAATTCCCATATATATTATTGGGTTAACTCCGTGTGCCAGGGGCTGCTAGACTCGGATCAAAGGTGTTGTGACATTTGAGATGAATAATGACGTAGGAAGATCTTACTCTATTGTATATCACAGTGCAGTATCAAAACATTCTGTCCCAGGAAGAGATGTCAATGACTCAGAAAATCCTGTTGGAGTTGTATTATAATGTAGGAAACCATTTCAGAATTACCGTCTGACATTTGGGCATCTGGGACTCTGACCTCATTCCATGGCCACACCTCCTTGTAACTTTTATGGTGAGGGTGCTGTTCATTTTAGAACTATCACTGTTTTCTTGTCCACAGATGAATTCACTGAATAGCAATGCATCTGAGTTATTGATACTGACAACTTAGTTGTTATTCTTAAAACATTTAAAAACATTTCTTCCGTGGCTTAGTGGCATAAGATGCAACTATAGCAGTTTTTGCTTTTTTGGAACTCAACTTTGAACCGCCTTCTGTTCCCTCATCAAGACCTTCATTGTGAACCTGCATTGAGACCTGCTTCAGGTCTTATTGTTTCCCAAGACCAAAAAGGGCTTTAAGCACAAGTGTTTCTATAATGTTTTTGTCCCTGAGATTGGATGATTTTCAATTGTATTTTCTCCGAGTACTTCTGACGTGTACAGACATGCCCAACTATGGTATTCTATGTGGATGGTCTTAAAAATGAGTTACTATTATTAATAGTTTGATGGAAAAATTTCCCAGGAAGCTTTATGCTTTGAGTGTTGAGGAGGAGAAGCCAGCAGATGTAGCAAAGTCCCTTGTCCCTTTTCTGCCTTTGTTCTCTGTTTGTACCCCTGGTATAAGGCAACTCTTGTAGTTATGATTTGTTAACAATTTGAGTAGCTCCCTTATATTTTGCTTCTAGAGTAATTAAACATTGTTTCTTAGAAATGTAAACATGAGCCTTAGAATTATGATGTGGTAATGCATTTGGCAGAGTACTTGTGTATTGGGAAAAGAAAAATATCCTGAAATGGGTTTCAGTTTTGCAGATAAGAAAAATGGCTTTATTTAGTGAATTGGAACAATACAAGACCTATGCCCTGAAGTCAGTACTTTCTCTTCCCAGATGAGTTTCCCTGGGCACAAGACCAACGTCTAAAATAAAACTTGAAAGTAAATGGCAAAAAAACAGAAACAGAGCCCTGTAAACTAGATTTTTATGCCATAGCGCCATAAAAATAATTTATTTGCCATCAAAATAAGCTTAAACAGAACCATCATCTGACAGATGATTTTCCTCTCCCCTTAACCTGAAAGCATCCCTCACCCCTTCCTTGGTTGTGAGCCTGATCTGTATAAATCACAGCATGGTGAGATGCAAGTTCCTGGTGGCAGTGGAGGCTGATGTTTATCTATTATTTAGTGAGTTTCTAAAAATGAAAGTAGATGTGTAATGTCTTGAGTCACTTAGTTCCAGGTTCTTCCCAGAGAACTTTAAGTAGTACCTATTAAAAAACAGGAGTAAACCATCATTTGTAAAACACACCCCAGAATAAATCTCTTATTTCTGCATGAAGGTAACTGATCTGAAATATCTTCCCTACTTGCCTTTTAGGGATAGCATCACACAATGCTCAAAACTGTCAGGCAGTCTGTGTCAGGTCTGAAGTTGTGATTTTGGTTGTTTATACTTGGATGCTTTGGATGGGAATAGCCAGGGAGTCAGCTCTTCGTTTCAGGCAGAGGAGTGTGGTGAGTTAGACACAACATTGGACCAGGGGCCAGAATAACTTGGTTGTCATCCCAGACCTGTTACTGACTAGCTGTGTGGGCAAGTCACTTCATTTGTCTACGTCTCCCTTTTTCCTTTTGTGAAATAAGGATATTGGCTCATTTGTGTGGTCCCTGCTGACACTGTTTTTGTGCATTGGAGCCTGAATATTTGAAGTAGGAGGACATCAGGGGTCATCCGAGCGGTACATTCCTGTTGCTACCCAGGGAGGCTGAGACACGCTGCCTTGTAACCCAGAGTGGGATTCTCGTAGGGCAAGCTTCAGTTGCAGGTCCCCTGGAGGTCTAATCATTTTCTTTGCTCCATAGAGGGAATTTGGATGTCGTTGGTCCTTGTCTAACCCTTCTCTTTAAAAGATCTAGATCCAGCCTTCTCTCTGTAGCCATTACGTGTAAGCAGTTAAGTTAAAAGCTCTCATCCCAGATAAGCCCAGAACTTTTTTTCCTCATGTTAGGGTGCCATTTCTTCATTTTCATTTAGTTTGTTCATTCATTCATTCGTTCAACAGATATTTTTGAGAATCTGCTGGGCACCAGGTATTACTATATACTTGGACACAAAGATACATAAGACATAGCCCCTCTCTTCAAGAAGCTGTACGCCCTGATGATGAGGCCCTTAATGTGCCCCACAAGCTGTGTACTAAATGTATGTGACGTGTGTTCATGTACAGTCATGCATCACTTAACAATAGGAATATGTTCTGAGAAATGCGTAGTTGGGTGATTTTGTCATTGTGTGAACATCATTGAGTGTACTTGCACATATTTACATGGTATAGCCTCCACACACCTAGGCTGCATGGTATAGCCTATGGCTCCCAGGCTACAGCATGTTACTATACTGAATACTATAGGCAGTTGTAACACATGGTAACTATTTGTGTATCTAAACATACAAAAGTAAAAGTACAATTAAAAGATAACAAATGGTACCCCTATGTAGGGCAGCTCCATTATAATCTTATGGGTCCACCATTGTATATGTGATCCATTGTTAATGGAAAGGTTGTGCGGTGTGTAACTGTACATGAAAATACAGCTACTTCAGTTTTAAGGGAAGCCTGATGCGTGGGAAAATTATTCTTCTGTGTTGCCTGCCTGCATTTTGCTTTGGTATTTTTCCCTCAATAGAGGCTGCAAAAAAACCCTTGTAAATACAGAACCTTCTGCATTTACTGGAGAGATGATGTTGAGAATTGGACATTATACTGCAGTATAGCCCCCGATGAAGGCCCTCAGTGGGCATTTCTTTAAGACTTAAGTTTAAGATAAAGCAAAACTACCCCCACAATAAAACTTAGTGTACTCTGAGAAACTTGTAGAGGTTCTTTTCTTACAGCCGTTTTTCTAACTAGTCACGTTTTCTTTTTTTTTTTTTAGTTTTGCCTGTGAGGAGTCTTGGAGTTGGATTCAGTTAGTAGCCACTTAGAACCTTATTGCTGCTCTACCTGTTCCTCTCTTGTATTTTACCCGTGTAGGTTTGTCTTGAGAAGGGGAGGGAAATTTCCCTTAGGTTGAAATAATTTTTATAATGATGGTGCTTCACAGTTTACAAATATTTTTAGAAAATTTCTATCAGATTGCTGAGATCTTGAGACTAACTTTATATCTAAGTTCTCATTTAAAAATGTTTCCTCTGACTTCTTTTAGTTTAAGACATTGGGTTTGAAGCAGCAACCAAGTATTTTCAGGAAATCCTTTAAGGCAGTGGTCCCCAACGTTTTTTGCACCAGGAATTGTTTTCATGAAAGACAATTTTTACACAGATGGGGGTGAAAGGAGGTGGTTTGGGGATGATTCAAGTGCTTTACATTTATTGTACACTTTATTTCTATTATCATTACATTGTAATATATCATGAAATAATTACACAACTCACCATAGGTTGGGGACCCCTACTTTAAGGAATGAATCGGTCAGTAGAGCAGCCTGAAAGTGAGGGCTAGGACAGAGTGTAGGACAGAGGCTGAGAGATGGTAGCAGTTTTATAAAGAGAAGATACTTCAGGACAGAAATCCTCCTCAGGGTAATTTTATCCTTAGAATGAAATCATACGCAAAGCCCCGTGTTTGAAGTCAGAAGAAAGGCAAGTGAACATTTGGATGAAGAGGCTGTTGGAATTGCATTACTTTTACTACTTTTTTTTTTCTTTGGGAGATGGAGTAAATTGTGAGCCTGGTAGATTTCATGTGTTGAGAATTTTAGCTAAAATAGATCCTTATGTTAAAGCCTTTCCTCAATTCTACACCCACATATTCAGTCCCTGTGTTACTGCCAGTCACACATTTCCCGAAGTGCAGAGCTGAGTTTTACATTTTCTTTCTTTCAATATTGGATTAAATACACGTTCAAGGGAAAGAGTACATTGAGTTTCCGTTTACTTCAGTACTAATTTAAATTATGAATGGAGATCATGTAATGCTAGTGTCTGTGTCTGGTTGTTAAAGTATTCTGATTCAGTAAATACATTGACATGTTTCCAAATTTGACAAGTATGAAAAGGTGTGGAGTGGAGACTCGCAGACTCCTTCCCCGGTCTGTCCCCCGCCACCCAGTTCACCTCGCCCAGAGTCGTAACCAGCGTTACCAGTTTCTTGCATATTCGTCTATGTACCAACAGATACAAAAGCAGATTATTTTCTTCTTGTTTTTACACTTATGATGACAAGCTATGTTCACTG
The DNA here is from genome assembly GCA_008086735.1 of Cheirogaleus medius. Taxonomy (NCBI): domain Eukaryota; kingdom Metazoa; phylum Chordata; class Mammalia; order Primates; family Cheirogaleidae; genus Cheirogaleus; species Cheirogaleus medius. The sequence goes on from VBSM01003176.1 coordinate 63,674,158, forward strand.
TTCCATAGGGTGTGCATTTATATTCAGTTATTGCCTGAGAAAAAAATGAAAAGTATAGAGTAAAATGAAAGGCGACAGGATTCTCCACTAGAAACAGGTGTGGGGCTCAAAGGAGAGCGTGTTCTCATCACTGCAAAAACCTTGGTTAGGTCATTACTCAGCACAGGAGCCATGCAGTGATGAAGGGACCTGTCTTCGACCTACCACCTGTTTCTGAAGCAATGATGAGTTCTATAGCTAAAGTCAATGGAGACTTGCTGTTTGCTTTATTATTTATGGAAAATTTTGCCTTTGGAGTTGGACGGTTCTGTGCTTAGCATTTAATTTGAATTTTAGTATGACTGCACTAAAGCATTTATTTCTTTTTCCATTTTAAAGACATAGAGTAAATCATTGACTAAAGATAATTAACTGCTTTGTATCACATGTGGAAATGTTATGGGGGACTTAACATTACCTTCCTTGGCTTACAGAAGACATGTAATCTAAGTCATTGAGTCTGTTTAAGCAGGTATTGTTTTAGGGTGAAATTGGCCCTGAGAACAGAGACTGGGTCTGTGACACCTGCCTTGCTCCCACCTGCCCTCCTTCCAGAAGACCCTGCTCTTCATGTTTTGTGCCTCAGCACCCAGGACACTTTGGGATCCTAAAGTTCGGATGTGAGTGAGCACCATTTTTTGTACCTAGCAGCCATTTCATCCCTCTCCTCCTCCCCTCTGACACAGGTTCTTCCAGTGTTGTGTAAATACAGTAAATATGACACTTCTCCGCCTGTAGAATGACATTTGCCAATGTGGGGGGGGTATGATGCAGGTACCACAGTATGTTTTCTGCATCTGTTCATACACCCATCTTTCCTATTTAGCTCTGGCAAGCTTGAGGGCAAGCCCTGTGCCTTACCCCTAGAGCCCTGTGCATGCAGGAATGCTGTGCACATTTGTCAAATGAATGGGAATGTGCTGGCGCCCTGGAGTTCAGTCCTGAGTGTAGGGTGCTTGAGTGCTATATCATCACGTTTAGACTTGGGTCTGGGGCAGCAGGAAACAGTAGAAGGTTTTTGAGCAAAAGAGTGACAGGCTTCTGTCTGCATCCTAAGTTAATTTTAGTGGCATTAGAAAAGGGGAGAGGATGGGGCAAGGCATTATTAGTTGGAAAGCTTTTGGCAAAATCTGGGTGATCCAGGATGGGGCTCTACACTGTTTATTTTTCATTGCTCTAACTGGATTTCTCAGAAAAAAAGCAAATTTTATGTTAGACTTTTACAGTGTTTGTAATTGGATAAATTTGACCTAGTTAGTAGCTGCCTTGTAATCAATAAGGATAACTTTTTATCACAATTGATTTTTTTTGTGCATTGTGTTATGATGATAAAAAAGAAAGTCAAGTGGATGACGGTGTAGTTATGAGAAGTTTGGCTTCATCTCTTAATCCTGCAGACATTTATCTAGTCCCTTCTCTATACTCTTAGATGCTAGAGAGATTTAAAAGATGGATGCGGTACAGGCTTATTATGTCTATGCTCCAGACATTGGACTCCAAACATAAAACAAATATTACATTATTCTTCCTTATGTAATGGAAATGTTTATGTTAAGTTGTGTATAAATCAGTCCTGAGTAAATTTAATTAAACGGAATGTGCCAACAGAAGTTGCTATTTAAAGAAACCCTGTGATGAAACATTTGTATAATAAAGAACCTTTAAAAACTGAAGTCCAAGTAAGCCCACTCATTTCTATGATTTTTCCCAAGGCAGGGTATCCTGTCTCTTCTGTGTTGATTGAATTCCAGTTGGCCAACCACCTGCCTGGTTAATATAGTATATCATTAACTTAGTGACACAGGAACCCAGCAGATGAAATAAAATATAATCTATTGCTGTACAGTCTCTGCTATTAAATAGATTTTAATTCACTTCAGCTTGGGTGGGTGTGATTTGCATCTTTCCGAACAGGCAAGCATCTGCAAGTGTATCACCTGTAGAAGCTCATTAAAAATCAGTGCAAATCCTGACTCTCTCTCTAGAAGCAGGCATTAACTTGCAGAACTCTTGTAAGTGGATTGCATTTCCAGTATCAGTAAAGCTTCCCCACTCTTTTCATGCTTCCATGAAAGTTTGGTCCTAGAATATCTAGTATGACTAGTACCACTCAAATAATGCTGCTTCTTAAATAAACTCAAGGGGGGGAACTGTTAAAGAACCAAAGAACCTGTAATGTGAAGGGGAAATAGAAATTCCATTGGGGGGGTAGTATATTTATTGAAATTAATTTTTGCTAAGAAAATCACTTGCTAATTTGGATAACTCGACAGCCTTCAGAGTCTTCTAGCAATAAAGTTGGTTTTTCTGTTGCGAACCTTTTACATTTGCTTCAGTTTCTTTCAAGAGTTTGCAATTAGTAATTTCAGTAAAGCAGCTTTGTTGTCGTGTCGTCCTGCTCAGTGAGCTGAAGACTTTTGGGAAAACAGCATTTGGGGAGAGATCCATGGTGTAATAGCTGATCCCACTGGCACGTGTCCCAGAGTAAGCAGGGCTGGAAGCTTTTAGTGTAGTGAAAAGATGCCGGTCTGTCATTTGCATGCACTGTAATTGGGCGAGTGGTTTCAGGCTGAGCTTTACATTATACTTCGCGGAGAGCAGCTGGTGGGGGCTGTAGCTTCCATATGAGCTGGGGACCTATCATCTGGTGTGTTGAGTGCAATCCTGCCTCATGTTGGGAGCGATTTCTTATTAATGACAATAATAATGCACAATCTTGGTGAGGGATAATGCTTGTGGTTCTTAGAATGTGCAGACTGAGTCGGGACTTTGCCATAAAAGCGATAGTGGTGGGGGAAGGCAAATATTTAATAAAAGGATTTTAATGAGGAAGTATTTTGCAGGATAAGGGAAGCCACAAATATGATCAGTTTAAGAGTCTTAAATAAAATGTTTATAAAATCTAGCTTTTTAGTACCAGGAAAGCAAAGTGTCCAATCTCTAGCTTCGTATATAAATGTCTGCTCATCCTTGGAAGGCCACATTTTGTTGTTGATGTTTGGTTGTTCAAAGTCAACCAACCAATTCAGGGGTATGTTTAAGCTTGTCATTTTGTCTTAATGAATCTGATCATTCTTTTTTCCACTGCTGCCCCGCCCCCTTTTCTTGGCTCCTCTCTGTTTTTAACTTGCAATGAATTTTCTGCAAGACTGAATTCATATAAGATTATAAGGTTTGTGGACAAAATAGAACACTCCATTGTAAGAGCCTCCTTCATGTGTTTTGTTCTCCGGCATTTGGTTTGACTGGTGTGGAGTTTGAAAATGGAAATGTCCCAGGCCTTATTAGGGAAGGCACTTTGAGAACCGGCCAGGACCCACTTAACTTAGTTTCAGCTTTGACAGTTCCTCAGTCTCTCCCGTCCCCTAACCCGTCCCTGTTCATTAAGACTCAGCTATTGCAGCAGATCAATCTCCATCTTCAGGGGCATGCTCTTTCATTTTTCCTAGTGAGAGAACATGAATGAATGCCTCTTGAAATGGTGAGTTTGCTGAGATTTAGGGGATCCATGAGTTGACAAGTCTTGCAGAGAATCAGGGAAGCATGGAGGGCTTCCATTTTGAATGTGTTCTGGGATGGGAGAGGATTGGGCAGGAGAGGCTGGGGAGACTCCTTGCAAAGTTAGAGTTCATGTCTTTATTCTCGTGAGGCAATCTGTTTTATCAGGATGGAGAGAAAAGGAAAATACAATTAACACCTTCATGGGAAAATCCCAATATTGTGATCTTAATCTAGCAACTCCGCATATGTAAATGACTTTGTCAAGATACATTTTAACTGTTGTTAACAATAGCATTTACTTGTGGAGGGGAATTTTGTATTAGACAGATTCACTACAGCACTGTGGTATTTTATGTTTGGATTCCCAACCTTCTCTTTGCCCAAGTGCTTAGTGGTGCCCTGTTGGTATGTTGAGGTTGAACTTAAGTGTTTACTTCTGTCCTGACTCCTTCAGTCCTAGTTGGGAGTACCCTCTTCCAAACTCTCCTAACATCTTTTGCATATCCCTGTATTCCACCTACCTGTTACCATGGAACAGATCACCCCAAAGCAGTAGCCTAGAACAATGCTATAGATTGTGTTTGTGTCCCTCCTCGACAATTCATATGTTGAAAGCCCAGCCCCCAGTGTGATGGTATTAGGAGATGGGGCTCTTGGAAGGTAATTAGGTCATGAGGGTGGAGCCCTCTTGCAAAGAGATTAGTGTCCTAATAAAAGAGGCCCCAGAGAGCTGCCTGCCCCTTCTACCACGTGAGGACACAGGGAGAAGACAGCTGTCCATAAAGCAAAAGTGGGGCCTTCACCAGACACAGAATCTGCTGGTGCCTACATCTTGAACTCCTCAGCTAGTGTTGTTTAAGCCACCCAGACTATGGTGTTTTTGTATCTTCCACTGTGCTTAACATATAGGTCTTATATTCAGTAATGTTCTATATAATTTAAGGAATTGTGCAGTGGAACCACTTCCTTTGTGTTTTGATTACCTTCTTTTTAATTAAATTTTAAGCCTGGGAATCTTGATAATGACATGTGATGTACAAAATATGTAATATTGGACTTGATTTTCATTAGACCAATTTTAGCCCTTTTCATGTGCACAGATGGATGTGCATTTAGCTCTTTCTAAGGCACAGTTTCCGTGGTTATATTACAGTGTTATGACAGTGGATGGCATGGATAGCAATAATGAAATTTGTTTGAAGGCTGTGTTGCCCTTCTATTTTTAAATTAAGAACCAGAGAGGAAGGAGGACATATGTTAATATATCAGATAAATAGCTATTTTTAGTTTTCTTTGTCCTCTTTCATTAACCATCCCCAGCAGTAGGTTTATGCAAAATTTTTTACAACAATGAAAAAAGTGAAAGTGATCATAATATCCTGACTTTTCTGACTTCTTGTTTTTATTATAAATGAGACAAACACCAGGTGGTATTTTCCTTTAATTTCTTTATGAGTATTTCTCAAATTAATGTTTGAGGAATGGTTGGGTGTTTTCAAATGCCTCCTATATCTTTTATTTAAACAGCATGGTAAAATGGAAAGAGGTTGGATTTGGAGTCTGATGGTCTTAAGTTTGAATTTTGGTTCTATCATTTACTTGTAGATGTACTGCTTGGAAAGAGAAGAAATAATAATACCTGTCTTGTATCAGTTGGAAAGATTCAGGTCACCCAATTGACCAGAGTTTGAGAATGTACATATATATACACAATTCGATAGTAACATTTTGGGCTTAAGCATCTCTGTGCTTCGGCAAATGCTGGTATTTAAAACATAAAGATGATGCAAGCTAGATCAATCTTCCCGGGAACTAAGGTAGTGCAAAGGAGTGGTTCTATTTCTAGCCCTTTGGCTTAGAATCATAGAGTTTTAGATGTGGTTGGATTTTTATTTGACAGATAAGAAAATTGAGGCCCAGAGAAGTTAAACGAGTTATTACAAGTCCATTAAAGGCAGAGTTAGGGACCTTGTCCAATGCTCTATTGTGTCATTATGTCACTGCCTGCCCTACTGTTTTCCTGATCTTTCCCTCTTCTCCTCCCTGCCTTTCAAATCTGGTCCACCCTACGCTAGTGTGTACACACACACACACACACACGTGTTCGTGCACACACACACTCACACAGACACATGTACTTTTATGGCGAAGATCAATAAGATGCTGGATCCAGGCTCCTTTCCCACTGGAACTGCCACCACTGTTGCTGGCTAAACATGGTTCTTGGTTGTTGATCACTTACAACAATAGTGTATTTTGAAGGGCTAAATATAATTCCTTCTTCCTAGGCTTTTCTTTTTATTCATCGTTTTTGGATCCATGTGATATCCTTGAATCATCCACATTATTTTCTCTATTTCTCAGTTTTCATGACCTTTATTACCATTACAGGTGTCCCTGCTATAAGTCAATTACATATTCCTGAAAAGCTCATGTTCTGCAAAATCATGCATTCAGAATAACCTGGCTTACGGGAAATATCCGGCTGGCACCAACCACTCTAAATCTATGCTACTTTGCAACCAGAGCACTGACAAAAACAACAAAAACCATCGTAAAAACAGGAGCACAGTTCAGGAAGACATTAAATCCTTGATATATAAAGACACGTTTTGGTGAATATGACTTTAACTCGTTAAAAAATGTGGGGCTGCTTCATAGAAGGAAATGTAAGGAGGAATATAAAGTTGGTGGGTATTGAGCAAAGAGAGAAATGCACAAAGATCCGTGAGAATCATGCAAACAGAATCGTGCAGAAGGCACGTCTAGGACACAAGGTCCAACAGGCTCAGACTGTGAAGGGAGTAGGCAGAGTGGACTCTGGTCCTGTGTGAGGTGCTATGTTCAGCTTCCCTATGCACTTTGCATCCAGCTGCTGTTACTTGGAGATACAAAACAGTAACGTGTAGGGACAAATCATAGGTGAACCAGCATGATGCCTACATTATGGCACCACCAGTTCCCTGTGATCAGTCTAATTCACATTATAGAAACATGTCACATAGTCGGACAGACAGCATCCAGCCCTACTGCTGCTGCCAAACGTCACGGAATATACACATTGGGTTATCCATATAGTAAGTTTTTAAATTATTTTGAATGTGTTACTCATTCTAAATTTGACAGTGAACTGTCCCTGGAATTCAGGGAGATTTAGTGGGCCAGGAAAGTAAATAAACTCCAGGAAGTAAATAAAGATATCTCAGAGGGCCTTTCCCAAGAACTTTAATGCTACTGGTAAGCTATGGCCACCATATGAACAAAGCCCAGAGGCAAAGTTGCAGAACTTCCCAAGGACAGTTATCAGTGGGCAGAACAGCAAACCAGTGAAACCAGAATAAAATCCTTTATGGGGAAGAAAGACACCTTTCCTCCCAGTTAATAAAACAGTACCAATGAAAATTGATTGCCGTCTCTGTGTTTGTAGCCCATTTTTGTCCTTTATTTCTTACTGTGACCTGTTATTTTTACTTTTTACATTTTCATACTAGTCCTATGGAAATATAGTTTGCATCATCTTGCGTGCCAATCAAAAATAAAAATAAGCATGATTAATGTCTCTCACTGCATGGATCATGAAAGGTTTGAAAATGATGGGGAGCAGATGGCGCAAGTTGTCGACAGGCATTGACTGGCGCCCCTTGTAACTCAGCCCCTGACTCTGCCTTCACCGAGCCTCCCCGGCATCCTCAGGGCCCATCTCATGGGTGCTCAGTGGAGCCCTGGACTTGGTGGAGGGCTCTGTAGCACTGCTGCCAGGTGGGCTGGGGAACGGGCCGTGTGCCTGCGTGTCTTTGGGAATGGGCAAGAAAGACTGGGCAATGGGGAAAAATGGGAGCAGGAGGACAAATTAGGAGCTAGCAATGCAGGTTGGAATTTGTGTCCCACATCATTTCCTATGAGTAACTTGCTAGAGTAGCTCCCTTCATGCCCATTACCTTGAACAGACAGACACAAACCACAGTATAAAGGGGACATGAGTGAGAGCCCTCACCTGGCCCACCTACAGGAGTCCTTAGAAAAGGCAGACATCCCTTAATGCTGGATGGAGCAGAGGTTTCCCCCGGGGGTGGCAATCGATCAGGTCTTTAAAGACAGGATTGGAGTAAGTGGAGATGGAGGGATGAAGGTGGGGAAGGAAAGTGGGGCTCAGGGAGAATCCTGGACAAGGGTAAGATACAGAAATATTCCTTAGGGCTTATGAAGATGATAATTACGATGTCAGTCAACCTCATTCTTAGAACCACAGGGCAACCGATTAACTTTATTTTTCTTTTGCAATATTCTTGCCACTCACTCAACGAGTACTCATTGAAAATTGATGATAATGGCCATATGGAAAGTCCCAGAGCTTATCTAGGACGTGGGTCCCTGGGGCGACATCAGTGGGTGGAACAGCAGATGGATGGGGCAGAATATTGTTCTCTTCCTTCCAGGGACAGTCGATCATAAGTTATAAAAATGAGCATTCTCCTTTTGGTCCTAGCTTCCAAAATTATGGAAGGTTGTCACTATTTATTATTATTCCTTCCTCAGCAAATCGATTAATGAATGATGTTGATTATTTAGATTTAGCAAGGATGGACTGAGGGTTTTACAAATCAGGGGCATCCGAATCTAAAGATACGTCTTTCTTATTTTAGCCTGACCTGTTGTATAAGAATCCAAGGCACATTTATAATACTTCATTCTCTGAAGTCCCACAATTTGACAAGAGCTCTACCAAGCAGTCGGCTCTGTTTCTCTTTTAGTTCTCTGCCAAGCTTTTGTGTGCATTCAGAGATTGGGACTGGGAAAGGACTGCATTGTTTTTTAACTGGAAATTATACTCTGCAGTGAGGCTTTGAATGCATGGGGAGAGGTGCATTTTGATTTTCCTTCCTTTGTAAAATGCAGCTAAACTGATATCCAGAACAATGGTGAGAAAACACTAGTTAATTTAATACATGAAAGATGGTGAAATAGAGGAGGTGGGCTGTCATATGTGTGAAGCGTTTATAAGTTCTTCACTGTGTAAGTGCAGGCTTTGGGGAGATCTGGTTTTCTCCTTGGTTTTCTGAAATTCCACCCCGCCTTCCTTCTAGTTAGTTCTGCCTTCAGGGAGAAATGTGCTCCCTGGATCTGGGAATCTTTCTGTCTGAAGGCCACTGGGAGACCTCAAGATTGGGATCTGCCCCCTCCTTCCTCTCTCTGAACCCTATTTTAGATCTGCAGTGAAGATTTGAGGCTTTTTGCAAGCTTTCAACTCTGAGGTATTTTGGAAAACTGTAATTTTGTTTGTTCTGTGCTGTATGCATGTGGTTTCTTAAAACATGAGTGTGATTATTTTATGCACCCTTTCCATAGCAAACATTTCCCTCACACTACAGGCTCAAAAGTAGCGCACTTGGCATGTCTTCTCCTTTGGAATGCCTATTGAGAGTGACTGTCTCTTTACAACGAATGAAATGCTTGCAATTTGGAAGCTTTCTAGGTGGCTTCCAAACTTGTCCTGGGGCTTGTCCCTCGTGGGTTCAGCAGCCAGATATCCCAGCGCACTGCATCTATTCCAGCAAGCCATGAAGTACTGTTAAGTTATTCTGAAACTAAATTTGATGATAATGAGGTGGTGTTAAAAACTAGCACTTTGGGGTAGTTTTTATCCATAAAATAGCAATTTGTGGAAGACCGTTAGTTTGTAGCATAGACTCTGAAGCTAGATTACTTGGGTTTAAATCTCAGCTTTTCCACGTTTCCCCCTAGTTATTTTATTGTTTCTTCTTACTGTTAAATTCTTAATCTACCTATATACCTGTCAAGTTCAGATCTAGCTGTTTATTTTTATTTATTTATTTTTCTTAGAGACAGGGTCTTGCTCTATTGTCCAGGCTGGAGTGCAGTAGTGTGGTCATAATTCACTGTAACCTTGAACTCCTGGGCTCAAGTGATCTTCCCGCCTCAGCCTCCCAGGTACCTAGGACTCCAGGCCTGCACCACCACATCCAGCTAATTTTTTGTAGATCTTGGGTCTCCCTATGTTGCCCAGGCTGGTCTGGAACTCCTGGCCTCAAGCAGTCTTTCATCCTTGACCTCCCAAAGCGCTGAGATTACAGGCGTGAACCACCATGCCCGCTCCAAAATTTTGTAATGATTTTTTTTATTATGGTAAAATATACATAAGACTTACCGTTTTAATCATTTTTATTTAGATGTACAATTTGATGGCACATCAAATACATTCACAGTACATTCACAACTTTTCTACTTCTTAGCTATGTGTTAGAGGTCAAATTATTTTACCTTTCTGTGTCTCAGTTTCCTCTTCTGCAGGTGGGAATAACACTCCCATTAAATTGTTAAGAGATTATGAGTCAATTCATAGAAAACACTTGGTGTGCACAGGACACAGTAAGTCCTCAATAATAGTTACTGACTGTGAAGACTTGTGGTACTAGCAGGCCCGCATTTGCTAGTTGTAGATCTTGTGTCTCCCTATGCTCAAAAACAAGCATTTTTGAGCCTAGTGCCGTATGTATGCATACATGGTGGCAGTTATTACCCACTGAATCCTAGAGACCTGGAAAATTCTCATTGCAAACATTGGATAATTTTGCTTTCTTTTTGTGTCCACTTTAGTATGGGACTAATATGCAGTTTTAACTTTAGGGGAGTAAAAAAGATTTTCTAACAGATTTGGATTTCTAATTGTTTGCAAAGCAATTAATAATGAAAAGATAAAACCTACTTAGTCTTCACATTTAAAGCACAATGCAAAGGCTTAAAGAGGATAGACTTCTGAATATATTCCACAAACAGTACCTCTTTTCAGAGCTTTTAAGAAAACCTCTTGTTTTAAAAAAATATGTGAGCAACGATTACTTGTTATTCATGAACTCTAGATGTGTAAATTATGTGATCAAAATGAGAGGAAAAAGAGAAGTCTCAAGAGACTAAGCCTTTTGTTTACATCTAAGTATTTTAGAAATAATATGTTTGAAAATAATATACCAGTTAAATACAGTTTCCTAAATTATTTAGATAAACTGTGTTTCTGTTATAGCTTCTAGTAAATAATGTGAAATGGTTTCTATTTTATTGTCAATGATTTTATTACTTTTTACGTTAGCAAGAAGCTTCCAAGTAGATCTATAAAAAAGCATGCAGAAATCCTCTGAAATAAATAAACTATTTCTAGCCTTGAAATTCATGTTTTACAATGGAATATACTATATTCAGCTACCATCACAAAAATGTCTTTCTTATCAGTGCTGCCCTAGCTAAACATGAACTTTAAAAATTGGAAAATCAGGCACTTTGTAGACAGTTCGTTCTTTGTTTCATATTTTTGGGCTAAGGAAAAAAAATTGCCCAAGGAAGTATTTCTGGAAGGAGTCTAACTTCTCAATCGCTTTGGTAGTTTAGTCTACAATTATTTTTGTTGTTTTGGAAATTGATAGTGACCCTAAGTATAGGTGAAAGAATTCTTATTTCTAAAGCATGGATCATGTTTGGTTTCTAAAAAATGAGTGCTAATGTAGCAATTAAATTCTGTCATGGTGTGATACACAGTTGGTCAGGGTGTGTAGAACGCCATCATTATCACTGAATTGTGTAATGAACACATGGGCAGAGTACTATAGTAGAAATCACACTGGATTTTGGTTCAGGAGGTCTGAATTCCAGGACTTGCCATGGCCTATGAGCCATGGGGCCAAGCCTCCACCTTTCAAGAAGTTGTGAAGGGAAAGAGAAAGGCAGTGGCCTTGTGGTAGCAGCTGCTGGAAGTTTCTTTCTTAGCTCATTTTCTTTCCTCATGTTTCACAATTTTCCAGGGTGATGATGTCACCCATGGCCACTCCTTATTTATATGCTGATGTCTTCCAAGCCTGCCAAGACACTTCTCATGGGCTCCAGACCCACCATCCAATGGTCAACAGACCCTCTGCTTGGTTGTTCCATAGATATCTTAAGTCAGTGGTCCCAGACTGAACTCATCATGACTCTTCTCTCCCACCGTCACCCCAAACCCATTTCTTTTTCTGCATTCCTTTCGAGCAAGTAGCATACTTCCAGGCATTCACCCATGCCAGAAAGCCCCGGAGGCCCTCAGCTCTTCCTTTCTTCTCACTTTTTATATTTAATTAACTACTAAGCTCTGCCAAGTCTACCTCTCAAATGTCTCCCCTGGCCATTCCTCCCTTCCCTGTCACCTGTCTCTGCCTTACTTGAGGCTCACCTCATTCCCACCTGGATCTTTGTAGCGACTGCCTCTAACAGTGGCTCCATGGATCTCTGAGTCTCTGAGCATCAGTCCCGTGTGCCTCAGCCGTGGCAGTTCTCAAAGAGCCACCCCATCCCTCCGGTCTTCATCCAGGCTGCGCCTGCTAAGCCGGAGTGGATTTTCCACTCTGCCCTGCCAAGCTCCCAGAGAGTTACCCAGAGACCCTGCTTACAGGTCAATTTCCCTTTGAAGCCTTTCTCAACCTTTACAGACAGAGCTGAGCTTTTAACTGTGCCGATAAACGTAGATCTAATTCATTGTGCCTTTTGTTCTGTTCACCTGTCTCCCTCTCTGGTCCCATTCTGAGTTGCTTGAGGTGGTGAATTCAGTCTTAGTCGTGCCTGTCTCTACAATATCTAGATGATATGCCTGTCTCATAGCAGATGTCCCCAGATGACACAGTAAGTGAACGTGTGGGTGGTTTTTCCTTGCCAGGGAAGGTCCCACATAGCCATTGTTTCCTCCTTCCCCACAGACCACTCCCTCTTACTATCCTTCCTTTTCCCGCCTCTGTAGGTTGGAATGTCCCAGGGTATATACAGTGTTTGGCCTTCTTCCCAAATTTTCATTCATTGCTTGGTGATCTCATGTCTTTACATGCCATTTATACTCTGACAGCTCCCACCATGTGTGCCCTGAGCTCCACCCTTTCGCCTCTCCCTACTTGATTTCTTCACCTGCGTATCTAACAGGTGCCTCAACATTAATGTCTCCACACCTCTTGACCTGCGCAGCGATATCTGCCTGTGGGCTCCCACATCTAAGGATGGCAACTCCATTCTTCCAACTCCTGAGGCCAAATTTGGAATCACACTTGGCTACTCTTTTTCTCTCAGACCTCCAAGCAATCAGCAAATTCAGTTAGCTCTACTTTCAAAGGCCATAGCCTGCATCTGACTACTTATCACTTGCACTCTCCCGTCTAACCACCATCCCGTCTTCCCTAGATCATTGCAGTCACCTCCTCAGCGGTCTCCCTGCCCTAGATTCTGAAAACAAATCTAGGGAAAGCCTTTTGAAAGATGAGTCAGACCCTGCTCACAATCCTCCAATAGCCAGTAAATGCCAGATTTTTACAGCGGCCGAAAGCCCTATGCGATTGGCTACCCCATCAGCCCATTTTTCTTATTTTCTCAGCCTGTTCCCTCCGCCGGAGCCAGGCATCCTTTCTGGGTGTTCCTGCAGGGTGCCACCCTGCCCCACCCGAGGGCTTTGCCACTCGCTGGTCCCTCGGGAAAGGCTCATCTCCCAAGTATCCCCGCACCTTTTTCTCTTCCTTCAGCTCTTTATTCACATGTCACCTGAGTTGTAAATTCCTCCCCTGGTCACCCTGTTTAAAGTTCCAGCCTGTCCCCCAAATTTCCCTAATTCATTTTTCTTCTTTATTTTTCTCTCTAAAAGCACTTCCATCTCTTTAACATACCATACATTTTTACCTGTTATTAATAGCTTTGTTTGCGTCACCCACTAGAATGTGAGTTGCAGAGGGCAGGGGTTTTTCCAGTCTTCGCTGTGCCTACTGCTCAGACCTGTTCCTGGCATACAGCAGGCACACAATGTGTGTTCAGTGACTCTGTGGAGAAGAAGTTTTCACAGAACAGAAAAGCATAATTAATTGCCCATTTTGCTGTCTTTAAACTAGGGGCTTTGTTTGAAATTTCAAGTTCTTATTTTATCCAAAAATGAACAAAACTGACTTTAAAATTCCCCAAAACGATGTCTAGTTTCCAAGAAGGACATATCAATGAAATTACAACTTGGGCTGCTCTGGACATTTGTGAACACATAATACGTAATTCATGATAAAAATAGTATTTCCATTATGTACAAGAAGATTACTATGGATTTTCAAATAGACTCATATATAAAATTTGTTTTTTATGGGATATTAAAATTAAATATATTACAGTAGCTTTAAATTTCTTGAATCTTACCCACTTAAAAATATCACTGGTAATATCTTTAAGGGTTTTTTTTTTAATTGGATAAAATTTGTGGTGATGATTCCTGCTTTGACTTCCTAAGCAATATGTTGAAATTGGCATAGAGCCGATGAATAGCTTTTGAATTTTTACCTCACTTGAGATTAAGTTTGATGCAATTAACATCATATGGTATAAATTTTGAATTCTGCATGATTTCTACTTCAAAATGTTGGCTATTGCCCTCACTCTACTTTATCTTAACACAAGTATTTGGAACACCTGAGTAATGGGCTATCTGGCCAGTAGAACTATAATTTTGTCCAGATAAAAGGGAAGATTCATTTCTTTATCTTGGAAGTCTTTTAAAATGTACTAATACATTTCTATCCCAAATGTGCAGTTATTTACAACACATTGTATTAAAATTAAAAAAATTGATTTGCCTCTAAAAGGCTTTTTTAAATAGGAGAGAAAATCAATCATATGTATGAAAATGTATAAAGTACAGAAGCTCTACATACTCTTTCTTTACCTTTGGTGAGGTAGTTTTAGCTTTCCTAATGTATTTATTTTCTATTTTGAAAGTACATAATAAAAGAAAATTAATTGAGGGTTAGGGTTAACTGAAGGGTAATAGACTGTTTTACAGTATATTTGATTTCAAAAGCTTCCAACAAAAACCATAGAAAACCCTTATGGTTTGGCCATTTTTATTATAAAGGGCTTTTTATTTTTCCTCAGCAAATAACATTTCTTTTATGGTCGAGAGTTTCCATATTTATGTAATCATAAACTCTCAGCAGTGCATTGTTTCATCCTCCGTAGCAAGCTCGGAGGATGATAAAACACCGGCGAGGCTGTAGCCGTGGAGTTCTTGCTTCTCTGCCTTTATTCTATGTCCTGTTACAGAACTGCGCTCCCTTCTCTGACCCCAGCATCGTAATATAACGTACGTTTGGGCATGCGAGAGCTCAGTGTCCTTGGGACTCACTTTGCGTCCCCCAGATTACTCGCCTTGCTGCGGTTGTCAGTTCCCTTAACCTCTAGCAACTAGTCTTCCTCTGATTACAGTGGGACAGAGACTGTCTATGAACTGGCTGGTAAGGTATTGTTATCAGCTGCTCAACTTTAGTCAAGCAACAAGGTATTTGTTACACTTCAGATACTTAATTGTGTGGGTTAGTAAAGGGCCATTTGGGCTCTATAGCCTCACAAAGGAAAGTTTCAGAGACCCCTGTCTTCCCTCTTGCACCCCAGAGAACCCCAGGTCTCCTGCCCTCCCCTCATGCTGAGCTGCTGCTGTTAGCCTGCTCTGCCTTGGGGCTCAGGAGCCCTGTCCCCAGCAGAGTCCCACACCATGTTGTACCTGCCAGGCAGCCCTGTGGGCTCCTCGACGACCTTGGGGACCTTTTCTCAAGGGGAAAATCTGTACCCATGTCTATTCTCTCTAGAATTTACCTATTGAGCTGCGTATCTCTCTTCCTTTCTGCACTGTGAGATTGTTAGAACAGGCTCCATGTCCCAGTTATATTTCATTTTCATCTGTCATTAGTTGAATTCTAGACACTTCTAACTGCTTTGTATGCATCATCTCACTTCTTCTTCCCAACACTTATAAGGTGCAAATGAACCAAGCCAATGCACTTGGCCCTATGGTGAGGGAGGATCAGATGGATACACTGATCAGTGGATGGAGCTAAAGAAAACAAATTTAGTGGGAAGAGAAGCCTTCAAACTGACACATAGATTTTTCATTCGTTATACAGAATTATTATTGGGGTTTTGGAGATTTTTTTTTTTTTAGCATATAGAGTGTGCTTCATGTGCTTGTCAGTTACATTTTAAGCTCCTTCTCAGTCTAGACCTTATTTCTTGGTGTCTCATGGAACACAGTAACAGCTAACATAATGACAGAGACCATTAGAGCACTCACTACATGCCAGGCACTGCTGTAAGGGCTTTGGATGCATCCTCTCATTTAATCCTTTCCACAATTCAGTGGGGCTGGTACTCTTATCTTCATATTACAGGTGAAGAAACTGAGGCATGGAGAAATTAAATAATGATGTCCAAGTCCACCTAGCCAAGTGATGGGTTCAGAATTTGAACTCAAGCTCTTTGACCTAAGAACCCATTTTCCTTCCACATTTTTCATCCGCTCCATTCAACAAACGTTTATTAAGCTCTTTCTGTTTATCAGTGAACAATGTAAAGATCCCAGCTTGCATGAAACTTACATTCTAGGAGGGAGAGAGAGAACACTGACAATAATAAACATGAATCAATGGTATGTTATATTTGAAAGCTATCTGAGTGCTAAGAAAATAAAGACAACACAGGACAAAGAAAGGGGGTGAAGATGGATATGTAGAAATTTTGATGAGATGATCATGGAAGACCTCATGGTTCATATTGAGGAATTGCTTATCAAATCTCTTAGCGAAGTAGCCAGAGATCTTGACTCACTCAGAATTTTTAGGGAGACATTTATTATTTCTGCCCATTTAGCCTCGGAAGCGTCAGGTGGTCTTGTCCTGCAGAGTCAGGGGTAAGTGAGCCCATGGGCTCTGCTGCATGGCCCGGAGTGCACTCCCTTCCCCTGTGCAGTTCTGCATGTGCGCTCCCGGCAGGTCGGGGTGTCTGCTGAGAGGAGTGGGGAGTGAGGGGCAAACACCGAGGATGTTGCAGAGTAGTGGGAGGAATTTGAGAATGAATAGAAAGACATCGCTGAAATTCTTCTAGATACATCCTTGCCTACCCAGCTGAAGATGGATATGGATTGTCCAAAAAGGGCAAGTGACCCTAGACCGTCCCCTCCTTGAGAACTATCTCCACGGAGGCAGGGGTTCAAGAGGAACCCCTTGCTGAGACGGTGGAGATGGCCAGGCACAGAGCAGCCCTCCCTGGTATTAGGCAAACATCAGGCTCCTTGCACTCTGTGGCCGATCAGGGCTTTAGATTAATATGTGAAGGATACACATTTCACTCAGTTGTTGAGACATCATGATTAGCGCTAACATTCTAAAATTAAATTTCCATTGGAACTTGTTTATAGTATCATTGGGTCTTGCTAGAACTGGGCATGATCTCGACCTCCAAGATTAGACTTTCCTAACCAGAAAGCAAGACGTTGCAAATGAGGTTCCCAGCTGTCCTGGTCTGTCCGCACGTCTGCTTCGTGGCTGCGGTGGCTGATAACTTGGGATATTGTTGCTGGAGAGCAGGGACCTCATCCAGATCCTCCTGAGACACCACTTTCCTTTTTCATACAAAACAACACCATGCCTCCGATCATGCTGACTGCACGCAAGATTCCATTGACTGTTTTTCTACCCTTCCCTGCTTATTTTTATTCATCTAGCTACTTTATTTTAGGGATCTGCAGAGCTTGTTTTGGCAGTGGTGACTCTTATTGTTTTATTTCTGGTGCACAGCTTTCATGTGAATGCTTCAATTAAGAAGCAGACATGGGGAGGACGTAGTTCTGGGGTTCCGGTTTGCCGCCTGGGTGTGTTTGCAGAGAGCTGTGGTGTACCCCACTCTCCGCTGCAGGTCTGGACCCCAGGCTGGGTTTTCAATAGGAAAGGACAGTGCCCATCTTGGGCTGAGTGGAGGAAACCAGGCACCAACAACACGTGCTCTTCTTTCTGGAAAAAAATATCAGAGACCTCGTCAGAGTTCACTTACTTTTAGTATAGAGCTATGGAATCTTTTTAATGCCTGCAGACCAGTCACCTGCAAGGGGTCAGGTTTTTTTTTTTTTTTTCTTTTTATAAGCTATACCCATATGAGCAACTGCTCTTGCCTGTATTGCAGTCCTATGAGGCAGGATCAGTAAAGGCTCAAGACAGGACTTTGGTGTTATCCAAACCTGGTTTAATTTTTGGCTCTGCCACATACTAGCTCTGTGTCCTCAGGCAAGTGATCTAACCTCTGGTCCTAAGTGTCTGCACACAGTGGAAATGACAACAGCACCTGTCTTTCTAGGTTGTGGTGAGGATTAAATAAGAAAAAAAAAAAAACACCTAATTTGCTATGATCAAGGCCAATTTAAAACATGCAAAACTCCATTCCAGGTTGGATTTTTGTTGCTCTGATTGTATTAGAAACTAGCTGAGAAGGAATTTAGAGTAAGAGTCTTATCTAGCAATAGTTAACTCTGTATTAGATAAGATTTCCTTTCCCAAATTAGGATACCTGATAAGGGACTAGCCTGGTATCCAAACCACAGCCCCTCTGAAGGTTACCTCTATCCCTAGGAGAGCATCACCTGTTTAGGCTTGGTTTGTGTCGGGGAAAGTGAGATAGGTTAGGTCATCTGCTCACCCCGGGGGATGGGGACATCTCAAGAATCCTGATGTCCAAGTCACACCCTGAAGTTTCTGGCTATGAGCCCCAGGCTGCAGGATTTTTAAAAACTTTCCAAGAGATTTCAGTATGCCAGCAAGATTGAGAAACACTAGGCAAATAAATGTTGTGTTTAGGAAAATAGCTCATAAGCTGATTTATTGATACCTCTATACAGGTATATTCATAATAGAATTAGAGCAATAAAGAACAAAAACAAACACAAATTCTTCATCCATATGTATTTTTAGCTTTTAAAAGCTTACTTATCTTTCTATGGCTTAGACCCCACTGAGTGTTTTCGTGGCTCCTGGCTCATTTGCTCCCCTTGGTTTTGGTTGTCATTCAAGATAAAGATACTAATTGCCTTCTTAACATTTGCCTGTTATCGGTGAACTCTTATTCTGCCTGTTTCCTGAGTTGGAGGACCTTCATTGCTCACACCTTGATGTGCCTGTGATCAATAGTGGTGCCTCCTGGCATGCGTCTGCGGGTTAGGAATGCTCACATCGCTCTGTGCACCGCGAACTGACTGCTCATGATCATGTGTTTAATTACAGCCAAGTCTTAGATTTCTTTCTTTCACTGTCTGGCATGCTCAAAGTGCTCAGTGCATGCTACCTGTATTTCATCTCCCACCAAGCACCCTGCCTCTTTCTTTGTACCTTTATCAAAGCACAGTTAGGGCATCCTGCCTTATGTTTCCTTCTGGGTTTGCCTCATCTTACTTTGCAAAGTTTAAATTCCTTAAAAATAGGCCCTATGTGGTTTTTCATTTCTGTAGATACCCTATCCTTAGTATATATTGACGGTACATAAATAATTCAGCGTATGGTTAATTAATCTAGAACAAAGAAAAAAGGAAAGCTTTTGGTTTTCTGCTTTTCAGTTTTGTTTTAACTTGAACAATGCTGATCTAGGCAACTGTTTTTGTATAGACATTGAAAGAGTTTAAGCTATGTATTGATTTTGTATGTAGAAACTGTAGCACAAGCCCAGGACGATCGGGGACTTATTGCATGGGTAAATTCTCACTAATTCAATGGACATGGAGATTTCTTCATGCAGTGCAGACCTGGCATGGCAGATGTCCACTGTTAACACATTGTAACTTTTTTATTTATAATGTATTGCCTGGCTCCTTTCAAAAAGGAATCCTGAAAAGGCAGGAATAGCACACTTAGGATGGAATAGCAATAGCAATAGAAGTGCTCAATAGCAATATAGAATAGCACTAAGGCCAGACAAAGTGACTCACACCTATAATCCCAGTACTTTGGGAGGCTGAGGCTGGAAGATCACTTGAGGCCAGGAGTTTGTGACCAGCATGATAATCATAGCAAGACCCTGTCCCTACAAAAAATAAGAAAAATTAGCCAGGCATGATGGCATGTGCCTGTAGTCCCAGCTGCTTGGGAGGCTGAGGTGGGAGGATCGCTGAAGCCCAGGAGTTTGAGGCTGCAGTGACCTGTGACTGTGCCGTCTCATTCCAGCCTAGGTGACAGAGTAAAACTCAGTCTCTCTAAAAAAAAAAAGAATAGCAAAATTAAAAAACAAGAATTAAAGAGAAGAGATCACATACAGTTTACAATGAGGGGAAAATTAAGGTTTTACTAGTATACCTCCTAGCAGGCAGGACTAATGCCACCTCTTGAGAGGCTCTGACAAGCCCTTAGCAAAGTCAGATGGCCAGGGGAGAAATTACAGGGAAGAAAAAATGTCAACCTTTCCCCTCAAATCTGGAGATTATGGAGGAAAAGATAAGAAGGAAGGAGAGCAAATAAACCTGTACTGTAAATAATAATGAAAATACCAGAGTTATACACTAATTACAACATTCTTCTAGCATATTTTTTAGCAAATTGTTAATAATGATGCCATTTGTAAGTTTAGCCCAAAATTGAATATTAGCTTAATTTATATAAGCTATTTTATATTTTCTTTCTCTTAACATTATATTTTCCCCAAGTTTGAAAACAGAACTCTTTTGAAATTCAGATTATATGATATAGATTCTACAATGAAATGACAAATTCATTAAAGAATGTGCCACTATTTAATTAGAGTATATGTGGGTTTGTATTTTATAATATTTTATGATATTTAATTGGTGCTATTAATTATTATGATGAAACAAAATAATTTGGATTCTGAATACTTTTGACTTAAAATACTTAAGTTCTTTTTTTTTTT
>VBSM01003176.1:63698622-63729237 GCA_008086735.1 Cheirogaleus medius
TCCCCATGAGATTGAATACCTGTGCCACAAATGTCACAAAGAGTATGGAAATAAAAGAATATTTATCAATTAAAAAATAATAATATTACCATGATTGAGACCTATTCTCTTATATTTAATTGTGTGCTCTTTGAAGGAATTTGATAACTAAATGGAGAAAATTAAGAAAAAGCATGTTTCTTACCTCTCAGAAATATTGTATAAGAGTATATGAAAAATATATGGACATCCTCTAAACTTTTTTGAAATCCAGATAATATATATAGATATATAATTATTTGTGATACCACATATAAAATTTGCTGCATGGATATAAATGTGTAAACATAAAATAGTAATGAAGGCAAGCTTTAAAGTGATCCAGAAGATGGTCATCTTGTGTTATTCTATTACAAGGCCTTTAATTCTGATTTGGTCACTAGATATAGTTGAAACATGTCTTTTAGGAATTGGTCACTTGAAATTGAGTTATTTCTCAGTTTGGGAGTGATTTGAGATAGAGTGCAATATTGCTCTTGCCAAAAAGATTGATTTGTATCTGTGAAATAGTAAGTGACTATCACATCTGTTTACTTGTAAACATATCATATTATTTAGAAAAAATACCAGTGGCATCTAATGAAATTAAGTCTTCTAAGATGTTGAGTACTATCACCCACATGATAGTGTTGTCTGTGTGAGTTCTTCCTGTCCTCAAACTATCGCCTCACTCCCAGACAGTCCAAGCTGGTGACCAGGCAGAACTCGGAATATTGTGTTTGTGTGTGATCACGACATGATGTCTCCTCCACAGCCGGCTTGGTTGTTGTGGTCTTTTCACGTCTTTTCTGCTCCTCATGAATATTATTAAGCCAACAAAATAAAATGTATTTCTCGCCAGGTATGGTGAAGAGGCATGGTGGACTTCATTGACTTTTGGCTTTTGGGAAGAGACTTTAAATCTCCCTACTTGAAGAAGAAACAGTGATTCAGGGTGCTACAAACACACTGCCTTGTGGAAGAGCTACTGAGTTGCTTCAATCTAGGGGTTTTTTTCTCTGTTATAGTTATAAATGGGATATTATGCCAAAGAAAGAAGCTTATATTCAAGATAGGAGTATATAATCAATGCATGACATTATAATTAATTTAGATGCGTGGGGAAGTCAATATGGATTTCAGAAAATGAAAGAAACTATAAATTACTTTTGAGCCCACACTTAAGATAGACTATATCAAATAGAGCATGTTCTGAAAGAGCTTTAACAAATAGGTAAGTTTATCCAATTTTATAAATAAGTTCTCCCAAACACTTTTTTTTCTATACTACTTAGGATTTCTATTAACTTGGAAGAAAGACTTATTGGATAAAATAGTACAATGAAGCTGCTTTTCAAATATTTATAGATTTCATGTTTCTATACTTAAATTTAAACCTATTCTCCCTGTATTTAAATTTTTTTCTTCTCTTACTAAATCACATGTAGAAGTTACTAATTTTGTACATTCCAAAGTAGGAAAGCTACTTTGAATTTATGGGAAACATTCAAAATTGATTACACCCTCTGGGATATATTTTGTATTTCAGCAGAGTAAACAGCCATAAATATTTGATGGTGATGGTGATGATGATGATGATAATAGTGGTCTGTCAGTGCCTACCCAAATTCTTGCCTGATGTGTTATCTTTAAACATCAAAAGGCTGCTTGGTGGCAACAACCTCATTCATGTCTTAGACTAGAAATAAGCTTAATTAGCAAGTGAAAAAAATCTTCACTGTGAAACCCGGTTAAAAACACTTAAATGTTTCCCACATTTTCTTGCATGACAGAAACATTATATTTGTGGAAAATATTAATTTATTGCTGTTTATGTAGCCTGTGTTTGAAGGATCTGGGCTTTTAATCTTCGCTTCTCGGTGTTCACAACAAAAGGTTATGTTAGTTTAGTATATGTGCCACTGTGTCTCTTCCTGTTATAAAGTGTCTTAATCCAAGAAATGTGGCCAAGAACAATAAAAGTGATTAAGCAAGACTTGTTTCTATATAGGAACAAACACTTTGAACCTGAGTTACACAGGAAAGCCTCACAAAGCTTAAAATCTATTTTAAGTTGTTGGAGAGGTTGTTGTTGATGAGGCTCATGAAGAAAATGTACTTTAGGAAAATAAAATAACCCGGAGTAGCAAAACTCTTGGCAACAATAGGGGTGTTGCAAATCTAAGAATAGGGACCTTGCTTAAAAGTCTCATGTTAGAGAAGTTTGGGGATAGAGGCTGCCAAAAAATGAAAGTTCTTTATAGCATTTCACCATCTTGCTTCCAGAACTGTGGGTGAGTGGTTTTACTTTCCTAGGGGGAAATACTCCCAGCCAGGCCTGGTTTATTCATTAGAAACCTCTATCTCTCTGTGAGGAGTGGATTCTGAGGCATTGCCAGTATAGAAGAGGGCTGTCTCTTGAACAAAATGTTATCACACCATAAAAGGAATCTGTTTTGGCTGCTTTCTCTGCAGCCTGGCATTCTTTTTGGCTGCTAAACAATGTACAGAAAGAGCCAACTTCCTGATGGCCGTATAACCCGTATCCCCACATTCCTTTGGGAGTCATGCTGAAAAATAATCCTTAATATTCGGAGTATTGCACTCTATATGAAGGATTGGGGGAAACGTCTTGCATGCTAGGGTGACTTAGAAAGCACAGATTTTATATTTTTTGTTGTGAGCTGAAAATTAATTGTAATCGCCCCAAAGAAATGGCTCTTCTCCTTGCACTGACATTTCTGAAGATCGTCTCAATTGCAAGGTAGTGTTTCGTCTCTCTAAAAAAGAGAAGATTGATGATGTCTTCCTAAACTGAAAAGTGGAGAGGAGTTTTGTTCAGTTCAATAAAAACTCGTATCCCATATCCTTTCATGACGATCTTATCTCATTCAAAGAGAAAATGAGAACACTTTGTGTGTGTGTATTTATATATTTTTATATATATATATATATGAGTTGGTCTTGGTAGCTAGGTTGTGTTTTGTAAAATGACAAATCAGCAGAAAGACACCAAAACACAGGGAACCGAGTTGGAATTTGAAAGTGAACTGACTTAAAATTTGAAACTATTTTTCATGGAATGACAGGCTTGGAAGAGGCGATGGGGTCGGCCAGTCCACATGCACAACCAGCCACGTATGGTTTCAGTGCTCACTGGTCATTCGTTTTCAAGGTGGAACTTAGAGCCAGTGGTCCATAAAATTTTTTCAAAGTATTGTGCCTGTAAAGTTATGTCCATTGGCATTGGTAGCTGATGGGTTTTATTAAGTGCCAGTAAGTTAATAATTGGATATGTCTTATCAGATTCCATTCCTTTTAAGATAGCCCAGAGTTAGCAAAACTTCCAAAGGGGATTTTTCCATGGTACATATCACCTGATCACAGATATTGTTTTATATCAGTTTGTACTGAAAAAAAGAACAGAGAGACACAAAAGGGATATTATGGTTTGATAGCTAGAGCACTGTCAGAATTTGTTGATTTTGTTTTCAGTTGTGCTTCTCATCTTAATAGATCTTTGTTAAGATCTTTATGCTGGGGATTAGTGCTCTGGAAATGAGGTAAATACCTACTCCTAATTCCTTGTATAGATTTTTCATTTCTAGTAATTCTCAAAGTTTATTCTATAGTCCTAAAATGAACAAGTTCCAAATTACATTTATTTTTCTAACTAGACAGACAAAAGCCCTTAGAAACATTGCCATTTCATCAATAATCAACTTATTATATGTCTTTTAAAAACATTGCAGTTTACCAAGTCTTGTAACAAGTGCTGTAGATGAGAAAAGAAATATTAAAAAAAAAAAGAAGAAGAAGAACATACACTTGTGAAAGAAGATGTAGATTTTTGGAATCATCTTTATCATCACCACCACCACTTCTTTTTTTTTTTTTTTTTGAGACAGAGTCTCACTCTGTTGCCCTGGCTAGAGTGCCGTGGCGTCAGCCTAGCTCACAGCAACCTCAAACTCCTGGGCTCAAGCAATCCTCCTCCCTCAGCCTCCCGAGTAGCTGGGACTATAGGCATGCACCACCATGCCCGGCTAATTTTTTCTCTATATATTTTTAGTTGTCCAATTAATTTCTTTCTATTTTTAGTAGAGACGGGGTCTCGCTTTTGCTCAGGCTGGTTTCGAACTCCTGACCTTGAGCGATCCGCCCGCCTCGGCCTCCCAGAGTGCTAGGATTACAGGCGTGAGCCACCACGACCGGCCTTTATTGGTTTTTTAATCAGCTTTTTTTTCATTGATCAACTCTATTGGTCCTTTCTTTTCTCTTTCATTAATTTCTGATCTTCTCTATCATATTTTCTTTTTGTTTTCTTATATATTAGTTTCTTTTTCTAATGTCTGGAGTTTAGATATTGAGCTTATTGATTTCTAGTTATTTTTTTTCTTTTCTTATAGGAGCATTTAAGGCCATGGATTTCCCTGTACATAGTGTTTTATTAGCTAACTGTTAAAAGCTTTGATATGCAGTGTTTTTTTAATTACTCCTAATCTTTTCTAGTTTCCAGTATTACTTCCTTTGCTTGTGTTAAATTTCTACAGAATAGTTTTTAAATTATCTTTTAAAGCTTATTTTTAATTTAATTGTATTTTATCAAAGAACATTTTCTGTTTAATATAGATCCTTTAAATTTGCCAAGATTTGCTTTATAGCCTATGCATAGTTAATATTGTGACTGTTCCACATGTGCTTAAATATACTGTATGTTCTCTAAGTGTTGTATGTTGTGTTTTAGTAAATTCACTAAATATAACTTTTTAATTCAGGGATTCACATCTCCTCTACCCTAATGCGTTTTGTGTCTGTAGACCAAGATAACTTGGAAGGGTGCACTAAACAAGACACCCAGGAATCTTTTTGCCCATTGCAAAATCATTCACAATTTTTCCTGATACACCAAATAATTCAAATTTATATCACCATATATAAGAATTGTGTAGCTGCATGAACTATGTGAATAGAACTATAGGTAGAAAAAAAAAAGCAGTGATGTTAAGGGAGGATTGTGAAATCCTTCCTTTCAGATCCTGTATCCTAAAGACTGTGAAAGCTTGCTTGTGTGTAGTGGTGTGGGGTGTGGGGCCGAGGCGGTACCTAGTGTGTTTTGAGGTTAGTGCAATTTTTTTTGTTTGGTCAATACTTTGAATGGGTAATCTTCAGGGAGTTTAAGTAAACTGTTAATGAGCATTTGCCCCGCTGGTAGATCAGTACCAGAAAGAGACCATTGTGACCTCAGTACCAGGAGGAGAGGGCAATCTGGGATCTTCAGCAGAGGCACCTTTGAACGTTTGGCAGCAGTGCCAAAAGTCTGCAGATACTTTTATAGAGAGTTCTCGGGACTGCCCTGGTGGAATCCTTTCATTTCAGCTTACATGATAAGATCTACGAAGGAAGTCTCACTCTGTTCTTTAGCAGTCACTAAATTTTCTAACATAAATCTTTAGAGTCCCAGAAGGACATATCTGCTGCTATAACACTTTTACAATATATGATCAGTGTTCAGGTGGGATGTAAGTGATATCAGCTCAGAGAGATTTTACCTAATCTTGTTAGAGATGAAGTTTTAGCATTCATAAACATTTTGTATTTTCTCAGAGCTTAGAGCAGGCCCTTGAATGGAGCAGGCGCCCAGCAGGTGTAGAAAATAATCGGCTTTTTTTTCAATATTTGGTACCATATCACCTTTCCTCCCTTGGCTTTGGTCATAAGCTTTCCTGCTCACTTTTCTGCCTTTTTCTGTTTCTTCTTTATTCCCATGTTGGATATTCTTTCTCTTTCTGTGGCTTAGTGCTAGACTTCCTCAAAGCTTTGGTCTTTACATTTTCTCTCTCAGACCTATGACTCTTGTGTCTCAAATATGTTCTCCATCCTTTCTACTCTGTTGAACCCCAGTCCTCATTTCACCCAAGTGCCTGACATTCAGTTACTCTTAGATATCCTAGTGACTCCTCACGATCCAGCATGCACTAAACTCAAGCCAATTTTTTTTCTTTTCCAAGCTAGCATATCTTGGATCCCTGTTCCTGTTCATGCTCCTGCTGTTTAGAATTCTGTGCCCTCCTTCTACAGTTTTCCTGGCTTAGCTTCACTTTTTATTCCAGCATAAATGGGAAGAGGCTATGCTGTGTAGCAGGAAGACCACAGACTTTGATCTGAAGGCCGACCTGTGTGGTTTCAAACCCAAGCACAGAGCCACTCACTAGCCACGTAGCTTGGAGCAAGTTATTTAAATTCTCTGAATGTCAGTTTTTGTGTCTGATAAGTGGAGGGCATTAATACTTACATTACAGGATTGTTGTGAATATAAATGATAGAATATTTGTCTGAGTGCCCACATAGTGCTTTCTGTATAATAACTACCCAAGAAATGTTTGTGGAATTGTTGAATCAAATTTTGTGGCATGCTTGTCATCATACAGATTTCAATATGAGTTAAGAAACATAGTGGCGAAAGATCTCATATTTGAGTAAAGTAAGTATATTTTGTAGTATTGTTGGTAGAGAGATATGCTGTTAGCGTGTAAAAATATTAGAGTCTTAAGAAGAATCCGGTTTTTAGTGGTTGTCAAGTTGCTCAATAGAAGCTCTCTGAAGACTCATTTCCTTGGAAGGATGAGTCAGAAAAAGAGGACATACACAGACTAATATTCATGTGTGTTCATCTGCATTACACATTAAAAAATTCCTAGAAATAGATGGAGAAGCACACACGTCTTCAAATGGTAAACAATAATATTCAAGTATCTTAATTTTTAGTATAAATATTTTTTATTAACTCAATGTCCCTGGGTAAAAACTGATCTGAGGAGCCTGTGCTCACTGAAGTCAATATCAATAGCCCCTTCTTTTTTTGTGGGGGAAAATTTTAAGTAAAAAAATACATATTTTCTTGGCTTTGTTGGAGTGACATGGAAAAGGAAGGTAGGAGTGCCTTCTGGATAACAGGAAACTGGAATACAGCTCCAAAAAGTGGAGGAATTATCTCCGGTGTCAGTACATCTTTCCTAGTCATTCAGAGATGGTTTCCTGTGTGCCAACAGCAATGTTCTGCGTAGTGGTATTTTTTTTTTAAGACATGGGGCTTAGGCCACTACAATCTTAATACTTAAAACCTCACATTTATATTGTGGCCTCCGAAGATGTTTGACAAATTAATATTTCTGTTGGTATTGGATATCAAGTTCTTTTTGAACATCCAAAGCTCCTTTGATTTTGAGCATTCAGATCTATTTTAAAATAAAGGAAACTTAAAGTAATAGTTTTTAAAGCACAATATAGGCTTTGTGCCGTTGGAATTGAAGAAGTTTCATAGAAGAAAAGAGAGAAAAAAATTGAGATGAAGCTAGTTATCAACGAACTGCCCTTTGAAATCTAACTATAGACCTTGGTAGCAGTGGTTGCTGACCGTTAAAAAAAGTGGAATATTTTAAGAATGGTTTATTTATACTCAAGAGGAGACTGATAGGCTGTTACTGTGGGAAACCAGTTCAGTTGCAGTAGCCCAAATATGGTGCAGGTATGCACAGTGAAAATGCACAGCGAAATAGCTATTGCAGAAATTTGCCTGAATTCTGAGTTGCTTAGACACTCACTTTTTCTTCTTGTTTTTCTTACAGTTTTCTAAAGTTAATTAGTTACCTTCTCAAAACATGGCTTTTATGTGTATGGAGTATGAAATTGATTGGTATAGTTTTCAAGAACTGGTTCAAGATTCATTGAAATGATGATTTCGTGTTTCTAGTTTTGAAACATCATTTTCAAATGATTGTGCTGCTCAAGTTGTAGTTAGCATAATCGCTCTCACAGTTGGATGTAAACTTGAGCTGCTAGACTTGATGCACACATCTAGTCTTCATTAAATTTCTGTCTTAAAAAATTCACATAAAATATTATTTTTTTAGTTGTTCAATTGAGCGTAAAGATAGTCTCTATTCGATTTTTGCTTTAGAGCATAAAATTAAAGTCGACCAAAATAACCACCAGGCAACTCAAAGTTGGGCTTTTGTTGCTGCTGTTGGTAATTGTCTCAGACGAGTAATGATGGTGGGAATGCCGGGGGAGGGCTGGCGATGAGGGGAAGAGATCAGTCATTAGGGGAAACGAGGGCGAGACATTTTGCCACAGTGGATTTTTCAGAATGGAACAAGCAGGAAACAGGAAATGGTTCTCTATGGATATTGTTCGCTGCCCTGTGTGTATGAAGACAATTAACAGTCAGGTGTCATATGCAAAACAGAAAAAAAATTGCTCTGCCTCTAATGAGAGGCAAACAGTGTAGGCATAAAACAACATAAAAACAAAATTGGGTGCGGTGAAAAGGAAACTTACTTGACTAAAGTAAAAAAAAAACAAAACTGCTGTTTACTGTAGGTCAAGTGCCAAGCACACAAAAATGTTCAAACAGTAACAATAACCACCAGTTACTAGCTCCGTCCTTTCCCTCACTGAGACTTACACTGAAACCCAGTCTCAGGTGGTCTGGGGTGTGCATACCATTAAACCTTCCCTGCTTTCTACGTGGCCCTTTAGATTCAGGCCAGTGGCATGTTTTTAAATAATATTGTGATAGTTGATGGTTTCACATCATTACTTCTGTTACTATTTGAAAACCAAGTAGTAACTAGAGATTCTTGTTTTCCCAGAGAAATGGGTAGGAGCCTGGAATTAGAGAAGATGGGAAAGAAAAGATTGCTCATAGGAGTGTATGTTCTGGTCTTGGTTATCCAGACTGGAA
This sequence comes from Cheirogaleus medius, assembly GCA_008086735.1. Taxonomy (NCBI): domain Eukaryota; kingdom Metazoa; phylum Chordata; class Mammalia; order Primates; family Cheirogaleidae; genus Cheirogaleus; species Cheirogaleus medius. Next base: position 63,707,387 of record VBSM01003176.1, read on the forward strand.
ATAGGTACTTGGTTTGCTTTGGCCTAAAATTTCATAGCCCAGCCTGGTTCTCCCCAGCATGTCTCTGAGTGATCATCTTTATTTTTAATTGGTCTGTGTTTTCAATGAGTGAAAGAAACATCAAACTGTATTTTTAAAATGGCTGAAATTTTAGCAATTAGGAAATGTGGTAAATTGATAAATATAGTCATACACTGCATAATGATGTTTCAGTCAGTGATGGACTGCATATGATATGGTGGTCCCACGAGATTATAATAGAGCTGAAAAATCCCTGTCGCCTAGTGATGTCGTAGCAGTGGTAATGTTGTAGTGCAGCAGATTACCTTTTCTATGTTTAGATACACAAATAAGTACCACTGTGTTACAGTTGCCTATAGTATTCAGTATAGTAATGTGCTGTGCAAGTTTGTAGCCTAGGAGCAATAGGCTATGCCATATAGCCTAGATGGGTAGTAGGTTACGCCATCAGGTTTGTCTAAGTACACTCTGATGTTCCCACAATGATAAAAGAGCCTAATGACACATTTCTCAAAATGTATCCATGTCTTAAGCAACACATGACTATAAAATAAAGCTGAGTACAGATACACTCTTTTTGGTCAACTTCCCACTGCTTTGCCACATTAGCAGTTGGTTATGGTTTCATTTTTATATATGGATGCAGTATTGGACTAAGCACTCTTGCTTCTATAATCTCATGGTAGGTAGGTATTATTATCTCAGTGTTATAGCTGACGAAACCAGAGAGATTCAGTGACTTACCTAAAGTCATAGAGATAATCTTTGGCAAAGATGGAATTTAAACCCAGGTCTTCTAATTTCACAACTGATGACCACACCAAACAGCCAGTTGAGTAGGGAAATGTTATAAGAATTTTTCTATAGATTATTTTCTAAGTGAAAATAATTTTCTATGTTCCATTATTAAGTGAACTCATACACTAAAAATATAAAAGTATATTCCAGTAGAGTTAAAAAATATAAGTATTATTTCCTAATAATAAAATCACATATGAAAATATAGCATGTCTTTATAATCACATATTTTCAAGAAATTAACCTTTTGATAAGCCAGTAAGAAACAATGTCAGATATTAACATTGATTCTCAAAATATGGACATTAATAAGTGCCATGGTCAAAATACATTAAAATAAGATTCTCTCAAAGTAAAACGGTAAGAAGTGACCTGGTTCGTCAGTTCCTTAATTTCGGAATTAAGTGACGGCTACTGGCACTTGAAGCCAAGAGAAATTTATCCTGTAAATTTAGACTACCAGAAATGTTTCAATTTTGTTGAGCTGCCTTATTTCCTCTTGAAATGAGGAAATAGACAAATAAATCTAGCAGAGAGTCTTTCACCTGAAAAAGACGAAGAGAAAGCATTCGCTATAAACGTGGTAAAAGCCCACTGCCTCCCCGCTCCTCTGGGCAGGGACAGTGGCAAGAGATGGGGGTGGGGGACAGGCTCAGCTCTGGAGACAGCAAGAAGGCTCAGGCCACCATGACTGTGTCTGTAATTTCTACTTCTAAATAAGTAGCCTTTTTCTCCCACAAATTTACTTGTTTTGTAATGAGTGTGCCAAAAAAAAAGAAAAGAAAAAAATTATATTTTACTTTTAGATGTGGCTCACAGCCTAGGTTTGAAAATAAATGTTGGCCATTACCTTATCAGATACTCTATGGCCATATTTTTAAACATTCTTTCTGCAAAGGGCCTGTTTATAGCACCAGCCAGGCTGCAGGAGCGCAGCAGGGGTATGATAGTGGATTGAGGCCTGAGGTGCTTATTTGCTTGAGAAAAATTGCTGCCAGATGAGTGGTTTCAAAAAGCTAAGGCTGCTGCTGTGGTCTTTAGTGGGTCGAGGATTAAAGAGAATAGAGCTTCTCCTCTCCTGTCTAAATATTTGCTGAAGAGCTAATGGGTTTTTGTATGCATGTATATTTCCTTTTTCTATTGGGGAAATTACAATTAATACAGGAACATCCTGTGATAAAATATATGAAGTAGAGGCTGAGGGGGAACAGATGGCTGAAGTAGAGAAAACGTGCCCCAGGTCTGTGGCATGTTGCATGATGACTGAATTCTTGGCATCGTGGATTTGTAAGTCTACAGATGATAACTGCAGTGTAAACAAGGAATGTATGCAGCATAAATAAGAGATAGGCTATTCAGTCAGCAGCTTTTAGTGTAAAAAGCATTCATTCCCATCAAAGGGACAGGAATGCTTTCACAAGCTTAAATTTTATTTTATTTTAAACCAGTACCCACCCTGGAACATTTCCAGTGAGAGTAAGCCCATGTAATCCCAAATATACTCATGCATCTGAATGAGCAGAGCCTTCTTGGCATTGCTTAAAATAGTATGATAAATGACTCTCCCAATTCTATATCTGCAAATCTGGTTAGATGCTTGCATCAAAGTAGTGAGACTGGGAATAGTTTTAACTCTTGAGTTTCCAAGCAAAGAAACACAGGAAAGATCTCAACCTGTGGTGGTGAATTCTGCTGAAAATAGGAGTGCAGACATTTCTTGAATATATTAATCTTTGTTCTCATTATCCTCTCTTCAAAAGGAAGTTTAAGTATGGCTTCAAAATAATAAAATTGTCCTATTAACATTTTTATTTGCCAATCCTCGCTTTATGAAATTGCATATTAATAAGTATTTTGTAACCATGAATTACATTTCAAATTTATTTACTTGCCACCTTTTAATAAACTGAGTTCTCTGTTCCGGAGGTAGTGTCTTCTAAGGAGCCTTTTTTGGAGCTTGAAGAAAGCCCTCCCAGCGGGGCACCAGGAAGACCCTTCATCCAGCCAAAAGAGCCCCACTGGGCCCCTGCAGGCCAGGGAGGGCAGTGGCAAGGATGTGAGAGGACAGAAAGACAGGCTGGCAGCCCCAGCTGCCCCCTTCCACTGCCCCCAGAGACCTGGGGAGAGTGCCAGTGCGGGCCCATTGCCCTTATTCTCTCCGTCCTCCTAACCAGGGGAAGTGAAGAGACAGCTGGCCCTTCCTGTGCCAGGGACCCCCCAGGGGGGCTCTCAGTCTCCTCCCTCCCTCTGCTGGACCTTCTTAGAGAAAGCTCTTCTTTGGCTGCCTCTTTCTGGAAGTAGCTTTCTTTGTGGATCTGGGCAGTGGTGAGCAGCTACGACTGTATCTCTTCTTGTCCAGTTACCTGGGCCTTGGGGCCTGGAGCAGGAGAGATAGCAGGGGGTCCCCAGGGGGAGTGCCCAGATGAGAAAGGTTCTCCCCACAGCACAGCACCTGCCCTTTCTGAGCCCATCAGTTAGCGATGCCCTTTGGCTAACCAGATTCCTGCCCCTCATCTGGGGGGAGGATGTGAAGGGAAAGTAAAACTTTTAATTGAAATATATATACAGAAAAGTGCACAGATCATACGAATATGTCTCAATAAATTTCCACAAATTTCCCATGTAACAAGCAACCAGATCAAGTTTATTATTTTATAATGACATTTCTTTCCTGATTATAAAAGCACTTTTAGGAATTTTGGAAAATACAGCAGAGTATTAAAAAAAATTCATTGTACCTATATCTCGAAACAACCACTGATAATATTTTGCATTGTTTCCAATCTGTCTGTCTCTCCGCCTTGCATACACAGATACAGTTAATCATGTGCCTATAAATACACTCATACAGGAACATGACTTCTGAAAATTAATGCATGTGTTCACAAACACACAGAAATTTCAAATAGTTGAAATAAATGACACACAGATCTTTAGGTGTTTCACTGTGTGGTTGTTGGCTTCATCACCAGGATGGCAGAGAATGAAAGTCAGGGAAACTGAAAACCATCTATCTCTTTACTTGGTGGCAGAAAAAAGGGCTTTCTGTGGGGGAGGAGGTTGAAATAGATGACTGACATATAAAGATGCATGATTCATAGATTTCATTTATCTAATATTTTTCTATCTTTCAGAAAACTAAGCACTGATGATAGACAGTTAAGAAACATCTGCTCTTCATGCAGAGCAGAGGTGAAACTCAGACTTTTTTTTGGCTATTCTGTGGAACTAAATCCCTTCTGGGCTACAGTTTCGCTTTGCCAAAAGACCAGCTTTATCTTTTTTTCTTTTAATTGGCTCTCTTGCAGATACCAAAGCAGACTTTAACTGTAGCAACTCTTTTTTTTAACAAAAGGAAGCTGAGTCAAAACGTTGGAAATCGGCCCAGTCATTTTTGAATTGCAGCAAAATCATCTTCCCTATCACTGCTAACATAGACGAAAGGACACCTTCGTGGTGCTGGGTGCTTCGGTCCTAGCTGAGTGTTCTGCGGGCATGGTCAGGAAGGGACAGTTGGCACCAGCTTCCCGGTGCTGTTGGTTGTGCAGGATGTGTTGTCCCTCAGCCTCCGCAGGGAGGTCGATGGCATTTCTTCTATCTGGGAAAGTTGTGCCCCTCAGGACTGCCCATGCCTTTTTTTTTTTAAGTAAAATGTATTTTTGATTTCTTACACACTTGTAACTTGAGTTACTACACATACAGAAAATGTATCGGATTTTTCGTATTTGTAAAATGTCTTCTCAGATCACTCCGTTTTTCCTTTCTTGTTAAAAACGTGTTCACAGACAGTACGAAGTGGCCTTTCTGTTTACGTGTGTTCTTGTTGTATTGTCTTTGCAGTCGAAATCAGCTGTCCGCCCTGCCCGCCTGCCTGTGTGGTCTGCCTCTCAAAGTCTTAATCGCAAGTAACAACAAACTTGGATCATTACCAGAAGAGATAGGTCAGCTCAAACAGTTAATGGAGTTGGTATGTTACCGATTTTTAAGATGCTGTTTTTTTTTGTTGGTTGACTGATCATAGCCTGTGAAAGTATTCAGAAAGACTTCTTGCCACGGTTGGACAAGGAGGAGCCTGATTTGTTCGAGGGCAGTGTATGATAAAGACATTAAGTGGGGAGAGGAACAGCCTTGCCTTTGCCATGACAGACTCAGTTCCTGAAATTTACAGGCTTCCTGTAGTTTACGGCTCCTGACGTTAGTTCCCGAAGTGTACAGGTTATCGCACTATAGTTAGATATTTTTTTCAGATTGCATATAAATTTATGAAAAATGATGGCTAAACTGGCAAAGCAATCTACAAATAAGTTAGTAGGCCACACTTCATGAAGGAGTATAATTAAATCAGAAGACAGAAAGAACAGAGTGCTCTGATTCTGTAAGGGTTTTAGAAACCATTGTCCCCAATCGATGTAACTTTTAAAATGTGACCATGTCCCCAGGGACAGAAAAGAAGAACAAGTTATAGATGGACACAGATCGGTTATAAATGTGTGCCTGAGGCTGACATGGCTGTTCTATTTCAGTCTTTCACTACTAGGTTAATTACTTACCTTGTTTCTAAATTGGGAAAGACTGAATCCCTTCTAGGTTTCCAGTGAGCTAACAAGGGTAAATGAAGAGGCTAAAACGTAATAGTCATAATTTATTCTGCAAGCAAGTGTTAATATTTATTCTGTACCGACCTTGTGTCAAGCAAGGGCTCAATGGGATTAAAATGATGGAAAAGACACAGTACCTGTCTTCCAGTAGATTCCAGTCTAGAACATCGATGGCCAATAAGTTTTGTCTTGTGTGGCTGCTGCTTTGGGGCCACTTGGCACTGCAGTATTGGCACATGAGGCCCAGATAGAGAGTGCTGTGACCACCTAGTCATGTCTGCAGTGGGAACTGGCAAGGGGGGTGACAGCACCCACGTCCCATGTGTATCTGCTTTGACTTTAGTATAGAAATGAGTGCTTGCTGTAGAAAGACATTAGAGCTACAAAAAGTGAATTTTTCAGGGCTAATTTGATAGGACCATCTGAAACCCATTCCGGTTAGCTCATACCAAAAGTCAAAGTTGGTTAGAAAGATGCAGGGCTCTGTCAAATCACCAAGTGTCAGGACATTTGGGCACAGACCATGAGCAACTAAAACAAGACGCTGGATCCTTGTCAAGGACAGTGGCAGCAGTTTGTTTTCCCACTCAGCTTTCTCTGCATTTCCATACAATAGTAGAGGTTGCCCAAGTTTAAATGTCCTCCCAGCTAAAGCACCTAACAGAGACCTACTGGCCTCTCTCAGCCTCAGGCTCGGCAAGATGTGCGTCCTCCCCTGGCTCCTCAGCTATACCCAAGGCGCACAGTGACACTGCCCACACACGGCTGCAGGGCTGCCACTAAAGGGGGCAATCCTGAAAGAAGACATACTAATTTGGGCAGACGCTCCCCAACACCCCTCTTTACCACCAACGTTTCTATTACAAGAAGTATGTGCACGAGGTAGGGAATGACTGCTGCAGTCTTAGGGTTGAGAAAGGTTTGTAAGAGAAAAGACCTTTGGGAGATCCTTAAATAAGCCCATGTGGGATTTCCTAGGAGGAAAAAAGAAGGCAGGGACAGGGGACACATTCAAGGAAAAGGGACAGCCTGTGCAAAGGCAAGATGGCCTGGAAGTCCATGGTGTGCCTGGAGAGTGGGAAGCTGTTGTATCCGGCTGGAGTCTAGGCAGGATGGGGCTGGGTGCGCTATGCTCACGTGCACTGCCTTAGATTTAGGCCACCGGCAGCTCCTTCCCAGGGTGGTCGAGGCCCTCCGTGGTGGGGCCCTGCTCACCTCTCCAGGTTCATCTCTTGCCACTGGCCCCTTCACCCGCTAAGCTTCTGCCTTCTGAGAATGCACCTTGTCCATTTTCACTTCCAAACTTGTGTACACATCACTCTTCCTGCATGGGCTATCTTTTCCTTCTCCCCCATTTCTTAGTCAGTTCTTGGCCAAGTTAGATTTCACTTTCTCCCAAAAGCCTTCCTGGATTATCCAAGCCTGAGTTGGGTGCTCCTAAGGCAAGCACCCCATATTTATTACTGAATTTTCATGAAATCACAGGTGTTTTCTTAGTTGGCTTCCTCAGTGCCAGCTCCCCACACCCAGAAAGCAGCTTAAGCACAAGAACTTCTTACTGTTGCATTCCGGCTGCCTGACACCCGAGAGGCACCCGTGGGTGTCTGCTGCATGTTGCTGGTGAATGGTGGGAAGTGAGCCTAGAGAGGTGGCTGGGACAGACTGTGAAGACCCCCAGGTGCTGTGCCTTGGAGGGCTTGGCAGGTGGGGCAAGGAGACTCTGTCTTATAGTCCAAGTGATTCAGAAGATGCCACTAACTGGTTCCAGGGGAAAAACATATAGAATAATGCTATTGATGAAACTGATAGTCATATGCTTCTTCTTTTTCTTTTTTAATGCTGCTTTTAGGAGTCTGATAAACCACAAAATCTGTGGCTACTAAAATTTGGATTAGATCTTGCAACTAAAACATGAATAACAAGGTTTTTTTCTAATAGACTTTATGTTTTAAAGCAGTTTTGTGTTCACAGCAAAATTGAGAGGAAGGTACAAAGCTATCCCATATGTCCCCTGCCCCCCCCACATGCATAGCCTCCCCCATTACAGACATCACCCACCACCAAGGTACATTTGTCACGACTCATGAACCTACACTGACACATCATTGTCACCCAAAGTCCATAGTTTACAGTAGGGTTCACTCTTGGTGTTGTACATTCTATGAGCTTGGGTAAATCCACCATTGTAATATCACACAGAGAAGTTTCACTGCCCTAAGCCCCACTGGCTCTGCCTATTCATCTCCCCCAACCCACGGCAACCACTGATCTTTTTACTGTCTCCATGGTTTTGCCTTTTCCAGAATGTCATATAGTTGGAATCATACAGCTTCTTTCACTTAGTAGTATAATACCCATTTAAGGTTCCTTCATATCTTCTTATCGCTTGATAGCTCATTTTTCTTTAGTGCTGAATAGTATTCCTTTGTCTGGATATACCACTGTGTAGCCACTCACAAACTGAAGGACATCTTGGTAGCAATGGTGAATAAAGTTGACAAGTGGGTTCCCCACTCCCCCACCCCTCGCTTCTCGGGTTCCTGTGCCGATGGATGGCACGCTGGTAAGCTCAGTCTTCTGGAACCTTTTGGCAGCTGATTTGTGTTTCTGTCCCATGAACCATGGGCTTAAGTGACACCACATGCCAGCCATCAGCTGTGCTCCAGAGCTGTGGACCAGCTCGTCTGTTAGCAGGAGGCACGTGTTCTGAGCCCAGGAGCCAGCCCATACCAGAGCAGGGCTTTCCTCAAATACCCTTCGTCAGCTGCAGGGCTGGCATGTGTAAACAGTGCTATCTCCAGCTCTGGGACACACGAGCTGCTGGGTGGCTTGCAGGGGGCCCCACGCTTTTCTTAGGCACCCTGCCCTGGGCCCAGCTCTCGTGAGGACAGCCCTGCATGGTAGTTACAGCACTGTCATGCCACGTACAGCACCTGATCCTGTGTCTTTTCTCCACCAGCAATAACCATTGAACCCTCGAGTCTTAGAGTGTTCAAGCCATAGGGGATTTATAAAAGGCATCTAGTCCAAGCTCTTGACATCTTACAAATGAAGGAACCAAGGCAGAGAGACAGTGAGCAATGTATGGAAGGTCACCCCAGTGTAGCTAAGTCATAACCTAAGCTGAAACACACCCTCACCCAGCACTGTCCAGTGGAAATAGAATGTAAACAACAAGCATGATTTTAAATGTACTGGTAGCCACATTTATAAAAACAAAAAGAAGCAAGTAAAATTATACACACACACACACACACACATACATACATACCTACATGTAGAGACAGTGACTCACTTTTCACCCAGGCTGGAGTGCAGTGGCATGATCATAGCTCAGTGCAGCCTTGAACTCCTGGGTTCAAGGGATCTACCTGCCTCCGTTTTCTGAGTCGCGGGGACTACACGTGCGCCACTATACCTGCCTAAGTTTTTTCTAGAGACAAGGTCTCAGTATATTGCCCAGACTGGTCTTGAACTCCTGGCCAGAACTCCTGGCTTGAACTTCCAGCCTCAGCCTCCCAAAGTGCTGGGATAATAGGCATGAGCCACCACGCTCCACCCTGTTTAACCCCAAATAGCCAAAATATTATTACTTCAACGTGTATACAATATAAAAAATATTAATGAGACAGTTTGCATTCTTTTTTTCATACTAAATCTTCAAAATTCAGTGTGTATTTTACTCTGACAGCACATCACAGATTGGACTGGCCACATATCTGGTGCTCAGTGGCCTCATGTGGCTAGTGGCCATTCCACCAGACACTGCTGCCCCATGGGTATGAGCAAGCGCGCTCTTTGCGAAAAGCATTTATTTGTGAAGTTGGTGAAAATTTATTAAGTTGTTATTGTTTAACCACAGGGAGTGACTGGCCTTCCTTAAGGTCACAGACTAAAAAAAGATTACTTTCCATCCATTCTTACTTATCTTTCATATCTTTTTGCCTAAAATAGTAGTATTACTATAGGTGACGCTACCAGATTATTTTTAGCTATCAATTAGAGAAAAAAAAAATTCCCTGGAGAGCCTGAAGTAGTTCTGGAATTGGGGTAGAAGGCTTCTGTTTTGTAGTCTCATCGTAGCAAATGTGTTGAAATATTTGGGAGCTCCACAGGCATTCAGAAGACCTGAAGGAACCACTCCGCTTAATTAATAGGCTCTAACCACTATTTATTAACTATTTTGGAAGAAATCTTTTTAAATTTTTTACATCGGACTCAGGGTATCTTTTTTTCCTTTTTTTTTTGAAACAGTCTCGCTCTGTCGTGCTGGGTAGAGTGCCGTGTCATCATCGATAGCTCACTGCAACCTCAAACTCCTGGGCTTAAGTGATCCTCCTGCCTCAGCCTCCTGAGTAGCTGGGACTACAGGCATGCACCACCATGCCAGGCTAATTTTTCTATTTTTAGTAGTGACGGGTCTCACTCTTGCTCAGGGTGATCTCGAACTCCTGAGCTCAAGCAATCCTCCTGCCTCTACCTCCAGAGTACTAGGGTTACATGCATGAGCCACCGTGCCTGGCCAGACTCAGGGTATTTTAAATTCAGTTGTAAAACTCTCTTTTCTTCCAAGGGTGAATGAACGTTTGAGATTCAACATTCACTTTAAAAAAAAAAAAGCAAAAACACCTTAGCCATTTACAAGAAAGCAGTTGTCCTTTCTCATTTTTAAAAGGAATTGGAGTTGGAAGACAGTATTTTACTTTTTAAAATATATCATGATTATCTAAGAATCTTAAAAAGCATCTCTATTCAAGGCATTGGCGTGTCCAGCCATTTGAGACTGTGCAGGGAATATCAAAAAGTGGTTGTTCCTCCTCCCCTGAAGAAGCTACTAAAGTACTACTGAGACATCCTTTTCTTGATTCAACAAGAGTGGCCAGGTTGTATTTCCACATTGTTGCAAGTGTAGGAAAACTTACAGAATCTTAGCTCTATGGAACTGGCCCTCCAGGTTCATTTCTGATGCAAATCATCTAGAACTTTCTGACCTCCTGGGTACTCTGAATGACTTCTGTACCCCCTGTCCCCTCACAGCTGTAGTTGTATGTGTCTGTTGCTTTGTAAGTCTATCTGCTTGTGCTTTCTATGGGGGAAGTGGTAAAGCACTTAACATTTACTGAGCACCTACGGTATACCAGGCACTCTGCTAGGTACATGGCAGGTATTATTTCCTATGATCTTGAGAGTAACCCAGCAAGGTAGGTATCATGTTTACATCTTACAAACAAGTTTCTGTTTTGGAATTACTTACGCAAAGCCATGAGACTACAGAGTGGTGGAGCTGGAGTCAAACCAGGTTTTTCTGATCAAAGTCCATACCACAGTATAGCCACTATCTCCTCACCTGGGCTGTAAGCCCCTCATGGACAGGGACCCTGATTTCTTTCTTTGGAGTTCCCTGGTTCAGCTGGTTTTGCCATGAAAGTTGTGGCCGGCTGTGAACAGGAGAATGTTACAAAGAAGAGTTGGATACATGCAGGCGATGTCTCTCTCCGTGTTTTGTTTTCGTGGAACCCACAGCCAGGTAGGGGTCTGTAGACTCTTGTGTTGACTAAACCTTATTTTACTCATTAAAACCTTGTTCACATTTTGAAAACATGGTTCTTTGACTGTGAAATCATGCCAGAAAATGAGGTTTATTTGCTAAGAGGTGCTGTATAAATGTCACATGTTATAATTAACAGGCAACTGCACAAACACACTAAGTTAGAACACAATAAATTGAGAGCCTTTTATGGAGCATTTGCCAAAGATCTATGAGTTTTCTCTTTGGTCTCCTGTACATGGTGACATGGTGAGGTTCAGAGATGGGCTGTCTTGTTTGATTTTTCTCTCTGTCCTCCCCAACTCATGTAGCGTGTGAAAATCGTGTCTTCTAGCTCTTACTCTCATGTAAGAGAGCACAGTATCACTGGTTTAGAAACCTGCTTTTACAATCAAAAAGCTCACAAAGCCTGGCTCAAGTAAAAACTGGTTGGAAGATACATTTCTTGGCCTTAAATGAGATATACTATTTTTTATTCTCTTTTCATGAAATGTTTGGTTGTGTGGAGAGTTTCAATTCAAGGACTGATTATAGACACATAATATATCAAACAGCTTCTGAGGAAAATCCCTTCTTCATTATGTTTTATGTGATCTCTGAGGTAGGTATAGTGGGGACATAAATTCGCCTGGCCGCCATAATCATTCGTCCATTCGGGGTCCCTGGAGTTGCCTCTTGACCTCTCTGGTTTCTGTGGGACAGCTGGGTTCACTCCAATCCCTTCTGTTGTTTCCATTTCGGCCTTTCTTAGGAAGAGCAGCAAGGTAGGGCATGTGTTTGTGGGTGTAGGACAGGTATGGAGTAGAGTCTTACACTGGAAAGAGGCACTGGTGTAAGAGGTAATAATTTATTATACCAGAGGTTGCTTGAAAAAGTTTCAAGTTTAAATGAACATATTGATTTTTCTTTTAAAAAAAGAAAGTTCTGACCACAAGCATTGAGTTTTTTTTATTGCTCAGAAAACAAAATTGATATTACTAAGTTTGTTACCTATCTGTGTTTCAACAAAAGTCATTTCATTATTTCTGATGTAGTAAATGGATTTTCCTGATGTTGGAAGAAAATTAGAATTATTTAATCCTCAACTCTTCTTTCGATAGAGACACAGAAAGTGTATGACATTTACCCAGAGTTACACCATGAGTCATACAAAAGGGATTTCCACAAAAGGGCATCGTGGTTACAGGATGGGAGGCTAGTGTTAATAGCTTGCATTTCCTGTTGGAACATTTGCATTTTCTTCAATTAAATAAATAGCTAGATTTATCACAAAAATTTGACTTAAGCAATAGTATCACCACACTACACTTGTGAAAACCTAAGTGTCAGAGAGAGGTTGCTTGTGACAATACCTCCTGCAGTTCCACAGTGTGCCCCAGTCTCACTGGGACTCTTCTCTAACCAGGATCGTCTTGATTCAGTATTTATGTTGGTTTTCATTAGATATCACTCCTAAAAAAAAAAACAAAAAGCTTCTAGTCTTTTTTGCAATACTATTTCCCAAAAGTGAGCATTACCTAGTTTAATAATCCTTGAATTTATTCTGATATTTTAAATCCTTGTCATTTTTGCATTCTGAAGGTAAGTTAGCAACTAGTACTTAGTAACAAAAATGTATTAATCTCCAACATGCATTTAACACTAAGGACTTCTTTTAGTGTGATGAAGAGAGAATCTTAATTTCCAAAGTTTTTCTTTTGGCTTTTGGTTAAGCCAGTGGAAAATAAGTACATTTTAAGTCATAGTCCAAATTCTTTGTTTAGTTTTTTATCTAAATGACAAAGTTGGACTTCCTGGTCCATAAAAAACTTAAGCTTGAGCATTTATATTATTATAATTAGATCTATTTCTGTATCGAAAAGAATAAGCTCAGTAAATATTTATGACAGATGATCATAATTCTTTTTAATCTACCTGTATGTTTGTAATATTATAACACTAATATATGGGAATTTGATTTCACTGAAGTTTGGAATAATTATTCTCTAAGACATGGCTTAGGGCTAATAGAAAATTCAGGAGGGATTTATTTGACTATTCTAATAAGTAACTGAATCTGTAATTTATGACCCGATAAATTTCACTAATTGCAGAAGTGTGAGGCATTAATGTTATTTTATAAATTTATTTTCCTAAATCATATCTTCTTTAAGTAACTCCAAAATCCATACTTTATCTTAGGCTAAATTTGGACAGATGTGTTCTAGAGAACAAGGCCATTCTAGGCATATTGTTTTTACATTTTCAGAACTGAAATATCTTATTCCCAAACACCTAGACTATTATCTCCTCTTTCTTCCTCCTCAGCCCTCAGCTCATTAAGACATAATTACCCATGGGGCTTTATTTTCGTGATGAAATTCATAGCTTCTTTAAAATTTGGCAAGGTTCAGTGACTTGCAGGGAATAGAATTTTGCACTATTTTCTACACAATTTAATTATACAATAGTGAAAAGTCTTTATCTTATGTGCTAAATCTGCCTGGGCGATAATTGCTCCCCCGCCCCCCAATTATTTTGTCAGGACAGAAAGTAACTGACAACAGTTTGGAGTGCTATTTAAATAATTTGACCTTCACTATATACCCTTGAAAATGTGAATGGACAATTGGATTTTGTGTTTCTAATTGTCTGCAGATGTCCTGTCCTGTAAGTCAGAAGGAAAACTTGTATTTATCATTATGTGAAGTTTTTTAAAAGTAAATTAGGTAATGTTCTCTCTACTGGTAATAAGTAAATATAGCTGAGGGGAGTTGGTTTTCTTTGCTAAAGCCATTATGTTAGAAATATATATTGGAAATAATTACCGTATATTCAGAGAAACAGCGTACCTTGATTTCATGGAGAACACAGGCATGACCAGCAAAGAGTAGAGTGAATATAGTCACTAAAATATGGACCAAGGCTTAGTTTCATATCAGGAGATTTCATGCTGTGAATAGTATGCTGCCTAAATATATCAGTTATCTTTCTGCTTCCCTTCTCCCCTCGCCCTTATTTTTTAAGAGAAAGATTTTTGAACTTAAACATTATGTCCTTGAAACTTCTGAAAATTGTCAGTTTCACATTGAAAATCTGTGATTTCCATGATCTGCAAAAGGATCTTTTTTGCTGTCACTCACAAGACTTACAAAAACTTATTTTAGTTGTCAATGACAGAAATTTTTTCTATCGATGGAAAGTAATTTCCACAAATTCTTCCCCACAACACCCTCTCCACCCGTCAACAACACCACCTGGTCGTCCCATAGGATGATACGATTTCATGCATTTCTAGGCCTCACCTGTGTATACCATTGGTTTGAGGGTTCTTTGTACATAGAATGGAATGGTACCTCTTGTTTATTTGTAACTTAGTTAAGGCAAAGAAAGATAACGCTTTCATTGAAAGGATCTGGTTCTTGGCTTCTGTGACTGACCAGATGCCACAGTAATTGGGAAAAGATGGCATTTCACTGTTCACTTCTTATATGTGGAAATATATTCGGAAAGACGGAGCAATTTACCAATTCAGCAAGCAGCTGAGAGTGACTGAACAAATCTCTGGACCTCCTAATTCTGTAATTACTTCCTGAGCCGACCTTGTTTCTGCAGATGTGCTGGTGAAGTTTTTTATTTGGTTTTTGTTTTAAACACCAGGGGTGTTTTTCTTAAAATTGTGTGTGACTTTTCTGGGCCAGGAGGGATGCAGCAATGGCAGCTTGAGGGTGAAGCCACGGAACACCTAGCACTCTCAGCCGTATCCCCCCACTCCCCCGTCAGACAACTGTTCGGAGAAGCTTGGTGGGGTGACCACACTCTGGACACTCGTGCTTTATAGATTGCAGCTTCGTTCCCTTTTAGCAGGAGCAATGTTACTCCCTTCATCAAGTGACATCCACTGAGCACCCTCATGACCATGACAGGTTGGCCGGTCACCTGGAGAGTGAGATGAGATGGGGTTGGAGGGCAGGGACCCTCTGTGTAGTGTATAGCCCTGGTCTGCCTAGGGCCTGGGGGTTTTCGGTGGGTAGGTGGATGACAGGTTCCAAGTGAAACAGATGTCTGAAACCAGGCTTTGCTGCCTTCTAAGGTGAAAGGGGGCAGTTTTTGCAGGTTCAAAAGTGAAGTTGGGTATCTAAGGACTTGTCCTCACTCAGATCTTTCATAGCCCAAATAATTATCTTTGGTTCTGTGATACCAAGTAGGATCTGCACGGGGTTTAGCGTATATATTGGAGCATCATGGGGTCCCAGCCACAAGATGGAGCCGCAGTATTATGGGGTGTTACCATAAGTGGGTTATACAAGTTTCACCCAACATTTATTGATGCTTTACTCTTTTTTTTAATTATTTTTAATATTC
The DNA here is from genome assembly GCA_008086735.1 of Cheirogaleus medius. Classification (NCBI taxonomy): domain Eukaryota; kingdom Metazoa; phylum Chordata; class Mammalia; order Primates; family Cheirogaleidae; genus Cheirogaleus; species Cheirogaleus medius. Next base: position 63,722,696 of record VBSM01003176.1, read on the forward strand.
TATAATATAGAAATTTGATTAATTTTTATATTTGATTCAAAGTTGTCATAGCAGAAAAGTATACCTCAGAGATATAAAATATTGCTTATACACTCTGAATCCAAATTTCTATTTTTCAATCCCATCAATCAATTATGCAAATATGTTTATTTTCCTGTAGATTTCCATCTTCCCTGTCGTTTTTTTTTTTTTTATTTCAGCATATTATGGGGGTACAAATATTAGGGTTATGTATATTGCCCATGCTCCCCTCCCCCCTCGAGGCACTTTATACCTGGCACTCCACAAGGCATCAGAAGGATAAGTGAATAAGATATAGTCCCTTGAACCTAGGAGCTGATAGGCTTAAAGGGGAAGGCAAATATGTGAGTAAAATAATTATAGTAACCCACTATCTGTAGGATCACAAAGGAAGAAGAGTGGTCAGTCTCCCCGAGTGTGGGATCAGAGTGGCAGAGAGAAGCCTTAGGAAAGGTTCTAAAGGGGCAGCTGAGGCTTAAAGATAAGTAGGTGGGACAAGAGGACAAACAATATTGGCATATCAGGTAGGGAGAGAGCCTGAACAAGTTTGGGGACTGTGAAACAGCTTGGCACACGCTGAGAATTGCAAGAAGCAATAACATGGCTGGAGCGTCGAATACAAGGAAGGACATTCAGAGCAATGGTGTTGGAGAAATGGGCAACCCTCATCATAGACGCTGGGTCTTGCTTCCCAGTTTGGACTTTATTCTGTAGTTGCCGAAGATCCCCTGCAAGTGTCTACGCTGGTGACAACATAATGAAATGTGCACTCTGGCGGCTCTGCGAAGGATGGATGCGAGGAGGAGATTGATGTATGGAAACCAGTCAGGAGACCACCATAGTGCCCAGCTGGGAAGAGTGCAGGTCTGGATACAGGCGTAGCTTGCGAGCAGGGCGCAACTCCCAGAGCCAAGAGGAAGAGTGGGATTAGGGGGGATAATGAGGATATAGAAGATTATAAATGTCAAGGCCTCCATGTTGCACGTGTCAAGAGGTGAATTCTAATCAAGGATTAATGGAGTATTTGCCGTCTAAAGCAAAGAAGACAAAAATTGCATTTCATAATCTTGCCTGTAAAATGTGTGGAAAGGTGGTCAGCTAAAAGGTTTCTAGCCATACGGTAAGAACTCCATTTTAAATAAATAGTGCATCCAAACAGTGCATTAATAGTCATAGGTTTTCACTGTAAAATATGGGAGTTTGGCAAGATACGATGCATTGTCATTTTCCTTCTATTTAGAGGCACTGTGGGATGGCCCAGTGTTAACTCTGGCACTTGCATGCTTTGGGCAACTGGCTAGACTTTTCTGAGCCTCAATTTTCTGATCTATAAATATTAGGCTAGTAATATTGCCTTATGGGTTTGTTGTGAGAATTAAATAAAATCTCACCATGTGAAAGTGTCAGGCCAGAGGCTGGCAAAACAGCTACCAAATGCTAGTAACATGCTTTCTTTTCTCTCTATTTCTCTCCTCTGAGGGTATTTAAAGCTTTGAACTTTCTTTTTCTTCTCTGCGCTGGGCCTTATTGCTAGGGACCTGGAGACCAGCATAAAAGTGTACCTGTGTAGTTGTCCCAATATTTAAATTCCTTAAGGAGATTTCGCATGAAATGCTTGACTTCCTGGAAAAAGACATTTATTGTCGCTCTCTCTGCTTTTGATACAGGATGTCAGCTGCAACGAGATCACCGCGCTGCCCCAGCAGATAGGCCAGTTGAGATCTCTACGAGAACTGAATGTCAGAAGAAATTACCTTAAAGTTTTACCACAAGGTAAAAAAAAGAGGGAAAAAAATGAAGAAAACGGGAGACTTTGATTATTGTTTTGGTGTACTTTTGGAAGTGGGTGGATCTTGCGTGTATGCTTACTGCCGATGATTATGATTTGAATTTCACTTGCAGATAACGGAAAAGTGATGCTCACGGTGTAATTGTAGCAAAGTGCTACAGCATCAAGATCATTCCCCTATATAATGCTGTGCAGGGATGGGGGGGGAGTTTGTTTGCTAGGGCTGCTATGACAGAACTCCAGATGGGATGGCTTCAATAGCAGAAGTTTATTTTCTCACACTTTTGGAGGCTGGAAGTCCGAGATCAAGATGTGAACAGGGTTGGTTCTTCTCTCCTTGGCCATCTTTCCTCCCTGTGTCATTACATCGTCTTCCCTCTGTGTCTTTCCTAATCTCCTCTTCTTACAAGGACACCAGTGGATTGCCCTAATCACCTCATTTTACCTTAATTACCCCTTAAAGACCCTATCTGCAAATACAGTCACATTCTGAGGTTCTGGGGTTAGGACTTCAACATATGAATTTGGGGGGCCACAAGCCAGCCCATAAGAGGGGGCAATGTGAATTGTTTTTGGTAGGGGTGTGTGATGTTCTGGAACACGCAAGCAACCATTTAGGGGACATGCTTGGTCCTGCAGATCCTGGCTGCCAACAGGATTCCAAGCCTTGGGGATCCGGGAGCCCTGATCAGAACCCCCAGTGTCTAGAATCTGTTCTTCAGTTGAGAGTGCTGCCCCTGCTGGAGTCATACTTGGACTAATGTCACTGGTGAATGTCACTAACAATGGCTTCAGAGCCTCAGCATTGAGACCTGGCTCCCCTGCCTCCCAGCATGAATGTCAGGTCCCTCAGACAGCCGTGCTGTGCCCTGGCAGTGGTGGGCTTCTACAGGATGTCCCTCTGATACAGTGTGTTGGGGCTCAAGGAAAAAGATACATGTACTCAGAAATTTTTTACCATCAGGATCTTGAAAGGCACCTTGTAGGGGGTAGTGGATCCGAATTTCATATTTGAGTTTGGACCTGGATCAGGAATGAATCGATAAGCCTCGGAACTCTGAATGCTCTTCAAAACATACTCCAGTTTTCCAATTCACATTGTATCCATTCTTTTGATTTAAGGAACTCTAGACATACCTAATTTCAAACATATATTTAAAAATATGTCCCCCAAAAAAGCATATATTTGGAAACAGTCAGCATTTGGTTCTCTGACATTACTGCAGCAGTTTGAGCTGCCTGATTTTCACTATCCTGTCCCTGCATCTAGATCTTTGCCTTGAAATGCTTCCTTATTCCAGGCAAGAAAATGGAGCTCATGAAAGGGAAAGAACTTTATAAAATGTGGTGTGCTTTAAAAATGGAAGGTTCAAGCGTCTGCCTACCATCTTTTACTTTCCTCTTGCTGACTAGCATTGTACAAAAGTAGAAATTATGTCAGCATAAGATTTTTTTAGTTTATTGCTTGAGATGACTTGGTATAAAAATATTGACTTTTCATTTTGTCCTTATGTAATCCCATTTTTTGAATGTATAAAACATTTTGAATGTATGAAACATTTTTGAATGTTTTTCTTAGTTTAAGCAAATACAAAAGGAAAACTCTTAACAGCAAATTTAGATGCATATAACCTTTTATGTACTAAAGAAAATTTTATTTAAATTTAAGCTCCTGCGTTAATCATTATGAAAACATCACAGATGATTGAACTCTCATTTTCAAAAGGAAAAATTAATTTAATCGTTGTGCAGTTGCCTTAATAGTTTAGAAACATGTGAAAAGTGCACCTGCAAAATCTAGATATTTGTTGCTCTCACCACTCCTTATTCTCTTACCTTAAAAGTATTTCTTTCCCTTAGAAGAGGAGTTACAAATTGCTATACTTTCCATAATTATGTTTTCTCAGTTTTGATATTTTAAAATACACTCAAAGTTAAAATTTGAGTTTACTGGAAAATCTTTTTTTTATATATATATAATTTCCCAATTTCCTGAGGGCTGGGCTTGGTGGTGGCTCATGCCTATTATCTCAGCACTTTGGGAGGTTTAGGCAAGAGGATAGCTTGAGACCAGCAGTTCAACACCAGCCTGGGCAATGTAGGAGACCCTGTCTCTACAAAAAAGAGAAAAATGAGCCAGTCATGGTGGTGTGAACCTGTGGTCCAAGCAGTAGGCTGAGGCTAGAGGATTACTTGAACCCAGGAGTTTGAGGTTGCAGTGAGCTATGACTGTGCCACTGCACTCCAGCCTGGGTGACAGAGTGAGACCCTGTCTCTAAAAAGTAATCATAATAATAATAATTTCCTGAATATCAAATTTTTTTTTTTGCTTCACTCTGGAGAACTCTAGTGACAAAAGAGCATTGATAGTGCTCTCAGGCAGTGAATTTAAAGACTTTCCATATTTACTTACATATTTATCCTCTTCAGGTACCCATCCTCATATGTTTTTAATTTGAGGAGGAAAAAAAGTTTGTGGCCTAATTGCCCATATCAGTTTTGTGGTGGTTTAGTACAACAACTGCAATGAGGAGACCATATTTTATTCTTTCTAGGACCAGTATGAACAGAAAATTAAAATAGCCATTCATTGCCTCTCTTTGCAGTGGGGAGAGAGAATGGGATTTGTTATTTATTAATTTTTTTCTTAATCCCCTTTTCTGCCTCGTTTCTTTGGACCTTTCCTGGGATGATGTTGCAGGATTATCATTTTTGCCCTCATTTTATTGTTGTAAAACTGTCCAGTTCTTGTTTTTCTAAATTACAATGGCAATTGTGTTCCACACTGGAACTAAAAGGAAAGGAAATAGTCATTATAAAATCATTCCATATATTATTACCTGTAAGCTCCTGCCTGCTGTGTCTTACATGAACTTAGTCCTCTAGTCTTACTTTGAAATCTTCATTTCCAAGTGGCAAAGAATTGTTGATAATCCAGAGTCATGTTAAATTCTGCCACCGATTCGCCAACCTAAATTTAGTGAGTAAAGTTAACCATGTTGGAGATACGTTAGTGTCCCTGGGTGTTGCAGCAAGGAGGTGTTCCTCCTAGCATGGAATCCCCTAATGCTTAGCGGTTTTAGAAGCCAACAGTGAGGTGAAAGGGGATCTCACTTTTCCTTATCCTTTCACTTTCGTGATTCCACTGTCCTGTAGTCTAGAAAGAATTGCAGTCCCATTGCTTCTTTCCTTAAGACAAAGTAATTCGATAAGTAATGAAAGAAGGAAAGTCCCTCACATCCCCCGAGTGCCTTGAATTCCGAGAAGAGATACTAGTCACTAGGAGACTCTTTCTTGGTGTCATTTGAAATAGTGTAGCTGAGTAAAGTGAAAACTCTAGGGCAGTGTAGAAGGAGAGGAGAAATAGTGTTAATTCTTGCTCGGGGATGATGCCTTCAGTTCCTCTTCTTTTTATCTAATTTTTGCCCCTCTTCCCTTTGCAACTCCTTGAGTATTTCAAAACACTGTATTTCATGCATTAACAGATCTCATAACAAAAATTCTGAGGCCTCATTCTGAAACGAACCCTCCATAGCCTCACACAGATGTCTCAGTGGCTTGCCAGCGTCACCCCGGGTGTCTGGCGTGGCTCGGCCTCTCTTTGCTCTATGGAATATATTCCACTTCGTATCTAGCAGCTGCCAATGTTGGTTTGAATGCTTGAAATTACTGAGTGTTTACTGTGCCACTGGGTGGGGATTTTAAGCTAAATATAATGTTCTGTCTTGTTAGTGGAGCTACAGAAGACTTTTTTAAAAGCAGCAGAATTAAGCCTCATCAAACCAGAATTACAGGGCCTGTCAGAAAATTCTGAATTAGGTAACATCTTTTTAAGTGCAGTTGAAAAAATCATGGACATATTTATTGTAACTAGTTCTGGGATAAGGCCAGTTCAAATACATTGAATAGATAAGAATATTCTATAATTAGCATATTACTCATGTACTAGCAAGTGCTACTGGGAAACAGTTTGAAGTTAAAATGTAAACATGTCCTGTGTAATGTGGCTTATGTGATTCTTTTGCTGGAAAAAAAAGGCTTTTTAAACAATAGATATTGTAAATGTCAAGTATTTCCAACTCTTACCACAACTAACAACAATTTAAAATTTGAGGGCTCCCCATGAAAGATTACCCCCCCTTTAGTAAAATGTTACATACAAATATCATGTATACCTAATGTACAACTTGCTTTTGGTTATGCTAAATGATATTTTTTATGATAGGCAGAAAATTAATTTTTGAATGTTTAGCCTTTTAATCTTGTTGCTTTCTAAGGTTTCTTTCTTTCTTTCTTTTTTTCTGTTATTTTAGAATTGGTAGATCTTCCCTTGGTAAAGTTTGACTTTTCCTGCAACAAAGTGCTCGTGATTCCCATTTGTTTTAGAGAGATGAAGCAGCTGCAAGTGTTACTACTCGAGAATAACCCTCTGCAGTCTCCTCCAGCACAGGTGAGGGGTCAAAGCCAGTACCTGTGGGATACGCTATCAGTAGCACGTAAGCAGCTTTCCTCAGGGCCAGTTTTTTGATTCTCTGCTGAATTGAGATGGTATTAGACACGATCACAAGCAGCCACAGTCTTTCAGAAAATGCAGCCTGAATCTGACTACAGTAAATTATCTTCTGCTGCATCAAGTCCATTTACCAGCATTTGGCCACTATTCTGATCACACCTACCCCAGATTATATGTTTAATTATTTCTTTCTCTCTCTATCTCTCTCTTTTTTTTTTT
>VBSM01003176.1:63729337-63820563 GCA_008086735.1 Cheirogaleus medius
GTAGAAATGGGGTCTCACTATGTTGCCCAGGCTGGTCTCAAACTCCTGGCCTCAGGTGATCCTTCTGCCTCAGCCTCCCAAAGTTCTGGGTCTACAGGTGTGGACCACCACATCCAGCCTATTTCTCATTTTTTGGGAAACTCTCTCATGGGGTATATGGCTTACAAAAGGAGTAATGTATTTCTTACTTGAATGTTAGCTAGAAAATGGAGTTTAAACATCTTAAAATGTGATTATTGATTATTTAGAGATAGGGCTCAAGATCAAATATATCAACTGTATGAGAACAAAATAAAGTATATGTGCTTTCAGATGGTAAATCATGTAGATATTTTAAAGTTTTTCTTTTTAAAAGTAATTTAACAACTTCTTAAATCTATAATTATTTTTAAGGTCTCAATTGTTTTCTTATGGGCTTGAAAATAATTTTCAAGCCATCTTTTGCCATTTTTTGTGATTGGAATGTTACAGGGTCAGTTATCTGACTTTTATACTTTTTACACTATTTATACTAGAATACATTTCTGTTAGAATTTTGTAGTTTAATTCAAGAAAAATTAGAAATTGCTTGAGCGTGATTTTCTATTTAAAGGAGAATTTGGAGGGAATGATTCCCATTGTATGTTTTGGAGAGGTCAAATTTAGTGTGCATTGTTTGTGTGCATTGTCTCTAAAAATGAAATTGCAAGAATTGAAATACACAGAGTCAGGATCTGGTATTCACATTTTGTTTTGTTGTTGAAAAATAAATATGTATTATTAATTTCTTCACAGATTTGCACGAAGGGCAAAGTGCACATATTTAAGTATCTGAGCATACAAGCATGCCAGATTAAGACAACTGACTCCCTTTATCTCCACACCATGGAGAGGCCACATTTACATCAGCATGTGGAAGACAGGTGAGTCAATGCCTTCACTCTAAGGCCCTGTTTAGAATTTACTTAGGCCAAGACCCTCCAGGTAACTAACTACAAAACTCTATTTGCTTACTCATACGATCCAAATTTTTAACTTGGAGTTTGAGAAACTACTGAAATAAGAAATAGAAAATTGATGCTGTTGAGAACATTTTGAATTTCTAATCTCATGTATCATCTCCTAATCAATAATCAATAATCAATCAATAATCAATCCTTCCTGAATACATGTGTATATACTTATATAAATAAGATCTACAATATAAATATGGGGATTTTTTGGAACAACTATATCAAACTCAGATATACCTTTGTAACAATTATTAATTTTGAATATGTCTCCAGAACATTGTTAAGGAAAATTGCAGGCTTTATTTTTTAATTGTCTTTTTAAAATGCAGTGTGTGTAGTTTTTTTGCCACTTCCTGTTTCGAATGGAAGTGTTAGAATCCTTTCACAAGTCATTAGGCTTTTTGTGGCATAAATCAAGCCTTGAGCTTCCAGAAAACAAAATTCCCACACCGAACACACTTATAGGAATGTAAGTCCTTTTTGAGAATTCTTCACTGCAGAAATCTTTTTCTTCACTTTTTGCTAAATGAGGTAAATTTCAAATTTAAAATTTCAAACTACCCTAATGTTACTTTTATATAATGCTTAAAAATATGTATATATTATTTTATCTTGTAAAGATCCTATCAAATGTATTTAATCACTGGATAAAAATTTACAGAATTATTGAAAGTAACCCCATTTCATCACATAAGAGATAAAGGCAATTATGTGGCTTACTGCTTTTTTTATATGCTAGAATCAATAAAATAAGAAAATTGGTAACAGTTTTAAAGAAACAACTTGACATCTAAGAGCAGGCCAGTTGGTTAGAGTGTAAATCCATGAAACCATGAACTTAAAGAATTTATCTTGTACTGTATTTAGATAGTAAGAGTGTCTGATTTTCATTAAGCCCCTGTCTTAATATTCTTTAATACTGAACTGATGTGTTACTTTATGTTAATAATAATAAAAAATTTGTATAACCAAGTCATTATTAGAATACAAACTGATATATCTTGGTGTGAACTTTGTGATTTTAATTTTTTCTAAATGAATTCAATATTGATGACATCTATCCCAGCAAGAAGGATTCTGATTCAGGAGTTGGAAGTGATAATGGAGATAAGCGATTGTCTGCCACAGAGGTAAAGTCAGTGATCAGATTTATTTCCTACTGTGCTTCTAAATGTATCTGTCAGTGTTCACTGAACTCCTTTCTGGTAAAGAGCACTGATGCATCTGCATGAGAATATGTGATACCCTTTATGAAAGCAATTTGAAATCCTCTAAGTGTTATGTAAACATTAGCTGTTGTTAGCTTATTCTGCATCTTTAATATTTTGCAAATACCTCAAGAGTCCCTATCTTCTTCCTCTCCTACTCCCACACATTATCTAGAATATTCTTGAATGCTTCATAAATATTATGAAATGGCTAATTAATGTGCAAGTGCCCCTGAAGTACTTGTATAAATATCTTTGGTTTTAAATGATAGAGAAATTTAGGAAAAAAATTTTTAATATACATGCATAAATGTTAAGGAATCAAGTGTATATTTAGCAGTTTACCCATAGGAAATGCATTTATGAGTTGCTGTAGTTTTTATAACAATATTTGTTTTCCTAAAACTCTTAGATTGTTTTTTATTCAGATAATTGGATAAAAGTTTGGTTGTTTGTAAGCTAAGAGGCCTCACAAACTAGAGCTTCCTATAGTGGTTATAAATAACTCTTCATTAACACATTTATTATCTCACATATAGTCTATTAGATTCCCCCAAATCTCACACTAATATACCATGAAGTGGAGCTTATTGACCCAGAGAACTAAAAAGGTGTGGTAGGGGAAGTACCAGGTATTCTTCCCTTTATGAGGGAAGTTACTAAGTTTTTGCAGTTACTGAGTTTTGGAACATTATAATACTTTTTGAAGTTGTCGTTAATAGGCTAATCACCTCATCTAAGGAATTCACATATTTACTATGTATGACTCCAGGAAAAAGCCTTTCCCAGTTCTCCTCAGGTCTATGAAGTTTAATAAGTAGCTAAAGTATATGAATTTATTTTCCACAAAATGCTCTATAAAGCAGTGTATTAAAAAAATAGGATTCCTTAAAATATAGAACATTTTGAAAGGAAGACAAGTGAGTAGGCAGAAAAAGGCCAGTGTCAATAAAAGAAAATGATGCCCAAGAAGCCACAAGAATAGTTCACTGTGGTTCAGCTGGAGGTGGGGCTGGGAGGAGGCTAAACACATTTCTTTATAAGTTGTATTTTAATTCATCTTCTCCAGCTTTATTAAAACTCTTAAGTCCCCTCAAATGGACCATTGTTTCAGAAATTACTCACCCTAAGCATATTTTCTATTAAATTAAAACAGACTCTGCTTTATCCTTTCTCTCTCTCCTTAGACTAATTAAGTTCATTAATAAAACATTATACAAAGAACTTCATTATCCTTTTATTCTCACTTAGTATAAGTAGGATGCTAATATCGTTCTAAAAAGAGCCCAAGGATTTATTCTATCCCTTTTAATTAGATACATAGCTTTGGAATTTTGCTAAAGGTTTAAGATGAGAGGTGGGTGGAAGAAAAAGGGAGAATAGAAAGGATTATAGTCAACAGAATAAAATTCATGCATCTTCCTGTTGGCCTTTTCCTATCTCACATTAGAGCCTCATTACCTAAGAATGCCTCTAAGAGATTTGCTTTTTTGGAATGATAAAGGTTCTAAATTACCTTGTGTAGCTTTCTGTTGTGACTTTGGCAAAGATCTTACCATCCATGTCAGTCGATCTCACACCCCATTTGCCGTTCATTACCGGGTTCAGGGAGCACGCTTTCTTCTCTTTCTTTGGCTGTTGCCATTGTTGGATTTAGCACTGAACACACCTATATAACTAGCTCCCAGTTCAAAAATCAGAACTTTCCCTGCACCCCAGAAAGCCCCGCCCCAACCCCAAGAATGACCACTATCATGACTTCAAACATCATGGATCAGTTTTGCTGTTTTTGCACTTATGCAAGTGAAATTGTCCTTGAATGAAACAGTGTACCGTATTGTTTCAGCCCTCTGATGAAGACACCGTTAGCCTCAATGCGCCAATGTCAAATATCATGGAAGAAGAACAGATCATCAAGGAGGACTCGTGCCATCGGCTTAGCCCAGTTAAAGGTGTGAGAATGAAAAGTGGGGAGAAAGTGCTTGTCTTTTGGTTTCAAATGTTGTGTTTAAAATTTAACATGTGCACAGATATAGTTATATATGGTTATAATGATAATAGTTCATGTTTAGTTAGCATTTCCTATGCACCAGGCACTGTGTTCATCTGGGAAAGTGATCTCATTTAAAATTCAAAAGTCTGGGGTGGATACTCTGATCATCTCCATTTTGTAGGAGAGAAAAACAAAGCTCAGAGAGTGTAAGTAACTTGCCATTGGTCACACAGCCACTACCACTTACTATAGTAAGTAATAAAGCTATTCTCATTCTGAAGATTTAGAGAAAATACTTTAAATCCATTCTTGCTTGGGAAGAAAATATTGATATGGTAGATCTATTAGTTAGGAAAACTCTAGCTGCTATAGCACATAAAATTCCCAAATCTCAGTGGCTTAACACAACCCAAATTAAATCCAAATGGGAGTTATTGATTATTAGGCAAGTTGCCTCCAATTGTTGATTCAAGGACCCAAGCTTCTTTCATTCATCCTGTGACCCCACCGTCTTTAACACAGGACTTCCAAAGTATCTGTGTCCATCTGTTTTAAGCCAGAAGAGGAAGAGCATGGAGGTTTGCTCATGGGAGGTTTTTGTGGGTTGGATCTAGAAGGAGTGCCCATCACTTGTAAGCTAGATTTCATTCCATGACCACACCGCACCACTCGTGAGGGCAGGAGATTTGGCTGAGGTCTGTCTGTGTTCAGGAAGCTACTTGACTTTGGACAAGTCAGTTGACCTTAATCCCCTCACCTATAAATGAGATGATTAAATTAGGCAATCTCAAAAGTCCTTTGTAGCTCTAAAATTCTGTGGCTCTTTAACAATCATCAAATGATCACTAAACACACCTTCTTATGTGCCTTCAAAATTCTTATAATATATTTCATATCTTGGTGAGAAGCCCTTATTGCCTTACATGATGGCAATATTTTGATTATTCCTGCTAGCTCAATGACTTTTAAAGAAAATACTAAAACTTAGTGTTTATTAATTTGTGGCAGAGACTATTTCATGCTGTATGAATATAGTATAGAACTGGATTCATACACTAATTAGCTCTCTAATAACTTGAATACACTTTTATTAGTGATGAGAGAGCTGTTTAAATCAACTCAAACTTTAGTGTTTGCTTTCACTTCTTACATTTAGGTTTTTAAGTTTAGCATTTAAGTTTAACATTTCCGTTTACCTGAGATTATGATTAGAACCATACATTGTTGTATGCTCACAGCAACCTCAAACTCCTGGGCTCAAACAATCCTCCTGCCTCAGCCCCCCAAGTAGCTGGGACTACAGGCATGCATCACCAAGCCTGGCTAATTTTTTCTATTTTTGGTAGAGACGGGTTCTTACTGTTGCTCAGGCTGGTCTCAGACTCCTGAGCTCAAGTGATCCTCCTGCCTTAGCCTCCCAGAGTGCTAGGATTACAGGCTTGAGCTACCGTGCCTGGCCAACAGGATACTTTGTGTACAACTATAAATGCCACTCTGTTAATTCAGATAAACCATGTAACATTATGCTGTATAGGAGGTAGTATTTTAGGCAAATTTTTTAAATAAAAGAATTACATAATTCATTATCAGTGAGATTTCCCCCCTCTGTTGTAGATGTGAGTATTCTGTTGGCTCAGAGCACTTAAAGAGCCGCCCCGTTTGGTCCTTTGTAGTCTTTAGATCGGCCAGAAGAGCTCCACGTGGTGCTCTCGTGCCTTCCCACGTCCTCTGGAACACACTCCAGGTGGACATGCTCTGTCCAAGTTGCTTTCACCTAGATGTGGCCTTTCTTGCAGTCATTTCTTTTGCTGTTATGATTTGGGGCTCTTGTCTGGTCCCCTCCCACATTCTTCCTTGAGATTATTTGCTGCTTAAGGAAGGACAGGAGTCAGATTCGACTTCTTTTTTTAATCACCAAATGGTTAGCATAATACCTACCATTTAGTAGCTGTTCAATAAATTGCTATTGCATTTTGAATTTGAAATATGTAGTCACATATTAACTGAGGGCACAAAAGCCATCTTTTGTACTTTCTCTTCTCTATTCCTTAAAAAAGTAAGGGGGAATTTCATTTTTTCCTAAGGAACTAAGCCATAAAGGGGCCTTGACTTTTTAAGTTTAGTTTGGTGCTTTCTGGGTTTTTTGTTGTTGTTGTCTTTTCCTCACAGAAGAGAAAACATGGATTACTCATATACCTTCTTCCTAGGAAGAGAGAAGATTGAAATAATTAGATAACATATTTGAGGATCAGCTGTGCTTTTCTTTTCTTTTCATGAAATCATGCTTTCTACCTCTCTATTTTCCTAACAGGGGAGTTTCATCAGGATTTTCAACCGAAACCTTCCCTTTTGGGTGACAACGACAACTCAGGAGAGGAAAGAGACCAGTTTATTGATGGACCAGATGTTCTCCATTCAGAATTTGTGAACTATAAGGCAGGTTTTGAGGACCATCTCATTGTTTTACTGCTTTTCTTCTTTGGGCAGCTCAGAATTTAAGTTCAAGGTTACTAATCCATCAGTTTCAATGTCCAGCTTGCTGTGACTTCCTCCCTGAAGTTTTCAGAACACCTCAAAGCTCCACGTGTCTGTTTTCTTTTTCTGATGTTAGGAGCTGGCCCTGCCGTGCATGCCTCTCTGTCTGTCTGCTTGTGTATATGATTTTTTTTTTTAACATGATTTTCTTTTGTATTCAGAAGTTGCTCAGTTTTCCATCACTCAGTATGTCATGCAAGTTAGCAAACTCATTAGAATTACCATCATGGCACATTAAAAACTAAAATGGACAAAGATTCACATTCTTTTCAATGTATCCTAGGGGAGTGCTTTTCTTGGGAGTATATCAGTAGTGTAGAGAGAAAAGTGGAGACTTTTAAAATCTGGCAGTGAATTGTTTTGACAAAATTCAGGTTCACTGTGGCCATTGAAGCCAAGAATGGGATCTCTAAGTGCTCATCCTTATTTTCGGAGGCTTGTGTCGTGATGCCAGAACTTAGCCTTAACTAACATCTCTGGGCGTCACCTTCAAGGAAATGAAACACATAAAAATCAGATGCAATTTGAGGCGTCTTTCTGTTGTTAAGTACTTTATACTTTTTTTCCCCAACAACACACACATGCACGCACACACACTCACACACACATATCCCTCCTCTCACAGACACTAGAACGCACACTAACGTGTGACTCACAGACTCCAGGAGGGACCTGTCAACCCCGGGAGGCGCTAAGAGGGCAATAAGGAATCCAGCTAACCTTTCAGTTTTTGCCGATAAGTTAACAGATGCTGTTATCCTGGGCCAGGTGGTTTTTGTTTTGTTTTGTTTTTTAAATTTTTTAAAATTGTGGTCAAGTCCATATAACATAGAATGTACGATCTTAGCCATTTTTAAGGGTCCAGTTCAGTCTGTGTTAAGTACGTTCACGTTGTTGTGCAACCAATCTCCAGAACTCTTCTCATCTTGCAAAACTGAAACTCTGTACCACTCAACAACTCCCTACTCCCCGTCCTGCCAGCGCCTGACTTGATGAATTTGATTACTCTAGGTACCTCGCATGCGTGGAATCACACAGTATGTGTCTTCTTGTGACTGTCTTATTTCACTTAGCACAGTATCCTTGAGGTTTATCCATACATGCAACATACATGAGAATTTCCTCCTGTTTAAGCTGAGTGATGTTCTACTGTGTGCACACCCCACATTCTGTTTATCCATTCATTTACATATGGATGTTTGGCTGCGTCTGCCTTTTCTCTGTTGTGGATAATGCTACCATAAACACGGGCCAGGGCAGGTTTTGACTCCTGACTGCTGAGTGGCCAGAGGTTCTCAGGAAACCCGTGTGTTCTGTCCACAGGCCAGGGCGGAAAACTATGAAGAACTGCTACGGATAGAAGAGGACGCCCACTGGCAAGCCGAGGGCACGTGAGTGCCAGGGGCCTGGTCCCCACCATCCCTGTAAAGTCCACTTTGCAAGCAGACTGGCAGCCTGCCATGATAGAATTTTGGTGCACTCTTCAGTGGGCAAGCTGATATTCTGACCTGATGATAGGAAGTTGCCAGTTTTCTCTGTCTGATGCTTACTGTCACAGCATCAAGCAGTAAAGCGCGAGGTTGTGCTTCTTTGTTGGCCTTGAGTTTTATCCGATTTGAGGCTGTTCATAGAAATGTGATTCAGAGAATTAGCCAGAATTTTTAGACTGGAGGTTCTACTTTCCTTCCATTTGGCCAAAGAAACCAACAGCTGGACCTAAAGCATCTGTAGTGCTCGTCTCAAACTTTACAGAGCCTTCCAGTTGGAGATCTGAGAAAACCATGCACATCTCATGCCCTGGCCCCAAGTCTAATAACTGTCATAAAATTTTGGAAATAAGGTACTCAAGTTTTCTGTGCCTTGTTTTCTTCTATCAAACAAATTAAATCATAGCAAACATCTTCAAAATGAGACAATAAAATGTTCAAATTGTTAAAAATAAATAAATAAATACCAAGCACCAGGCACTGTCCTAAATACTTTTCAGGCCATAACTCATTTCATCTTTATAATAATCCTAAGAGATAAGCTCTGTTCTTGTCCCCCATTTCACAGATGACAAAACTGAGGCACGGAGAGATTGATTATCTTGTCCCAAGGTCACAGAGAGTCAGCATTTGAACCTAAGGAATCTCACACGAGATGGATATTCCTTCTTCTCTACTGTATATAAAGATTTGTTGGCAAGATTTATGGGGGAAAGGATGAGTGATTTTATCAGACGATGAATCATTTCCAGGGGAATTGAGTTTTGACCATGGAGTATAGAGTAGATTTTTGGTTCCCAGGGTTTTATTTTCCATGTTCTGGGATGTAGGTGTTGACCTTCCATCATACCTTGTTGGGTTTTTCCTTTTAGTGAGGATTTATTACATTGTTAAAAATTTTCTCTACTTACAGAAAATCATTGATTCATCTTCTGTAGTGGGAAAGGCTTACCAGGATCTAATCTCTCTTGCCCTTTAAAAACTTTGGAAAGTTCCTCTCCCCTCACTGTCTGTGTTACCAGCTACTCATTGGATATTCTTCTGGGAAGCCAAGGAGGCCTTGCTTGATTATAGAATCATAGGGAAAGAGATAGTTGTTTCTAAACTGTATAAAGCTTTGGAAACTCTATTCTCAATCTTTTATCTGTTATTCTCAATCCTGGCTATAAATCAGGATCATCTGTAGAGCTTTATAAAATGTCCCACCCTTAGTGAGACCGACTTGGGAGTATCGGGCCTGCCATGCTTATTAAGCTCCACAGCTGATGTTGCTGCATCTAGAGCCTGGGCTGGGAACCACTGTCCCACACTGAAGCCTGAACTGCGTGAAAGTAATAAAACTAAGCCACACTGGTAGAATTGGAATCAGAAGGCCTGGAAGTAGTGCAGACCTGCCCAGCTGAGCCCCACCCCCTCCGCCGTGAAGCCAACTAGAACTCAGGACAGCTCACTGGGAGACCCGCCTGGGCCCTAGGCTGACTGTGCACAGGAGCAGTTGGGGGCCCATTGGAGCATGGACACCTTGAGTGAGCTGCTTTACTCACATGGGGGCACTGCCCACCGTACTCTAGCATCCCACCCTGGCGGGTACAGGCACATCTTCATTATAGTGTTGAATTTGTCAAAATCATTTTTATATGTCAGATGGATTTAAGTTTGCTCTCAGGAACCTAGATGATATTCGTGTTTTAGTGATCATTTTTATTCTCATGCTTGGTTTCCTGCTGCAGAATAAGTTCATCCAAAGATGAGGACATGGATATGGCTATGATGGAGCAGCTGAGAGAGGCAGTAGACTTGCTGCAGGATCCCAACGGGTATGCGTGTCTTTCCTCCGTGCAGGTTGCATGTGTAAATGATGCTTACTAGTTTATTAAGTACATTATCTCAGTTGCTAAAATATTTATACAAACAACCGGGGCTTGGTCTACCAGGTGTCTTCAAACTACGGCCCGCGGGCCACATGCCGCCCGCCGAGGACATTTATCTGGCCCACCGGGTGTTTTTGCCGCCGCTGCCTGTCCTGCTTAGCAGCCAACTCATCCCGGGCCCACAGTGCGTGCTCTCCAAGGGTCTGAGGGACAGTGAACTGGCCCCCTGTTTAAAAAGTTTGAGGACCCCTGGAACCGCTAACAAAGAAAAGTCATTTTCATTGCCTCTTTTCCCAAGATCCAAAATTAAGAGTCAAATTCTGGAGGGATTGAGATCAGTTCCCCCTTTCTCCTCCACCCTTTCTTCACCCCTCATGAAATTCATATGGAAATTTTTCGTGTAAATCTTAGAAAACAGAAATGTGGTAAAAGTGCGTATTTTATAATGCTTAAAGTTTAAACCCTTGATTTATAAAAATACAAAGAAAATTTTTCTGAAAAGGAAAGAATTGGTATATGAAGTACCACTATATTTATTTCTGGCAGTGCCAAATATATGTCAACCAAGTAAAGTATTTCTAAAGATGTGGGTTACAGGATAATTTTAAAGTTTGAATTGGCCATTGTCAATAATAGGCACTAAATGCAGTGGATATATCTTTTGATTTCTTAGCTAATGGCAATGGAATTCCCATGGACAAAAATATTTTCTAGTAAGGCAATTATCAGGTATTAGGTAATAACTGATCTGCTACAGAATAGACCCAAAGCTTATCCCTGGTAAACTGATGTGGTCTTATAATACGGTGAACGTGAGAATCACCACAGCAATCTAGCTAGGTTCTGGAAATTTATGAACTGGGTGGTTAGTGAATCTCAGGGTGCCAGTGAGAATACACCACCAATGCTGTCTGGCCCTGAAAGAATAGTGGCAGGTCAGGTTGAGTATGATCGGGAGTCTTTAGCAATGGACTTGAAAAGCATTTCAATTCTGCAGACATTAATTGAATGCTTTAGAGTATGAGAAGATCTACAGCATGCACCTCGGGGGATATAAAGATGAACAAGACACAGTTCTTGCCGTCTGAGATCTTAAACTAGGGCAGCTAGAGACTGTCTTGTGCCGTTATTTATAAGTGTAATTGATTCAAGTGCTTGTAGTGGAGGTAAAAAGTGATAAACTCCAGCGTGTGCCTGACCTCAGGAAAAGGGAGGTGGCTGGGCTGGCCCTCCTGAAGGGGGACATAGTTGACCTGGGCCTTCAGTGGCTGGCAATTTCAAAGAGAAAGCAAATTCTGGATTGAATAAAAAGCTTAGGCAAGGGCATGAAAGAAGGAGACCGGCTGGGACAATCTCAGGCAGAACAGAGGTTTTCCACTCTGGCGTGCTTTGGTATCACTAGTGGAAATTATTCACCACAGACAGCAGGCACTACCCCTGGGACTCAGAGTCAGCTGGTGCTTCGGAGGACCAGCCAGGACTGCGAGTCACCAGAGAGGCAATGTGGAGCGGGGCAGGGGATGGCTTCAAATGCTGTGTTAAGGATCTGAGACTTTATATGTGGAGGCTAGCAATGGTGGTTTTTAAACATGACTGTTCGTGTTGTTAATTCTCCCGAATGTTTGGCTCAGGGTCTGGGTTAATAGGCACCTAATTAAGGTATGTTCAAAGAGCTGAATTCCACATCCTAAACCAGGGCAGTTAGTGAGGGGGAAACAGGACAACAGAGAGCCTGTGTGTGTACGTACATGTGCACACATGTCCATTTGTGCATGCAGCCATCATGCGCACACATCTGTATGTGTGTATATGATTATCATAAATCGGGAAGTAGTATGGCGGGGGGAGAGAACTGACTAGGAATCAGCTAGAGAGTGGTTCCAAACCCAGCTCCAACATCAGTAAACTTGGGTAGGTTATATGACTTTTCTGTACCCTGGTTCCTCATCTGTAAGATGGGGTCATGAGTGCCTGCCTTTTAAGATTGTGAGGAATATATAAACTGTTAATGGGGAGGTAAATTGGCAGAACCATTCCAAAAGTCATCTTAAAAGTCTAAAAAAAATATATAAGCCTTTAAAATGAATGCTAAGAATTTATTCTAAGAGACAAAAAGACATTAAAAAGATTTGGGGATGGAAGGGTGAGGGATAGGTATTTTTAACAGCAAGTATTTGGGGGGACAAAAGAAATTATCTAACAATTTTGGGAGTACTTTAAATATATTATGGTCATTGATAAGATGGAACGTGATATGGACAATAAAATGTTTTTTAAAGTTTCTAGTGATATTATACAATGCTTATTATATAATGTTAACTTTTAAAGGGTATGTAAAAATGTGCAAAGTTTGATCCCAATTATATAGATAGAATTAGGTCCCAATTGGGTAAGAATCTTAGAAAAAATTAAAACTGGAACGAAATATATGAAGATGGATTTTTTGTGGGTATTTCTAAATTATTGTATTGTAGATACTCGATGGTAGGTACTGTTAGTGTTCCTTGGTGATTGTTTGAAAGCGGGTGGTAAGAAGGACCAGAGAGAATAGTCCAGGATGTTTTAGACCTGATATCTCATTATCTGAGATTGGGAACCTGGAGGGGTCACAGGTTTGAGGAGGAGGATGTTGGGTTCAGGACATGCTGAATAGAATTCGAGGTATCAACGTAGCAACGGCCATGGAGCTGCTAGATGTTTAGTTCCGGGGCTTAGAGACGCGGATTTGAAAGTCATTTTTGTAAGGTGCCACAGTGAGAGACGGTGTATGAGAGGATGAGGTGCCCAAGGGCAAGCACGTCGATGGGAAGGGAACGTCAGTCCAGGACACAGCCTCAAAGACCTGATGTGACAGGGTGAAGGCCCCAGTTGGACTCAAGCTTGATATTATTTTAATTCTTCTGTGTTTTAAATTTTCCATTACTTTTCCAATAAACTGTTATTACAAAGTCTAGATTGATTAGTATATGAGCCCCAAAGCAAAAAAGACCAGCTTAATTTGGTGGAAATAGCGGTGGCACCAATGTCTGGGACTGGAACCAGTGGTGAGATACAAGTGATCTGGGGGAAATGGCTCAGTTTCCTCAACCTCTATGGAGGAGTAGGTTGAACTCTTGAGGATCTCTAGACTCTTCTCCAGCTCTGAAATTTCCAATGCAGTGATTGCTAAGGATGTTGAACATCGGGATGGTGGGTGTGTGCTGCATCGTGGAAGAAAACAACCCCGACTATAATCTTTCAAGTGATAATGAATTTCCATCTTTATGGAGTGCTATTTTTAAATGATATCATTTTGTAAAACTCTATATGGATTTCATTTCCTCCCTAAAACAATCCATTACTTTGGCTCCTTTAGATCATTGTTGTTTATCCTGAAATAATTGTGGTATTGGAGTATGACAAGTATAATTTTATAATATTTCTGTGAGCTAGTGTAGTAGCAATAAAGAGCCCTATTTTGCTTCTGATAAATACAGGCACATCAAGTGGTCATTTATGTCTAGCTGCTCGGACTGAATATTAGCAATGAAAGTTTACATTGGGTTTTTCCTTTATCTCATATTTCATAGATCCAGTTTTTTTTTAAAGTCAAGTCATTGATTATAGGATTAAATTTTAGAAGTTTACTTTTTATACATTAAAAAATTTAGTTGGATATTGCTATTCTGTTTTGCCTTAATTCTTGCTTTCTTCTCTTAAAGCCTTCTCATTGTTAGTTTGGCAGCATTTTCGTAGGCGTGTATAATATGAATTCATCCTTATCCTTTAAGATGGCTCTGTAACTTTTCTATAATATACAGAAATTCATGGCTTTAGAGATCTTTAAAAAAAATAAGATTTCACCTCTTAAAATTGCAGAAATTCAGAAACTACATGTAAAACAATTTCAAAAGTAAAAAGGCATATCAAATTGCTTATAAATTCTTACTTTTCAAATGGGAATATTAGTATATATCAGAGAGAGCTTCCTATTAAAACCAAATGCCATTGTCCATATACAGTAATGTAATACTCTTAGCAACTTTACTTGCTTCTGTAAATTTGCTAAATTTTCCATAAACTTCTGATAAAGTTCTAGAATAAAATTTAGTATATGCTACCTATGAAAATTTTGATTTTATTGCAAGTTACTATTATAGTACAAATAAGTCGGATTTCAATACCAGCAACAGATGGAAAATTGTATTTTGGCACATGGTAGGAAAACACCATACAGTTTGAAATTTCCATCACAAACCTTTCATCACTTAAAGATCAACATAACTTTTTAATATATTAAAATTTTAAACCAAATATGACCAATAGAATTTATTAAAAACAAAAGTTGTATAAATTTACTAACATCTTTTTTCCCCCTACTCTTTAGATTAAGCCCAGATATTACAGAGAGAAGTGTTTTAAACCTATATCCGGCAGGATCAGCAGAAGCCTTAGAGTTACAAGATTCTGCACTAAAGTATGTTTACGTTTTATAACAAAGTGTATTTTCACTTTTTACATTGAAGTAGTTGTGCTTTAAATTCCACTCATATCTTGTGTTTCCTTTCCTTGTTCCTACAGTGGTCAGATGCAGCTGGAGACTTCCCCGGGGTGTGAGGTAAGGCTGCTCTTGGGTGAACCAGAGCTGTGTGCAGTGTTCTGCCATGGAGTACTGGCCACCATATTCTGTAAACATTTGTCAGGGAGTAAAACATCTTTATTAGTGAGGCCAATATTCAAATTTGTTCCAGATACATTTTTCAACTCTTTCCTACTTTTACCCTCTTTAGTTCTGCCTATTATACCTCACCTTCCATTAAAGATGAGAGTTGGCTACTTCTATTGGTGCCTCTAAATTTTTTACGTCACATGGTCTTGCTGAGTCAGGCAATGGCAACTGAGATCACATCAGGGGCCTGTTCTGTGTCAGGAACTGGAGGGAGGACCGATCAATGCAGATTTTAGAGCCAAGAAAGAAGTCTAGGAACTGGCCACATGAAAATTAGCTAGAAAAGATCTGAAAGACAAGAACAAACAATTTGGGAATGTCTAGGAGAATTACGGTGATACCATGAAGAGACTCTGGTGGGGGTATTTGGGGACAGGGTAAAGGTGGATTAGGTAGGGTTACATGGGTGAAATTTAGGCGCTGTAGAGAAAGCAGTTTTGACATAAAACTAGAGATAAGCTTAGAAGGTCCCAGAGAAAGATTAAGTTACCTCGGTCATAGAGAGAGATTTGAGCTGATAATTTGGGAATGAAACATAGGTTACAACCGATTTTCTCTCCTTTTTAGTGAATAGGGTTAGGATGGATAATTTGGGTACTGAGATGGTGTACAAACCAATATGTGCACCCCCGAGAGGTCTGCACGTGCACTGTTGGAAAGAAAGCAGTTTCACACTCTCAACTGTTTAAGTCTCTGTGTTAAAGAAATTAGGAATAAAACATTGTAAAAGGAAAAGCCATGTTCCTAGAGAGTGTGGTTTCACAGGTAAGTTCAGCAACTTGGAATTATGTTAGAGTATCAGTCCCATCTCAAAGACTTGCTAACTGTGGGCAAATTAATCATTATCCTTTCTAAACGTAACCTTCATTTTCTGTAAATTGGGATCATAATAATACCTATTGTAAAGACCAAACGAGATGATTCAAGGAAAGTCTCGCAACACAGGGCACCTAAATGTTAGCTGTTGGTCTCTATGCTATTATTGCTGTTGGTGTGGTCTTTGGGCAGAATCACTGTACCACCTCTTCCCTGAGTGCAGGCATCATTGAATTACCCAGTAGTGACACATCAGGAAGCCTTTTCTTTTAGGCTGCCCTGGACCCATTTCATCAAGCTCTCCATTTGAGATCATTTTGGATTCTGTGCAGATACATTATTTTTAGCTTCTTTTTTTGGAAATAATTTTAAACATATAAAAGATCACAAAAAAATTTCAAACTTCTACAAAACATTGCAAACAATTACAGTCTTTTACCCAGATTTACCAATTATTAACATTTTACCGCATTTGCTATATTATTCATTCTCTTTCTCCACATACACATAGTTCTTTTTCTGAAATATTTGAGGGGAAGTTTCACATATCACAGTCCATTATCCCTAAACATTTCAGTGTAAATTTTCTAAAAATAGGGATTTTATCTTGAATTTCAGTTATCTGCTTCATAAATTTGCATAGATAACATTCTCATCTAATTTATCATCCATACTCTATATTTATCAGTTGATCTAATCATCCTCTTCAGAGCATCTTTTTTTATTTCAGTGTGATATCCATTCTAGTGGCAGGTATTGCACTTAGTTGTCAGGTGTCTATAGCCTTCTTTAATCTGGAACCTTTCCATAACCTTTCTTTGGTTTTTATGACCATAACATTTTAAAGAACATAAGCCTCCCCATTTTTTAATGGAATGCTCCTCATTTCTTGTCTGTTTCCTCATGATCAGGTTGTAGTTCTTCACTTTTATTTGGGTTACTGCACAGCTGATGTTGTATTCTTCTTAGTGTATCACATCTGGGGGGGACACTATGTCCATCTGTCCCTCATTGGTAATGTTAATTTGATCACCCAATCATGTTATAACCCCATTTCTCCACTATATAATTACTATTTTATTTTTTTCCTTGTCATTAATAAGCCATCTGTAGAGAGATAGTTCAAGACCATCTTAGTATCTGGCTGCAGACCCAGTTTTGACTCTAGGAAAATAGATAGCCACCTGTGTGCATGATTTCAGGAGTACTAGGAAGACATAAAACTTCTAGGAACAAAATCCACTCCATCTCTGATATATAATTGGATGGTCATTCCAATAATTTTGTCTCCTATTAAAATTTACATATTACTGATTTTTATTTTTAAAAAAGGAGGCCTTGCTACATGCCAGACCATGTGATTCATATTTTACATATGTTATCATTATTTCATTTCTTCAACAAATATTAATTTATTGCCTACTATGTGTCAGGCACAAGTTTAGACACTGAGGAAGTAGCAGTGAAAAAACAAAGGGCGTACACTTAGGAGTTTACATTCCACATAAGGTGTAACTGAAAGGTAGGAGTTATCATGCTCAATTTATAAGTGTAGAGCATGAAGGTTGAGAAGGTCAGGTGACTGGCCAAGGCACTTGCATGGTTAAAAGGTTAGGCCTTGCTTTTCAACTACAACATATTGCCTCTCCATACCATAGACTACTGGTAACACTAAGTCGTGTCATGCTTACAAACCTTAGTGGGGCTGATTGCATCAAATGTTTCTTAAGACCAGGTCTTGGCAGAAGAAGAAAAGCTGTAATACTTATGTGTGCATGAGCAATGCTTCCAGGAATGTGGATGATATATGTTAAATACAGACTGAGCCCAGTTTGTAGATTTGTCTAGGTCTCGTTTTCATCTCATCTTTTAATCTAATAGCAATACATAGGCTGTTTTTTGTTGATGCAGTGATTTACTAGCCAATTCCAATGGTTCTTAAGAATTGCTACTGATGTTAAGCATTTTGGATGTTTAGGAAGGAATGTTTAAAATGTTACATTCCCTTAATATCAGTCCCATACCATTTTAAAGTAGAGCTTCCTCTTCCCATCAGCAAAGGTAAAGTATATCTTTGCAGTCAATTCTAGATTTTCGAAGTGGATTTCTATTTAGTTATTGATCTCCTTTTTATTTCTCCTGTTGTTTGTCTTTCTCCATCACATAGTACAAACACTTAGCATTTTCACTCAAAGTGGAACCTGGCACAGTATCTCGTTCACAGTGAGTAGTTAGTGAGGGTTTGGAAGGGAGGGAAGAAGAAAGGGGAAGAAAGGGGAAATTAGATGATGAGGAGTGGGCTTTGGTAAGCAGAATTTCAGTGTCCTGCTTATTTGTTGTACAAACCTCTGGGTCTTAACTACGAGCTGAAAACACTCCATCACTTAGGTAAACTGGGTATTATGTTCCTCAGAATGCACTTGCTCCTGCTTGTCTAAATTGAAACTCATCTAACACTTTTCCACGGGCTCATAAAGCTTCATGGGGTTTTCCTGAAGCTGAACTGTGCTTGCTGTAATTGTATTATGTGTAAAAGCCCCGTGTCCTCCTAAAGTAGGAAATTTGACTTCCAAATAATGTATCAATCATTCTGTCAGGCCACCCCAGCTTGCCTCTAACACTGAGTCTGTTTCTTCCATCAACCAACCTGCCATTAACCAGTAGGTGTAAGTTGCATCTCTGCACAAGGCCCAGCGCTCAGTGCTGTTGGGCCCTCCCAGCCAACCACGGCACATGCTCCTCCGGAGTGAATTTTCTGCTCTCATCCAGCAGATTCTATTACTGTTCTGTACACAGGATATACCAGGTCCAACCTACCTCGGCCCCTTTATTTAAGCCTGCTGCTTTAAAATGTCCTTGAACTTTCACTGTAGTAGAATTTGGAAAAAGCATATACCTGTGTCCGTGATTTCAGGAGTACCAGGAAGACACAGATACTCCGGGAAAAAAAGATAGCTCTACTCCATTTCCAACTTACAATGTTTTGTGTTATTTTAGTATAACATAAGTTGTTTTTGTTTTTGTTTGAATGAAAATCTATTTGGTGTGAGGGATTCTTACTCTTTGTCTTCCTTCTCTGGGGCAATGCCCTGTCCTTGACAGACATGTCTCTGTGATTTTCAAAAGGGTTGAGGGAATAGCTGGCTCTGGTGGAGGAAGGAAGTCACGAGGAGAAGGAAAAGAAAAGAAAGTGGCCAGTGATACGGATGATGCAGAACTTAAAGATAGTCCTCAATTTATGATATGATTATTTTTATATTTTCTCAGCATAATCTTGCATCAGTTAGCCAGTATTTGTTAGAGTGCCTGTGCTGGATTCAGCTGTGCTTTTGGTGTAGAGGACTGGAATATGAAAGCTATGAAGTTTTCCTCACTTTTAAGGAGTTTTAAGAATTGCAGAGGAAAGAAGATTTGGATCTTGAAAAAACTTAGAGAAGAATATGAGCTGGTCTGCAATGCCAAGTCTGTTTTACGTGCTCTGGGAGACTGGGGATGGATAGAGAGTTTAAGGAGAGGGATGTTAACTTAGACCTGTTGGCAGTTTGGGATTTGGACCTAAGGCCAGGAGAGTGTTGAGCCAAGGCAGCACGGCCGTGGGAGAATCAGCACAGTGTAGGAGCCGGGCGGAAAGGGGAGGCCAGGATTCTGAAGTGGTTTGTAATTGGTAGCACATCATATTATCAGACTTTAAACATACTTTAGGTGACTGTCCACATCACGTGTGAGTAGCACTGGCACCCCTCCAGGAAGAATTGCAACTTGCATGCTCCTATATAAATAATATTAAAGGGCCGGGGAGGACAGGAAAAACGAGAGGAAGAGGTTGCTTCTAGAAAGAATCAAACCTGAAGTTACTTATGGGCAGTTCTAACAAAACCATTTCATTGGATAGGGATGTTAATGACATTTTATTCTGAAAATATGTTTTTCCTTTGGATTTGTGCCCAAGTCTGGAATATTTTTTAGTATTTTTAACTCAACAATGAATAGGAACAGCCATCATAAATTTATACTAATTCAGTGGCATATGTGAGGAGATTTATATTAGCTATCACCCAATTTTTATTAGGGTGCATCAGTGGGGTTCTTAATTACTAGATAAAGTAGATAAAGAAGCCAGATCTGGGTAAGATGAACTAGAATGCGTCTGTTTTGGGCCTCTTGTCTCCATGTGTCCCTTTAATGCTGGTTTTTCAGGATCCTGCCTTCAGCAACTGTTCTTCACCCTCTATGCTGTCTCCTTGGACCATCTGGCCACCCTCAGGGACTCAGGCACCCCATAAATAACAATGACTTTCAAATATGTAGCTCATAAAAAAAAAACGAACAAAAAAAAAATATGTAGCTCATGCCCCAAATCCCTTCCCCGTTCCCAGTATTCAGATTTCATCTCCATAAATGTCTCATTCTCTGCATGGCTGAACCGAAGCTGTCAACTCCACTGGAACCTCTCCTGTATTCTCAGTGGTATTCAGTGATGCCACCCCCCACCCAGTCATTCTTTCTGGAAACCAGTATGTCATCTTGACTGTCCTCTGTGGCCAGTTATAAATTCTGCACGCTTTCCTGTAGAAAAATTCTCTCTTAACCAGTAGTTGCCAAAGCAAATTGATGTTGAACTGACAACATAGGATTTGCCCAGGTCATTTGGGGTCCAGACATGTGTATATATTTATTAAAAACTCCCAGTGTAATTCTGCATATTTAGGAACAACTGCCTTGTATCATTTCTAAAAACCCATACTTAAAATGGGGGTGGGAGCCAACAGGCAGGTTGGTAACCTAGAAAGGTAAGCTGATATCTGCAAATACTTTGAAGTAAACCATTATGGAAAATTATTTATCTTAGTTTGTATAATACTTTTGATGTATTTTTTTTCTATGAATACAGCTGCATGTTTTCAGAAAATATAAGTTGACCTACTTAGCTACTTAACACATTAATTCAACATATAGTCACTGTGTGCTATGGGCCAGGGACGTGATGGAAGTAGAAAGACACGGTTCTTGTCTCATCAGTTTCACAAGCTAATGGAACATAACAATGGCTTTTCCCCCTTCTTAAGGTGCAAAGTGACCTAACATTACAGAGTAATGGGAGCCAGTATTCTCCAAATGAGGTAAGTTTCCTGAAGATTAATGGAAGGTGAGGTATGTTGTGAAACCTGAATTGGAATATCTTTTACAGAAATAGATAATCTAAGACTGTTGTGATTAATGAGTTAATCAAAGAGTCTCTACGTAATCCGTCTCACTCTCAGTAGCTACCATGGCCATACCTGGCCCTATTCGTAATTAAAGATTTTTATAAGGTATTTTTGAAAACCAAATATGGAAACATTTTCATGAGAAGACAGAATGAAAATCGCTCAAATAGGCAACATTTAGAATGTCTTGTTATCCATAAATGATTCAGCATGTGTTCTCTGTAAATGAGACATCTGTTCAATGTTATCTGCTTCCTCATCTCAGTGTGTTATGAGAGTTTTCATCAGATGTGCCCTCTTTTTGTTATGGGTGTGTGTGTGTGCACACTCACTTGCACCCACACACACAGCTGTGCTAGAGGAGAAGAGGATTGCCAGTTTCATGTGATTGTAAAATATTTTTATAATGAGCCAATAAAAAATTGAATGGGTCACCCCAAAACAATATTCTGTTGCTTATGCCTCTTAAAGTATTTGCAAAGTGATCTTTTTTTAGCCAGGACTAATGCAGCAAATGCAAAAAGGTGGTGGTTTTATTATAATCCTTGAACATAGAAAAGCACACATGGTTTTGCTTCAGTTTGGTTTTTTTTTTTTTTTCTAATTTACTTTCCTTCTAACACCACAGATCAGAGAGAACTCCCCTGCAGTCTCTCCCACCACAAACAGCACAGCTCCTTTTGGCCTGAAGCCTCGATCAGGTAAATGAAAGCCTCAGCCCATTCTGGCACTAAATAACTCAGTGGTTTCTCTTGAGCCTTTAAATGTATGCATTATCAATGTGAACATCCTTGTCGATTCTGCTGAGTTGAAATCCTGGCATCAGAACCTTGCTACAGCTGGGGGAGGCTAGAGTTTAGAGCTTTGTTTTCAGTGAATCAGCAAAGTCCATGTTGTCAGTAATGGATCTCATACCTTTTGGAATCAATGCAAAGGAAAAAAAGATGGGAGCAAGTAAGTGGGGCATGTAAGTTTTTGCACAAGGAAGATAAAATAACTGCCCCTTTGCCCCAGTGGTTCTTGGTGCTCTGCTGAGATAAGGTGCAGCCTTCCTCTGGGAGAGTGTCTCCTTGCTGAGACATCCTCATTTGCTTTCTGAGCCTGGTAGGTTCTGTGTATTTACTCATCACTTAACAGGGTGATCATGTCAAGGCTTGCATGAGTGGTCAGGGGTCATTTTTTTATAAAAGTCTTTTGGGAAAGCATTACCTACTTTAATTTGTTATTAGTTTATTTATAGAAGTAAATTAAAGCAATGTGCAGAACAACTGTTGACGTTAAAAAGAAGGACTCTGTGTAGAAAAATTTGGTTCTTTTGATTTCTCCATTTATTTAAAGTTCTTGTGCTGTCTTCCTTTTTTTAGGTCTTTCTTGGTTTTAATATTTTTGACTCTTTGGTATTTAGACTACACTCACTGCGAATGCTTTTAAGCAAGTACTGATAAAGGACTCAGACACGTTTAAGCAAAAGCTGGTTAAGAACTCAGATGTTCTCAGGTTTTCCAGTAGGCATTTTGACAACAGTGAAAAGTTTACACATGTATATTTGGAAAAAAAATACCTGTTGGAAAAACAAACAAAAGATGATTCTTTAATACAGGAAATGTTTTTCATCCTTGGAGCAAGTTGATTGATGGATAACATGTGGCCAAGTGTGATGGTTTACCGGCAGTTTGAATGGGATGTAGGACAAAAGCCATTTGAGAAGATGCCTGGGTGTGACAAGAGTTAGTGGGTGTTTTAGTGAGAGCCAAATTGACATGAAATAAGATTCAAATGGCTGGCCTCTTCGTGTTTGGAACTAAGCGAGCATGACCAGATCTGGGCTGAGGGCCCTGAGCTGGGCTCCCATTTCCATGGGCTCAGGTGTGTTCTGGGAGGAGTGGAGGTGAGTGTGGGCATACCTCGTCTAGGCCTGCAATGACGACCCGCAGGAGACTGACCTCTGCACACTAATGACGTCATATTGGGCTGTAGACTTCCTACGCATCCTTGTAGGAAGTTCTGCACAATTTTAAAATATTTCATAATGGAGAAAATCAAAAGGTGAATGGATCTCCAAAGAATAATATTCTTTTGAATGTGCAACTTGCAATTTAGTTGTAAAATTATTTCAGTGACTTTTTTATTCCTTTTATGGAGTCTAAACTCAACATATCAAAGTTAAGGCTTACATTGTACTGGCCCTGTTAAATCATTTCAAATTTTTGGTAGTGGTGAGAAATAAATGGAGTATTTATTTTAAATAGCAGAAAACAAAAATAATTTCCTTTCCAAGCTTCCAGCCTTTCTATAATGCTGACTAACCAATGTGGAAATTGTTCTAGCTGTTGAAAGCTCTGTGGAGTTTGGTTGCTATAAATAATGTTGATTTATCTTCAGGAACATCAAGTGGCATGTTGGAACTTTTATTATAAAACTAGCATTTTGTATTGGGATTTTTTTCCATTTGATTTAGTTATTTTTAAATAGTATGGTATCTATTTTTCACATTTTCTGGCAAATAGTATACATGGTTATCTCAATTGGAGATCATATGATTTAAAAAGATAGATTTTGGATTGTTTTAGAATGTCTAAAGCCAATTAATTTTTATTCCAAAATTAAGTATGTGGATTTATGTGATTTCTGTTATCAGTAAAAACAGACTGCTCAAATTAGCAAGTTGGGATGAGAACTTAGATTCTTAAAGTAGGCTGACAGTTTTCTTTGAAATAAATATTTTTCTCTTCTCTTTTTTCTCTCCAAAGAAAGACAACTGCACATACCAAACTATTCATTCCTAGAACCATGTCCATTTATTTTACTGGCCCTGCCTTATGATGGAATAAAAAATTATATAGATATTTTCTAAATATGGCATTGTTTTATATATATATATATATACTTTCTGCAAATATAAGGGATATTGTTTCATAAATGACCAACTCAGAAGTTATTAAAATTGATTGACATCTATTGTTTAATTGGGTTTGTTGTTAAATAGACTCTACTAGTATCCAAAATGGTTTGGGTTTTTGTTTTGTTTTGTTTTTTTACTGAGCAATATTGAAAGGTATATATCAAGGATTGAGGAAACAGTTGGCTAGATTCAGCTATCAGAAATGCATGACAACAGACCTATAGATGTCTTTAAAAAGAAATTTTACTTTGCCTTGGGGAAAAGAAATCACTAATGGTAAACAATGGTTCCATAATAGTTTTAAAAATAATAGATATATTTACACATATTAAGCTTTGTCTTATGTGACCGAATTTTTTATGTGAATCATATTTGCTAAGATTGTTAGTTATTTAGAAAGTCTTGGAGAAAGGTATCTGGTAGCTCTTTTACCTTGTATCTACTTAACCTGTGGGTACTCTTTCTTTCTGCTGACCTGATTCATTAATGCTCTAAGGCTGTGGGCTTGCGGAACTGTTAAGATTAACGATATTAACTGCATGCAAAGTGTATGTTGATGAGTACTAACACTCAGTTTTTATCATTCTTTTTATTCCATGCGCCATCTTTCATTCTTCTCCTATATTGTACATTTGAAATGAAACCCCATATAAATGAAATCCACTCTTCATTTCCATATAAACCCTATGCCATTTGTGAAATGCTGCTGCCCCTTTGGTTTTTCCTGGTCCTTGTGCAACTGTACGCGGACTGGCTCTCTGGCTCCCCTGCAGACCCAGCCCTCATTCTCCCTCCTATCTCCTTCAACACACTTACACAGGCACAGACATGGGACAGCTCTAGCTACAGTGTTCCATCTGAAGGAGACAGTGACAATGGTAGGTGGCTTTGTACCTATTCTCTGATGTTCTCATTAATAAGCCAGTGCGAGTATTGAACGTTCTGTTCTGTGCAGCTGAAGATAGAGTGTATTTGCCTGCATGCTTGATACGAGAGATAATGAGTAAGCCTAGAAAATGAAGTCCAGAAAAGTGCATGTGGATTGTTCTCCAGCAGTTTGTCAAACTACAGTTTAATTGTCTTGAATATTCTGAATTTGGGGAAAACTTTTCAATACTCTCTTCCTTACCTTTTCTGCTTGGGTTTTTTGGTTTGCTCGTTTACCAAGGTTTGGGGTTTGCACATTTGGATTGTCTCTGTTTGCTCCTACATCTGAACTAAATGCTTTTAGAGTTTGATCTTTTGTTATTTATGCTTACCATATGAGAGTTTTACGGTAATTAAAATGTACTGCAGCTGATCCTAGAGTGTTGCACTGAAAATAATGTTAATGTTGAGAAATTTCTAAAGATGAAGAGAAATCATTTGCCTTCTTTTTTTTTCCAAATTATTTGCACATTTTGATTGTTGACACCTTGTGTGTAAGTTCATCTGTATAGTATTCATGACTAGTAACTTGGCCTGAGAATCAAATGTATAAACAAAAAAATGAGGACACTCAGCTAGGATTAATGTAGATATCTTTTAATTTTGTGCCATTAAATAACTTAAATAGCCCAAGAGATGAAAATAAAATAAATATATTTAATTAGATCTACATACCACATATATCTTAATCTCCATTCAAACTCATGCTAGTTCAGATTTTAAACATTTTACTTCAAAATACAAAGTGATTGTAGTCATGTTAAATGAAACAGAGAGTGTGACTTACAGGGAAGGGAGATGTGAAGTATACCCACAATGCACATCCAATGGGAAAATATATTTTCTGATAATACTTATCTTTTTATCTAACTGTGTTATAGGTAATACTTGGAAAATATGTATTAAAACACTTACTGTAATTTTTAGTTAAAATTCAACCAAAATGCTCTTACAATTTCCTTATGTGGAAAGTTAATGAATACTTTGGCAGGTTAGTTATAAAAGTAATTTTAACATTTCATAGATATCTAAATCTTTTAACTGAAAATAAGTATGATTAAAGAACAATGATCATGAAACAAAGCCCTCCTTTTATCATCCTGTTTTAAATTCTGGGAGTTGAAGAGAACTAGTTGGAAACTTTCTTGATAAAGAGTTCCTTTACTTAAAAATTATAAAAAATAAAAAAAAGGAGGAGGGGAGGCATTTTTGTTTTTCCGAAAGCATAGCTATTTATGGGTCTGATGTTGTCTAAAGGAAATAAGGCCTAGAACGAAAGATTTATGTGTGGTTTGGTATTTCCTTAGGAATGATATCTGAAACCAAAGGATGTTTTTTAAAGTTGGGAATGAATTAGATGTGTTATGTAGTGGTAGAATTTCTATCCTTTTGGATGAACTGACTACAACTAGAAAGGTGAGGTGAGCTGCCAGGGTCACCCTGCAGGGCAGAAGTGGACGTGGGGCCAGGCCCAGGGCTCCTGACTCTAGAATCATCTCCACCACAGTGTTCTACAGATGTTTATAGAGGACACTGTAGAGACAGTATTAAACCAGGCTGCCTTCCTTTTATTAAAAATTCTAAGATTTCTAGAGATAACAATCATTGTGAAAATCTTTCTAAAAATAGAAAAATTTTTGCAATAATTCTTTGGTATGTTTTCCATGAGTGAAAACTCCAGGGATTTCACATGCAGCTATGATGCTGTATCACAATAATAATAAAGGCATTGTTTTCAATATTCACGTGGCTGTGTCAGTCACGTCAGATATCTGGTGGTTGCTATTATTCCCTACTTGCAATTTGTATCTGCTATGCCTCGGGCAACAGAAAATTTTTCTGGGCAGAAACAGTATTTACAAATATTTGTGCACATTCCCAGATTTGATCTTTTATGTAGATCTTCATTCTCTTTGTTCTAGACTTTGCCTTGTGATTGGAATACATTTTCTAATACATTTTTGAAATTAAAGAGGCTGCACCCTATGACTACAAGTCTGTGAGCTAGCATTGTGACAGGGACACAGCCTACTTTTTGTGTTGTTCTTACTGGTTCCTCTTCGGTAGAAGATCCTATTCAGCGACCTCTCTTGGCATTTCAAAGCTGATGACAACATCAGTTTTGTTTCCTCATGTTTTCTCCATTGTTCAATATCTGCAGCTAGCTTTGTAAATAACCTTCGTCAATAAACAGCATCTTATTACCAACTCAACCGAACACAATGTAACTTGACTTTCATTCATATTTTTTAGTTGTTATTCGTGGGAAAGTTGTCATTTGTATACCTTGCTCACTGTCCTGCTTTATATAAAAATTCCCCTTTTATTGCAATTCTTTGGAATATCTTATTACAATTCGATCTCATTTTAAATTCCCCATTCTCTCTAAAACTTACTCTTCAAAGAGATTTTTAAAGATGGCAAACTGGCTAAAGTTTGTCAGGAGTTTGAATTCCCAGTCCCAGAGTTCTGCCTCCTGGGATGGGTAGAGGAGGATGTGGAAGTTTGCCTGTAGGTCTTCCCACGCCTAAACTGGGTGGGCAGTTCTGCCTCAGTTTGTTCTCAACCTGAAAACTTAACTTCTGCTCTTTCCTTTGCTCTGTGCCCTCTTACCAAATCTTTCTTTTTTCTCCTTCACGTTTAAGTTAAAAACCCTTCCTGGCTTCTTTTGGATCATTTTTGCTTTTTCATTTGTAATGAATTGGTAGGTGCTAACTTACATTTATTGAAAATTGATCTTTAAATTATGACCAGAGAATGAATGAATGGGCATATTCATCTTGAGGCCCAGTGTACAGACATTTTGCTTAATTTTTACAATAATCTTGCACTATAGGTAATATTTTCCCCATAATAATAATGAGGAAACTGAGGAAGTGAGAAGCTTTTCAGTGGTTCTCAACTTGGGTTTTGTATTAGAATCACCTGGGTGTTTTTAAACTAGAGATGCCTAAGCTCCACACTCAGAGATGATCATTTATTGAGTGTAGAATTGAGTGTAAGCACTGATAGATTTTTTTTAATCTAAAGCTCATGGTATTTTTTCAAAGCTACCATATTACTGCCCTTGACTTTGTATATCTTTAACATCATGCCCAGTTGAGATTCTTAATTTCCAAGGGAAAGTTGAGAGCCAAATTTCAAAACCTCATATTTCCACAGTGAGGAAATCTCTCATTGAGTTAAATTTAAGTAATGAAGGTTAATAACATAGACTGATTTTTTTATGCGAAGAGTGCATTCCATGCAATAATTAAATGATAACGTGCATTTGGAACAATTTTTAGAGCATTAGGCTTGCTTTCTTTGCCTAACTGAAAGATATTCTTACAGTTAAAGAAATGATTTCTTGTACACATCCTTAAATATCTGACAAGTGCCTATTATGTGCTAGGTATGAAGCTCATTACTATGGATACAGCTCTGAAAAAGGCAGCCAAGATCTCTGCTGAGATTCATGGAACTTTTATTTCAGAGCCTAATACATTCAGCCCTGGAAACTGAGCTTAGGAGATCTTTCATGAGAGGAAAAATTCAGATGACTGGTTATCAGAACAGGATAATCTCTGCAAGACATTCTACAAATAGACTGATATTTGAATGAGGGAGTTTTTGAAACACTTGTTTCATTTATTCATTCAACAACTCATCTTGCCCAACTCATGGCTTTGTGGGGCAGGGGTTATTAGTTGGAAACAGACATAAACTCTTAACAATCTATAATGGAGAGAAATATAGCTCTACTGTTAGACAGAAAGTGGTGAGTGCCACGGGAGAGGCACAGATAAAGAATTTTGTATGTTCGTAGGAGACAGAAATTATTCCCAGCTCAGGGATCAGGATGGGAAGGAGAGTCAGGGGAAATGTAGAGATAATGGAAAAATCAGTAGAATTTAACCTGTACTGCAAGGATGAGTTCTATATTCTGCATAAACTCGCTCACCATTCCCAGCAGGAATGGTGTTTATCTCTCCTGCTAAATAAATTACATATATGAGCAAATCTCCATTCTTTAAATGTTACTTCTTTGACATATCGTAATTAAACTATAAGTTTAGCTTAAGCAGGACTCATTTTTTTCCTTTATCTTAAATCAGCTACCTCGCTGTCTCTTCTTACACACACAGACACACACACACACTCACAACCACTCATACACACACTCACTCTGTTCTCTTGCCACTATTTTTCCCTTCTTATTTACACCTAACAGGTCAGGGGTAGTTTGATTTGAAAAACAGGTGCTCACCATTGGACTACTCCTTAATATTGTCTCATAGCCTCAAGCTAAACTTTTATTCCCCTGAAGTAAGGAAGTTCTTGAAGTTTAGTGACATGAAATTAAGGAAAATCAGAATAATTCTATCATAGATCAATTTGCTGAAGCCTTGACCCAGACTGGTCACTGGATTTATTATTTAAATAGGACTTGAAAGAAAAAAAAAACTGCAGTAATATAATGAGCGCTACCTTAATGGCCCCAGTAAAATGATTCTGTCTTAGCAAACCGAGCAAAATAAGCATTTATGTGCTTGGTAGGCTTATTATGAGCCTAAAGAGATTATTTTAAATTCTCATATATGTCATAGTAATTAATGCATTTAGAAAACTGGTAGTAAGATAGTCATCATTTCCAATAATTTTATGTACATTTGAAGTGTTCACTTTGAAAAACCACAGTTCAACTGTTTTGGTTTTTTAACACTTTTTGATTGCCTAACATTCATAGGGCAAATGCCCAAACGTGCATGTTGTGTTTTTAAGCTGCACTGGAATTTAAAATGAAAAACGATGCCAGGAAATTAAAACCCAGACACCACTGCATTATCCTGAAATCTCACACAGCGCTCTAATAAAGCCTAGATACTCTAATTGTGCTCTGTTGAACAAAAGCTCATGGGTCATTTAACTTCCTGATAGTTTCATATTCAGAATGAAATATGCCAATAAAAACATAATGAAAATATTAAACACGTTGTATTAGATGAGATTACCCCCAGAAAAAAAGGGCAAAGAAAAATAAGACCTCCAAAAAAAATTAGACTTGTTCAAGTGATGTTGAGGCGCCCCCTACTGGCACGCCTGTGTATTACCCAACTCTACCCACATTCCTTGACTTTTTTGGTAAAATTTGGTTGACTCTTTTCTTTGGGGGTATGAATTATTTCTAGATTTTACATTTTTATATATTTCTCTTCTGGTTTCTATGCTTAAATAAGTAGGTTTTTTTGTTGTTTTACTTGAGATGACATAAAGGCAAGGTAAACTCCTTCTCCAATTTCATCCATGTTTCTTAGTTTGTCTAACTTTTCCTTGTTTCCCTTTGTTCTGTGAACTTTTCATCGTTCCCTGCCTGGCCATTCTGTCCTTCTTCTGCGGGCCATGGCTTTGTTTTTTTTAACCAATTGGTCTCACTTCCTTTGAGGTTTGGGTTTTGTGGGCCTTGGTGACAGCCTTTCTGTGACATGCCTTTGCCTCTTTTTGCCTGTGACTTCCCTCGGTGGTGTCCAGCAGAGCTCCGGCCACAAGCTGACCCCTCTCTGCGCTTCTGGAAGGTGAAAGGCTTATGTACATTAGATCATCCTCTTTCTCCAGGAACTGTACAGTCAAGGATTTAAGATATGTCAACTTTCTCATCTTCCATAGAGCGTCAGAATGCTGATTCACATATCCTAGCACTAATTTAGAAATAAAATACTGAGACGTGAAAAGTATAATGCAGTTCAAAGGTGCACATTGAGATTAAAATGATGTATTAATAGTTGAGCAAGCACAGGATTTTTTTTTATTATATGGAATATAGACTTGAGTCTTTTAACCAAAGTATTAATATTATATTTGTAAACCATATTTATTTTTAAAAATTAAATACATTGAAATAATTCCTAAAGTGGCCCATAGGAAATGTTTGTCAGGATAGAATAAAAGCTGCATACTCTTTTTTTGCCATTGTTTAAATTATAGTGATTGAAACTACTGCAATTGCAGTACACCAGTATAGCCTTTTATACAGTATTGACTTCTAAAATTGGAGTTTTCTGCCCAAAATTTTCTGAAGGACTTCCCTTCCCCACCCCAGTCTGGGCTCTTAACAGCTTTTTGCTCCCTCTGTGTGCATGGAAGGTTGATAGTCTAGGACAAAATCTCTAAGAAGAAAGAAATTTAAGTTTTAACTCTGCCACTGGGCTTTTTAGCATAAAAAATTAATTAAAACCCTTGCTATAATCACTCTTCCATATGTAGAATATTTTTACCTTCTTGATTGGTCTTTAAAAGATGTTAGCCTTAGGAGGTTACGAGCATGCATTTTCTTCACTCCTTATAGAGGGAGCACCACTGTTAGTTACTATTCTTGGACGTTGTAATTTTAAGGACATGAAGCCAATGATGATCTCTTAAGCTGTCTCTAATCTTGCCAGCCTTTCTAAAAGAAGTCTGTACTCATCTCCAGAGAGCTAACCTTTTGGATACCCTTTCAGGGACAGGCTAGAAGGCAGAATTTTTCCACTCTGCATTCAGATATGTAATCCTGTGCATCATCACTTAGTTCTTAACCCATCACTTAGTTCTTAACCCAGAAAAATGTTATGCCAACAAAAACATTAACCTGTGCTTATTTTTAATAAGTAAAACAATTCTAGAGCCATCTTATTTGAAAGAAATTATCTGAATTTAATGAACAGTTTGTAAGTGTAAATTAAAACTTAGAATGAGAACAGCGGAAAGGTGAGAGAGAAAGGCAGGCCATCTGTCAGAGAAGTGGCATGGAATGGTCCCAACAATGACCCAGACCCTTCGCCAGATTCAGTTTATTATCACCAAAAAATACAACTTGTTAGTCCACACAATCCAGTGTCATTTAAAATATAATCTCTTTTAGAGTACTGGAATCAAACTTTCCCTGTAAAATCAGAATTTCTTTTGTTTCTTCAAGTGGCAAATGAATTATTTTGGATACATAAAAACACTGTTTAGTTTTAATATGAATAGTGTTATGTGGCAACTTGTACAAGGCACTACGTAAAAACTTTTTTCCCTTTCTATTGTAGTGTTTCTAAGACCTCAGAGAAATTTGGAATCTATAGACCCACAGTTTACAATCCGGAGGAAAATGGAACAGATGAGAGAAGAAAAAGAGCTGGTGGAACAACTCCGTGAGGTACCCAAGAAATATTATGTAACTAAAGAATAATTTTCAGAAGTGAAGCAACATTCTATATTTTTTAAAAAATAGGGCCAGGCACAGTACCTATAATCCCAGCATTTTGGGAGGCCAAGGTGGGATGATCACTTGAGGCCAGGAGTTTGAGACCAGCCTGGGCAACATAACAAGACTCCATCTCTACAAAAAATTTAAAAAGTTAGCCAGATCTGGTGGCACATACCTGTGGTCCTAGTGACTTGGGATGCTGAGGCGGAGGATCAGTTGAGCCCAGGACTTCCAGGTTCACAGTGAGCTGTGATGGCGCCACTGCACTCCAGCCTGGGTGACAGAGTGGGACCCTGTCTCTATTCTTAAAAAAAATAGGACTTTGAAGTATTGCAAACAATCCTAGTTTCAAATCTAGCTGGGTCACTTACTTGCTGACCAATATTGGATAAGTCATATAACAACGTTGAGTCTCAGTCTCTTCATGTACTAAAAACTAGTTCTAATCCACTTCAGTGGGGTTTTGTGAGGGATATATTAATAAGAGATAATGTAAGGAGAAATATTTGATACATATGTATAAATGCTAGCACTATTTTAATTCAGGTATACTTTAAAATAATGCCCTGTCATTTATTTACTTAATAATAATGTTCCATTAGTTAAAGATGTTTAGAGTTATCCTCATTTTGTACCCCAAGCTGGTCAGAGCTTTTAAATTAATCATTCAATGGACAAACCATCTGGGTTCCTACCAAGGATGAAGTCATGCGCTGGGTGCCACTGAAGATTTTAAGCTTGGTGATGGCAGGGACCATGGCTGTCTTATTCCTGTTGAATTCTCAGTTCCTGGTGGGCACTCTGTAGATGGTTGTCCACCCGCATGGCAGATTAAATGACAGCACAGGGGCCAGTTACCATGGAAGAAGACATTTGTGTTAGTTATTAAAGGCACACATTATGAATTGCTACATAAGTTCTTTATGTCCAAGAGAAGTATCATAGCTCTGAACTAGAAGAGTATAAGAAATCTTTTTGGAGGAGATAGATTTTATGTTAAATCTTCTCCTTTCAGTAACAAATGTTTATTGACTGCCACTCAGGCAGGCAGTAATCCAGGCGATGGACATAGGAGAGAATAAGAAGGTCCCTGCTGTTATGAAACTTATAGTCTATGGAAAAGATAGTACATAAGAAGGAAACAAATAAATATGCAATTTCAGATAGTATTGAGTTATACTAATGAACAATGAATCCTATGAATAAAATTTAAATTAAGGTAGCTCGATACTTTATATATCGTTTAGCAGGTGGTCCGGAAGAAAGAATTAAAAAAAAACATTTTACCACCACTTGAAGCCATGGTAGTTGATTCAGCAAGCACGAGGGGAAAGTCAGACCTGTCATTTGCCCAGAGTATTTGGATATGCTGTAAACTTGGAAGGCGAACTTTCCGAGATCTATGAAAACAAGACCAGAAGCTAAGATATGCCTCTCAAAGAGTTATACCTTATAATTTTATCTTAGGCATGGGTCATATTGATCAGTTATGTTTTAATTTAGTGGTATAAAATTAGGGACTGAAAGAGTACTTTAAAAAAACGTGTCTACAAACAGTACAATTATGGAAGAGATTTATGTAACACTATTCTATAATATGTACTATTTTTTAAGTTTTCATGTATTGTAAATCACCAAATTAATTCCTCCTTTCATAGGCTATTATCCAGTTAAAAGGAGCTTCTGTTGCAAAGCAGAAACTGTTATCTGAGATTTTAAAACTGATTTATAAGAGGATGGAGTAGACATACTTTTCCTTATTCCTCCCACTAAATACACTTAAACTCGTAGACATTATATATAAAGCAAACAGAAGAACACTCTGAAAGGTAGAGAAGAAGGCAGACTGGCCAGGGTCCCTGGAACTTGAGGAACCGCATGAGAGTGATTATCAAATTATCAAATTATCTCCAAATCAAAAGTTTAATTTTTGAAAAAAGAACAAAAATTGATTTATCAACTAAAACATAGTCTAAAAGTCATCCCATGATCCCTTTTCTGCCCCATGCAGACCATCTGAACCAGTCAGATTTAATTTTTATTTATCAATTCTTTCTGTTTATATATTTTCATAGCCAAGGCTGAGGAGGTGTTGAGTTCAAGAAGCAATTCCATGATTCCTTTCATTCTACTAATTGAAAATTTTAGACACAACTGCATTTGTTTTTACGCAGCGGGATTTTCAATATTATTGGAAAAGATGTAAATAATGTCAGTATTTTCTAGATATTCTTATCCTCATCCCCCATAATGAAATGATTGTCTCAGTTCGTAAATATCTGTAATTATATTTTACCCTCGGTTCCTCAGTGTCGATAGCAACTGGCTTCCTTCTGATTTCCCCAACAGAGCATCGAGATGAGGCTGAAGGTCAGTCTGCACGAGGACCTCGGGGCAGCGCTCATGGATGGCGTCGTCCTCTGCCATCTGGTCAACCACATCCGCCCACGGTCTGTTGCGAGCATCCATGTCCCCTCACCAGCAGTTGTAAGTAGCACCATATAAAGGAAACTAACATTGACCTAAAACACACCCTTTTGGGGCAGTGTTGTTGGTTCAGGATGCCACTGGTATCACTAGGACCTTACCCAAATCTTTTCTGTTGGGCCCCCAACCACCCTAAGAGTAGAAAAGGAACGAAGGCATGGGTCTGAATGAAGCTACATTTTTACTGTAAAAAGGGAGACTACTTAATAATAAATATGTAAATGACAGAAATGTAATTTTATTTCAGGTATCAAGCAAATCACTTTAAGGAAATTACTGATTGAGGTACTAACTTTAAGACTATAGGAACATAAAGATTCATTTCTCCCAAGGGATTATAATAAACAGTGAGAAGTCTTTTCAGAAAGCTCCTTTTGGTCGGTCCTTTCCCTTCTAGAAGGAATCATCTTTGGAGATTTTAGGATAGCCCTGAAAAGACATGAATTCTATGGAAAATATCATTAATAACCTGTCAAGAGTTCGGCCAGCCAGTTATGATTTTAACAATTCCTTGATCAGTCACTGTGCTCACAAACATGTGGGTGATACTGGGGATATAGTAGGGAAGGTGGCGTGAATGAGACTCCGTAATGCCCCCTAAATCCACATCTCCACTGTAGGGGAGACAAAGCCTGCATGCGGGGTCCCCTTACTAGACACCACAGAGCATGTCGGCAACCAGAAGGGAGCTACAGAGTCAGTTGTATGGTTGTTCAGGTAAGAGGGAAGGAATCAGGGATGGGCTTGTCTTTGAAGCTTATGTAGGGTTTCACTTTAGACAAATAGAGAAGAATTTCTGCTCACACTATTTGCTGTTTGTTAGGAGATACAGAAGAGTTTTGGAGCTAAGAATGGAAGGCTGGGATTAAAATTCCAAATCTATTTCTAAAATACGTACAACTTTGGGCAAGTTATTTATCCTCTCTTTAACTTGATTTGCTCTTCTCTATAGTGGAAATGTTCTTGCGAGGATGAAGTGAGGTTATAAGCCATTATTATCATTAGTATTTATAGGGCAGATTTTAAAATGTGAAGCCCCTAATCTCAAAATACAATGTTCATAAAATGTCCTGTAGTTGATGTGTTGGGAGAAAGCTCATGTGACTCCCCTGCGTCCTCCCCTCTTCCCCAGGAAAGCCTCACAGTGGCGTCATTTGTCCTGCTTCCTTTGCTCTTGGCAAGAGGAGCAATTAGCTGATGATCCCATTTCAACTGTTACTTTCCTTTCTATAATATTGAACATATTTTTTCTTTCAAAAGTTTGGCTACTTTTTTTGTCTCAGAAACATGGTGAGGGGGAGAAACCTATTTGTCTTCTCTTTTGGATCTACCTCTAGCAGCCTGAATGTAGGACCATAAATTCTGATCCATCGTACAGTGTGCAACTCTGCGGTCTCTCTTACAGCTGAGGTCCAGTGGCAGAGTTAAAACTTAAATTTCTTTCTTCTTAGAGATTTTGTCCTAGACTATCAACCTTCCATGCACACAGAGGGAGCAAAAAGCTGTTAAGAGCCCAGATTGGGGTGGGGAAGGGAAGTCCTTCAGAAAATTTTGGGCAGAAAACTCCAATTTTAGAAGTCGATACTGTATAAAAGGCTATACTGGTGTACTGCAATTGCAGTAGTTTCAATCACTATAACTTAAACAATGTCAAAAAAAAAAGAGTATGCAACTTTTATTCTATCCTGACAAACATTTCCTATGGGCCACTTTAGGAATTATTTCAATGGTGGAATATTAAAATGCAGCAGGAAAGTGTTTAAAACTTACCATGTAAAAATTATAGTGCATGAATTAGATGTACCTGTTACCCATCCCGCATCTTAGAGGTCATATACAGCCAAGGTTTTGTTGAGAAGCTTTTGGTGAAGTCCTGAACATTCACCATTTTCATCACTGTTCACTTTGATGTTACCTCTTCCTAACTGGCTTTGGTGGGAAGGAGATTAGTCGGCCTGGTAAATTGAAATCCTATAGGTAGAAACATATTTTGTTGATGGGGAAAAGTGATGTTTATGGTGTATTATAAGTGAACTAAAGCAGGTTACACAACAGTACGATCCCATAAAAACTGTATGTGTGTGTATATATATATATGTAGTATGTGTATTTTTATATATGTATACACAATTTTATATATGTATACACAATTTTATATATGTATACACATATATACATATGTGTGCAGAAAACTTTTCATAGTATTTTTCAGTGTATGAACATCAGATACATGTATCTATATACATGCATATATGTATATATATATATATATCTGTGTATACTTACACACACACATACACACACAGTGTCTGGAAGAATACAACCCAAAATATTGACAATCTTTATCTCTACATGGATGTTTCCCAGTAATTTTATGTTTTCTTCTATTTGCTTATGTATTATTTTCTTTTTCTCCAATAAACATATATTACTTGTGCCATTTAGAAAGGTTAAAATTTGACCTGTTATTAAAATGGTGTCTGTTTTAATACTACGTTATTTCTGTATGTTTGCATTTATAGCCCAAACTTAGCATGGCCAAATGCAGAAGAAATGTGGAAAACTTTTTGGAAGCATGCCGAAAATTAGGAGTACCAGAGGTAACATCAAAATTAGTTCAAATATCCATGTTTTAGTAAAAGTTGTATTTAATATATGTGTTTGAACCATTGAATAGATGTAAAGCTTTATAAAGAATAATATTGAATGAATATGTACAATTTTAATTTAAATTGATCTATTGTGGTAAAATTAAAATGGCTTTATGCAGTATGTTCAATTCTGAGGAAAAGGGAAAATAATTTAAGTAAATGTGAGATTCCAAACTTGAAAAAAAATTAATCAGCTTGATTCTATGAGAGGAGAAATTGCTGAGGCTGAGGGTGAGCAGGTCCCATAGGGTAGCATTTTGGAGTTGATGGTTTCCTTATCCCAAGATCTTAAGTGAAGGCTTATGGATGCCTACTAATCATTGACTTTCATTCTCCGCAGTTGCATTTTGGGTATGTGGGTCAAAAAAATCAACATTGAAAATATTATAGCTAGTATTATCATTAATCATTATCATTAGTAATATCAGTGTTTATGTGTTGCTTTACAGTTTGTTGACTATTTGCACTTACATTTTATTCCTTTAGTTTGCTGATGGCCCAACTGGCAATTCCTTGTAGCAGCCTGGCTGTACAGTTTGCCACTTTTTTCCTCTCTTAAGCTCAGCCCCAGCCTCAGCCTCAGGCAGGTGGTTGATTTGGGGGCTTTTAAAGACTTTGCTCTTAGAACATAAAATGATTTCTTAGGGAGATATGAGCCAATTCACTCAGAATTTGGGGGTAACCATAAAATTGAGAAGTTTATCATCATTGTGATAAACAGAAATGGATGGAAATTGTATTTCTTATGATTTCTTCTATCTTCCCTAATGCCCCAGGGATGATATAAAAAATCTATTATGCGATA
Organism: Cheirogaleus medius; assembly: GCA_008086735.1. NCBI lineage: Eukaryota > Metazoa > Chordata > Mammalia > Primates > Cheirogaleidae > Cheirogaleus > Cheirogaleus medius. The sequence goes on from VBSM01003176.1 coordinate 63,767,137, forward strand.
CTATTTTTGAGCACGTGAATGAATTGCATTTCAATATAATTCTACTCAGCGATAGGAGTTAGTTATTGAAACTAACAAAGCCTTTTTCCCCTCTCCCTTCTTCTCTTCTTCCTTTCTTTCTCTTCCTCTTTTTTCTTTTTAGCTTAGTGAGATTCGAAGGGGGGGAGGTTAGTGGTAGGCTTCGAATCTTATTTGAGGAAAAGGATAGTATTATTAAAACATCTTTAAGTCAGAACTGTATCAATAAAAAAAAGCTTATAAATTCATTTTTTAAAAGTGTAATTTTTACACAATGCATTAAATGTCTTTGTGATCAATTCTGCTTTCAGCATTGTTAATCTGTGTGTCTATATTATGTGTGTACATTTTAATATTATGTATACATTCTTGGCTTTGAATATATGTGAAAACATTTACAGACCTTTTCTAATGATTTGATTCTGTCATGGACTAGTAAGATTTCCCATGTGTGAATCAAAACTCTTATATAAAGCTTCAGATGATGCATTATTCGTGTCTGTGCTAGAAAGCACTGATGAGTTATGACCTAACCCCCTGTGATTTTTTAATACTCATCAATTTGGGGGGGTTACAGTGATACAAAATGAAATGCAAATGCCCTTCACCTTTTATTGTGAACAAAGATTGGTAATTACAATTTCCTTTTAAGGTGGGGAAAAGGAAATTAAATTACCATAAAAATGCAGAACAAAATTTATCATAATTTCTGAATTATGCCCCTAGCATAGTGTCCCTAGCACAAATAGGCAACTCGTAATTCCCAAGAAGGTTGAAATAAAAGGAGCATGAATGACCTTTTTTGCCAATGATCCAGTTAACTATGCTTAGTAAGAAGTACATCACTCAGGATATTTTTGAAATTATCTTTAAGGGTTTAGGTGATTTTCAGGTTTTCTGTGTAAGTGTGTGTGTGTTTGTGTACTTGTACGTGTACATATATATCCATCCTGATGGATACGCCACTAGAATTTTACTTGTGACTAGAGTTACTTTAGATTTATTGCTACTGGAAAAGTCTGTTCGCACGCAGTTGAATTTCTTTAATGAGAATGTTAAAATAAATAAGGAATATTTTGTGTAAAATCAGAAATTCCCAACTGGAAAGCAATTGGCAAATCGTCCTGTATATGCAAAACAGCATGTTTTCATCTCACAGAATGCATGAAGAAATGTTTTCATGTAGGAACATAACACCAAGTTAGGGATCAGATGACTTCCTCCCCCTTAGATATTTATACTTCTTTCACTACTTAGGGGGATTGATGTTTGAGTGTATGTGTCACAGTACAATTGATAATTTACACTAAAAATATAATTGAATCACAAGACTACTTGCAGAAATTCTCCATCTACAATTAGACATGTTTAAACACTGGTACCTTAAAAAAAAACAGAGGACCTATGTCATTACTTTTTCTTATTGCATCAATAAGAATATTTGGGTAATAAAATATTCATTGATTTTTCCAGTAATCAGCATAATTCATCCTCTCTAATTTGCAAGCTTTTTCCACTTCTCCATCCATAACTTATCTACACATACACACAAGCCATGGAGACCTTGAGTTCTCATCTTCTAAGCTAAATATCTAATTGACAATGATAAATCATCCTATAGATATGGAAAGAGTCACAGCTGTGCCCTAAGCCTGTGTGTGTAGCCCTTTGTAATAAAATCAGTTTGAAACAACAAACCAAAGTCAGGGTCAGCAATCTGTAATTTTATCAAGTTCATATAGATGGAATACAGTAGCTGAGCAGATTTAGTTAGATTATTACATGTAAAGTAATACGATGGGATGGAAACTATTTTAAAATTGTTTTGGTTGTTATAGTTTACTGCATTTTTCTTTAGAAGTCCTATGAACACAACTCCAGATATTTGCTCCAGGGTTGGTCAAGGTTTATGAAACATTTGTATGTGCTTCAGCAGCCAGAGCCACGGGACCACTCTGTGGTTTCTCTAATACCCAGGAAATGTGTCAAGCAGGATGTGGCAGAATAGCACCTAAAGTCACTGAATAAATAGTGACTAAATAGAGATTAGTGAGTGAGGCTGTCTCTCAGTGGTATTTTAAGCTTGCTTTTTACAGTAGGGTAGGAGAGAGGGGTTCTGGTGTGACTTATTCATAAATGTGGCTTCTCAGAGTTGGCTGCATTCAGAATCACAGGCGGTGTAAGCACCATTCCACATCCTTTGTGGTAGTAACGCCCACTGGTCACGTTGTGCAGCTGTCTTTGACCTCTGGTGTAAGCTTCAACTTGGCCTTGAAGACAGGCCCTGGTGGGCTTCCAGATTCTTCAGGATATATTCTTTATATCACCTAAGAATCTGGTTCCATTTAGGCCTTGGGATCAGGATGTTTTTTATGGATATACTAAGGCTTCCTTTGCCTTTTCTGGGTCACCTTGCCCATGCCTAACCTCTAACTAACCTCTATGTGGCAGATTCACAAGTGGCTACTGGGGGTTTCCAAATGGATCCAGATTTAGGGCTGCTAGTGTTCTCTCAGGTTGAGAGAGATCTCCGATTTATGAAGCATCAAAAGTATGAGAAAATAGATATTTATCTGGTTCTCCAGGCAAATTTTTTCTACTCAATTTTAAAGAGGAGCCTTGGTCTCAGACCTCTGTGAGGGTTAAGGTCTTTAATTTGACAGACTTGCCCTCTTTAGATGAGGAGGGGACTTAGAATGGAAATGTACATTGTTGTCTAGCTGCCAGCCCTTCATCTTCCTTGGTATCTCTAGAGAGAAAATAGAGGATTAAAGGCAGCAACTCAATTGGCAGTGGCAGGCTTCTTGGCAGTCGCTGGCCCCTGCTTGTCTGTCTGGGCAGCCTGGGAGTTTTTTCAAGACTATAGGAGGTAGAAGGTTTTCATTCCATGTGTACAAGGACAGGTCACTTGGTACTCCTCAGCTTCCACATCAGCCAAATGGAGTTAAAAATAAAATCCTAAAGTAGATCCAGTTGCAAACAATGATTGTGAGGATATAACTGGAATTATGGCTGAGTTTTTCATCTTTTTAGTACCTTTCATATTTGCATTTTTGTTGTGTTTTACAATGACATTTTATATTTGAAAGTAATAGTAATAACTTTCCTACGTTACATGTGTTGTGAGGGTTCAGGAAATTATACATATGTAACTGATAAAAAATTTTTGTTATTGAAAGATGGTCTATACGTTGAGTCTATTTTTTTTTTTTTTTGGCTTTAATCTTGAGAAAAGGAGAAACGAGTTCCTTATCCTCTTTGAGCCTCATGCCTCTTTTTCTTCCCCAAATCAATGGCTTTAGTATTAATTTAAATCATAACTAACACTTTTTTGGGGGGATGAGATTCTTATTACAAGATTTAATTTTCCATTTATATTGGTTAATTCTGAGATTGAATAATCAGAAGTACAGACTGATAGGTTATTATTTTATTAACATAAATTTTTTAACTCATAATTTATTTTAAAAGATCCAATCTCTAGCTTGTAAAATCAGTTGCATTTTTTATAGCTAGTATATGTTTGCTGTTCATGTTAGCATCCTTTCCCAGGTGTATGCTTCTTGGTCACCTCTGGTCAGTGGTCTGACAGCCTTCCTATGTGCATATTCAAGAATAAATCATTTTAGAAGCAGCATCTTAAAAAACTTTTAAATTACATTTCCAAATAAATTAGCATACCAATATTAGATTATCCTCTAAGTCCATAAAATTGATAAATAGTTGTCATATATTTGGAGAAAACTGGAAATCCTCCTCCAGCTCTTCTCTCCTCTCTCTGCCAATTTATGTTATACCTTGTCACAAAATTAGATTTTAAACTTTCAGAATGACCATCAACATTCCTGTGCTATGATAATTTAGATTAAAATATACTTTGTAAGCAGATTGACTTTTAAAATTAAAATTATATTTAAATAAATTAAATATATTCCAAATTTCTAGATAAAACTTCTGTTTTAGATATAGTTAGCTCTTAGAATTTAGACTATAGTATACAGAGAACTCCTGTAAAAACTAGACCTGTTGCCAAATCTGTCTACATTTCTGTTTGTGTCCATAGTTTTTGGGAAACCTGAGCCAGTCTTCAGTAGCAATCTCAGTCACACACTCTAGTGCGCACTCTAAGAGAATCATTTAACCTCTTGAAATTGTGATATCTGTTCACTATAATGGGAATTAGCATCCGTACTTGCCTCTGGTGAGTCTGAATTAACTGTATTTTTCAAATGCCTTGCAGTAATCACAAGTGCTCTGTAAATACCTGGTGACATTTTGCCTCTTAATTTTCCTTCCTTTTTAGTATTTTCCAATTTTAATTTTCAGAAAGAAATAAAATATAACCTCTAAGTCCCTCTGAGTAAGGCAAAATTGGGGGAAGCACAAACATCAGAACATCCCAGATCAGAAGTCAGGAATTTCAGCCTTGGTTTGCATCATGGCCTCATTGCAAGGACTGGATGTGACTATTGGCCATGTGACGTGGAGTTGAATCAGAGAGTAGTTCTCAGATGGCCACAGCAGCCCACATTCCATACATTAATTATGGTGATTCAGATTTTTGTCTACCAGACAGTCTTAGACCCATTCCTTTTTCTTTAGCGATCATGATTTAATTTAAGCCAACCATCATAGGCTATGACTCTAGGTCTTACCCACTTTAATCAAGCCCAGAACCTGTGGCATCATGAAATTGTTCCCTGGATGGGAACACAGAGCAATCTGTTGCTTACCTCCATGTGGAGGGTACTACTGAAAACTGCAAAGTTGATCTCATTCTGGCTCTCTGATGGTGCTGCCAGGGACCAGACCAGACATATTCCATAGGGTTCTGGGAAATGAACTGAAATACTTGCTGAAGATAGAATGGTTTGCTTTTTAACAAGAAAATACGGCCTTTGTGAAAATCACATTTCTGTTTGCATATAAGCCTTCTGTTTTATGTCTGCTTTGCTTGGATTTCACCGATCAAGCAAAACATTGCAATAAAAAATAATTATTGCAATAGAAAACTTTTCTTAGATGTCTCCTCACCTATTAATCTGTAACCAGCATCTATCTCCCACTGAAATCCAGTCTATGTGTAGCCGTTTTAATTCTTGGGAGAACTTTAATGGTGGTAACTTGATTTCTCCAAATCCACTGAGAAAAGATGCAAGATCTGCATAGACATAATGTGATTTATTAATCTTAAGAGTATTTCTACCTTCATAAATAAAATTAGAATGTTTTTAAATCTTATTCAACCGTCTGATATTGCAGTATTCCTACTTAGCTGAGGGTATCAAGCTAACCTTAGAGGATACAAGTGAGACAAAATCTCTAACTTAGAATCATCTGTTCTGTGATTTGTATCTGCTTAGCAGTGAGGCTAAAATAAAATGCACTGTTGTAGCAAAACATGTAAAAGATATATGCTATATATATGTTAGATGCCTTGCCTAATTTGGAAATAAAGCTGCATTTATAAAATATGTCACAAATATTTTCAATCCTTATTTAATTTGGAAACAAAACCACAGCTTTTCTTTCTTACTGACATAACAATCATAATCACTGTTAATTTTAAGCTGTGGTCATTTGTGTTTCAGGAGTTCAGTGTATCAGAAAATTGCTTCCCGACAGCAGTAGGCTGTCCAAGGTCAACTCAGCAGACTTAGTTTTGCATTTAGTTGATAAAGTAGATATTCAGCCTCCTTATATGGTAATTGTCAAGTAGATAAAACATGGAGGTCCATTCCTGCAACATACCTGTAAAGTGGTGAAGGAATTTACATAATAACCCTATGTGGGGATGTACTTTTGTTCTAACTATACATCAGAGAAGCTTCCTCTAGACTTCTGGCTAATGTGTAGTTGCAAAACTCTGAAATTTAATGTACTTTTTGACACATGCAGAGACATAATTAGGATTAGCATTCCCCAGAATTTATCAACAATCTTAAAACAAAAATAAATTAAGTGTGTGTGTTAACTTTCAGAGAAAAATACTTTATATTCATTGTACTTAGATCAGGGCATAAGGTTCATGAAGAGAATGGAAACCAGGAGTGGAGGTTAAATTTTAAAGTTTATACCTTTTCCTTTAGTTAGATTAAGTCCTTAATGTCCCAAGTGAAAACCTCCTATTTTTACGCCATTGGTGAGCACATGATACCACTTGAATATTAAAACAGTTTGAATGCCAGAATGATGTATAAATTGCAGAACACACTGTTCCTCAATAGTGAGATTGTGGGTGAAGGATTTCTTTGTCCTATTTGCATAAAACACGTTGGGTATTCTTTTCTTTTGTAATGCATTAAAATTTATCTTTGATGTTGGAAAGGGTTTTACCTGCTTGAAATAAGGGGTTACTCCTGCCATTTGCTAGTAACCAAAAATGTGTGCTTCTTTCCAGCTGTTCTTCTGTGTATTTTTAATTGTATGCACTGTCTCTTTCTGTTCTAATGGCTGCCCTCGGAATAGGCTGACCTCTGCTCTCCGTATGACATCCTGCAGTTGGATTTTCGTCACATTCGAAAGACTGTTGACACTCTGCTGGCACTCGGGGAGAAAGCCCCACAACCAACTTCTGCCCTCCGCTCCAGGGACCTTATAGGCTTCTGTCTTGTCCATATTCTCTTTATAGTGCTGGTCTATATCACTTACCACTGGAATGCTCTGTCCGCATAACGTCTGCATGCGCATCCAAACGCTCTGCTCTGTCACCCTGATCCATTGCAGGGCCCTTCCTCCATTCGAGCCTTTGCCTTGCCAGCTTCCATTTCTGTCAATCTCTTCAGTAATCTCTCGAGTTTTGAAGCTGAACGTTCACAAATCAGATTTTCCAGAAGCACAAACTTTGTAGAATGCTGTGCCCCTTAAGTAATTTCCCTCACGGAAACACAACAGTGACAGCAAAGTGTATCCACCCCCGGTGCTTCCCTGTCCACATAGTGCCAGCAGCAGTGCTATGTTCGCCGTTCCTCTGCTCCCTCCCGGGAGGGCTGCCGCTGCCCTGGGCAGAGAGGAGCAGGGCTCCAGGACTGGAGCAGACAGGATTTAGCATATGGAAGTCTTTCCTTTGGGTCAGTATTTGACTGGGATCCTAATTCAGGACTGGGCAATTGAGCTGTAGAGGGCCCGCCTTGCAGAGGAGACAAAAAAACCAACATTTGGGCCCAGTGTGATTTATTAAAGTCTTTAATAATACCACTATTGACGAGTTGAAAAATACCATCTGGGGAATGACCGATTTGCCAGCCATTCAGTTGAATTCCTCCTGGTTTCCTGCAAGGGAGCCATGAGGGCACCAGAGAGGTGCGCGCGCACTTCCTGCTTGAGCAAGCCCCGGCCCGTGCGGAAGTGACGTTCCTGGGAAGATGCGCGCTTCCTGTTAGATAGAGCGCCACCTGGAGCTTCGCTTACACACCAGTTTCTTGTTAGGTGTACTCTGAGGCTCTTAGGAAAAGCGTTTTCCAGAAGGGATTTCTATTTTTGAATAATGTAATGGATCGTTTTGCTTTTCTGCTACATCACATAATAACTGCAGGTCCAGAATGTGATGTATTTGACTGTATTCATTTTCAAATAAAGCCATGGGTTATGGAACATTCTTGGTCCTGGGCCTTGGGTTACTGTGGCAGGAGTCAATAAGAAGATTGCTCTTATTTTAGAAGAATGTAGTTTCTCTTATTACTTGCAATGTCCATTTAATCTTTTATTTCCAATGGCATTAACTGGCAAACTGCTTTATTTTTAAGTCAGCTTAAAGGATTATATATCAACTATATCTGCTTATGGAGCAATGTGATCAGTTTGTAATTAGCAGGGGAAAAAAAAGTTAGAATCTTATCTAGGCCAGGATATTCCTGAATTTGGCGATGTCTTTTTATAATATGAGAAGGCCCTGCTCCAAGTTCAAACCAGCCTCCACTGTGCTTCATTTCACTGCCTATTTGCCAAATACTGTTTCTTAGGTTGGGGGTGGGGATGGTCAAGTTTACTTCCTCAAGATAAATGTCTAGTTTGTCGAGATGCACACAGTCCTCATACATGGCTACTCAGAAGATAATCTTATTTTTCTGAATATTTTCATGAATCTAGGGGACTTGAAAATGTGGAAAGCCCACCTAGTTAAAAGAATGTATTTATGAAGATTCCTTGCTGCTAAATCAGATCAGATTTTCTAACAGGAAACATTCTTTACACGATAATATCTCGAGTTATCTGCGCTTTTTCCTCCTTTGTGTTGCTTGGTGAAATACAGGGTATGTGGAAGTTATTGAATTAACCTCAGCTGTGTATGAATAACCCACAGATGTACTGAATTGCCTTTGGTGCTATCTTGTACTCTTCAATCTGTAACACAATAAAATCCCTTTGTACAATGTCTAACGAGCACCCTGAGCCATAAGTTGCTTAATAAACAAATTTTGGGTGATTATTCCAAGTTTTTATCAGCCCATTGATACATTTATTCATGCGCATCCAGAGTAGCACTCAGCATGTCCATCAACTCTGCAGCGCTTTGAGGCTTCCCTTTAATGGTCACTGGTTGGTTGTTTTTCCCCTTCTTTATGGGCGAAAAAGGGAAAAAGAGAGGAAAAACTTACTGGATTACTACCTTAAAGAAATTTTACCAGTAAAAACTGAGTAGAACAATCATGTAAGATTAGATTTACTTTTCAGTATTGACTTGACATAGTTCAACCAAAACATATTACATTAAAAGACATATTAAAATACATTTATATTTTAATTCTGGACCCCAAAGTATTCTTTGGATACGCTTTCACTTTTCATGTCATTAATTTATCCGTAGCCTAATGTGCTGCACCTCTTGGGATTTATTGGATGATATTTTTTCATTAAGTAGTATGGTAACTAGCAGAATACAATTAATTGAGCCCTTTAGGCAAAACTTTGAATGAACTGTCCTGCCCATTGCTAAGCTGTTAATTTCTGATCAAAGTATTAAGTGTCTCTGTGGTTCTCCTCCAGGGTAAGCACCAGCCCCTATACTAACACACTGCCTGCATTGCAGCTTGACCAGGGATACCAGGCTGACCTCCTTAGAGTCTGAGAGGTGGTCAGGGATGTAGTTATGTTATTTTTTGTGTGCTTATTAAATATCCTTGTCACAAGAAAGACCCTTTTTTTTTCCAGTACTTCTTTCCAATGTCTGATAAAAAGAATCGAGTATTTATTTACATTTTCTCTTTGAAATAGCCATTTGTGTTCTTTGTCTCCAGTTCCTTTAACTGGCGGCAACTCTCCACTCAGTATCAAGATTTTTCAAATTTATGACAACTAATTTCTAATTGTGCTTTCTACTTACGGATTCCTGGTTTGTTGGCCTTTGGGAGAGACACTTATGAAATGGGGCTGTTGGAAAGGGGCCCCACAGAACCCAAAAGGAAGGTGATTGAGTAGAAATTTCATCAATGAGAGTAGATAAATAAAGGTATTTGGTATCCCAATGCTATTTGTTTGTTAGAAATTAAAATGAGTGTGTGGTGGATTGGATTATCTCTCTAAAATTCACATAAAAGGCTGATTGAGTCATAAGGACAAAGGGTGTTTTACTTGTGAAGAAAAAGTAAGGATGTTTTAAAATTTCAGGAGCCTGAAAGTAGTTCTGAATTAGGTGAAAACTATTTTAATATGATTTTATTACTGGGGATTTGGTTTTTAAAATTAGGCTTCAGATTTCAAAATTAGTTCTTAATAAGGAATCAAGGCCAGGCAAGGTGGCTCATGCCTATAATCTCAACACTTTGTGAGGGTGAGGCAGGAGGATTGCTTGAGGCCAGGAGTTTGAGACCAGCCTGAGCAACATAGCAAGACTTCTTCTCTACAAAAAGTAGAAAAATTAGTTAGGCGTGGTGGCACACCCCTGTAGTCCTAATTACTCAGCAGGCTGATGTGGAAGGATTGCTTAAACCCAGGATTTTGGAGTTGCAGTAAGCTATGTCCATACCACTGTACTCCAGCCTGGGCAACAGAGCAAGACCCTGTCTCTAAAAAGAATATTTAAAAAAAATCAATTCAATTTATAGAATGTGCATTTTTTCCCTTCTTTAAGACTGTCAGAGTCTAGTTCCTTGGCTTTTCACTCCAACTTTTTCATTCTATGTTCATTCATTCATTCCTCAAATATTGAATGAACATTCTCTGCAAGGCCCAGTGGTAGGTCTTGGGGATAAAAAAGTGACCATGACACATGGCCCTGTCCCCAAAAAGCTTACAGTCTATTCTAGGGGTCAGCACACTTTTTGTAAAGGACCAGATAATAAATATTTTAGACTTTTCTGGCCACACAGTCTATTGGGACCACTCAACTCTGCCTTTGCAGCATGAATGAAGTCAGATGATACATAAATGAATGGGCATGGCCATGTGCCAATAAAACTTTATTTACAAAAACAGGCTGCTGGCTGAATGAGCCTGCAGGCCATAGTTTGCATACCCCTGATCTGACAAATGAAAAGGAATTCAGGTGATAAGGACCTGTCTCAGATCAGGTATAGGATTCTCTAAAACACATGGAGAGGGGACCTGACCCCGATGGGGTGCAGGGGACTATGAAGGCTCCCTGGGACAGTGATGTTTACACTAAGACTTAGTAGAATAGGTGTAGGAATATCCAGGTGAAGGGGGAGGGGAAGGAGAAAGGATAGTGAAGGGGTAGGTGTGTGTGGAGAATGAAGGGTTCTAGAGAACAGGAAGACTAGAAGGTAGTATGGCTGCAAAGTAAAGAACTCAGGGAAGGGTGACAAGAAATCCTCTCAGTCTGTAAGAGGTTGACAGGGTTTCTATTTTACATTGGAAGAAAATGACCCTCAGTGGCTAAGCTGAAACTCAAAACTCTCTTACATTAAAATAATGCAGTTTTATTTTAAGGCTCGAACAATTTAGTGCCAGAACTTCACGTTTAAGAAGCAGACTGAGAAAAATGAAATAGGCTGGTGTAAGCGACTTCATTTTAGTCTAGTTGTTGGCCTGGAAGCAGGCGTGTGTCTCTTTGGGAGCATAAGAAACTTTAGAAAGAGGAAAGCCAGGCAGTGACAGCTCTGCCTATTCCCCAAGTGCATTTTCTGCCAGGACAAGATGTCTGTCCCTCCCTATGAAGAGAAGCCAAACGAGCAGAGTAGCAGACCCAACCCTGCCCCTGAGTTAAGGATTCGCTGGTCCTACCTGATATTGAAATTGATGGGACTTGCTATCAAAGAACTCCGAGGACCAAGGGACCTCTTCCTGAACACAGACTGAACATGCATCTGTTGATTAAGACATTTATGGGAAGTGGCATGATGTCACAGAAAGAGTCCCGGCTCTAAGATCAGGCACATGTGGCTCAAATCCAGGTTCCAGAACTTACCAGCTCTGTAATGTTAGCAAAGTTACTTGAACTCTCTCCGTCTCAGTTTTCTCAAACTGTCTCATTTCTGTAAAATGGAGATATTAATGCTTGTCATAAAGAAATAACCAATGCAAATCTGTAACATTGGTGCCAGACATATAGGAAGAACCCAAGAAGTTTTTCAAAGTTAGCATTTAGTCTTTATTGCTTGCTGCCTTTTCTAACACCATTTACTGTGTCTCAGAAGGGTGAAGGGTGAATGAGGGGAACCTAATAGATTCTGCCATTGAAGAAGTAACATGAAGCCCGAGTTCTTCACAGGGGTCAAAAGCATTATTTTTATGCAAGATACTATTTCATGACTCCACTTTGTGCTTTAAAAAGAAACACAGTGAAGGAGGTCTATGGGTATACTAAGAGTCTGCTGTCACATTCTCAGTAAAAACCTCTAGGATCCTATAACAATGCAACTTAAATCCATTTCAAGTCATACAAATGCACAGCTGTCTCTCCTGTAAGTTATGTATGAGGGGTCTTCTGGAAAGACCACCTCACCTGCCTGATCCATGGAAGGCTCTTCTCTTCTGTGTAATTCTTTGTCCAACTATAAATCAACAGCAATTCCTCCCCCATTCCAACTTCTATGCTCATTTTGTCTCCCTGTGGGAGATGCGGTGGCCCAACTGGTGTGACAGCAAATGGCCTATGGCCAGTCCTCAGTACCCTCCCCATTTCTGCAAGCTCCCCTTGGTCACCCTTCCAGCCAGCACCTCCAGTGTAATTCCCCTCAAAGTCTCCTTGCAGTCCCTCTTGCTGTGATAAAATAACCAGAACTGCTGTGCTTGTATAAGGTTTCTCTTTTCCGGTGCTAGTCTTCTTAGGAAACTCCAAGCCCAGCAAAGGGCACCTCTGGGCTTCTTCCAGGGTCTGGATGAAAAGAAAGACAGGAAGGATGCAAGGGGTACCTTTTTATGTCTTCTGTTCACTCCTCATCACTAGTTGTAAAGGTGGGAGGGAGAATTTCACACCCTGCACCTGGCTTAGGAGTACCAAGGCCGGGAAGGTGAAAAATGCTGGTTGGAAAAATAAGGGCCTGAGAAAGAGAGTAACCGTAACCCAGTTCAATCTGAAGTGGCCAAATGTCCTGTTGGTATGAGGCAGAGGCCTCGATACCTTCCCATTCCTGTCTCTCTGGAGCCCCCAGCCCTTCTCTCCTGTGTCCTCCAGCTTAGAACCCTGCAGACCACTGGAACCACCACTCATTCATGCCCAGGGCAGTCCCTCCCTGTCGGGGAAGGGCCGCTCTCCCATCACAGGACACTTTGCCCCATGAAAGCCATGTTGTACATAGAGATTAGGCTCAGTGGAAATATTAGTACTAGAATTAGACACATTCAGGACTAAACATAAGTAAGCACTGAAGTTGAGAAGCACAGTGTCCGTCCAGCTCCACTGCCTTGGGCAAACCGTCATTTGGAAATTTCTATGTACATTTGTTGCCCATTGTTTTAGTGCTCTCTTATGTTTTTCTTACTGATTTTGTTGGGTTTAGGTGTCATATAAAACTCTTTGTGATTTGATGCAAATACTTTTTTGCAGTTTGTTATTTATCTTCTCATTCATTTCAGGGTTTTTTGTTGTTGTTGTTTTTTGCCACATGGAAGCATTAAGTATTTAAACAATCAGTCGTTTGATCTTTTCCTTTGTGATTTTTTAATAACTGCTTTTTTTAGCTTAGAAAATCCTTCCCCGTCCATTTATCAGAGAAAATATTAAATATTCACCTTTATTTTCCTGGGAGGGGTATTTTGAATTGTTTTCCTTAACATTTAACTCTTTAATGCATTTGGGATTGATTTTAGCATATGGTATTAAGTGAAGACCTATTTTCTCCAAGTAATGCTGGCAGCAGGAGCTCAGCTGTACTTAACAGCCATTTATAATGTCCTGCCAAGCCAGGTGTTCACTTGGGTGCTGTGGGAGCCCTAAGAATGAAGAAGAGACCTCCCTGCCCCTGTGGGACCTTCTGTAGCAATACAGTGCCAGATTCAGGTGACTTCACAAGCAGGTGGTGCCAGGAAAGCCCAGACACTGATGTCTGGCTGCAGATGTCCTTCACTGTCCCACAAAAGGAGGCATCCCTAGCAGCCTGGCTCGGACAGAGCCTCCCATTCTTTCTCAGATTGACATAAACTTGCATGCTCACCTGACATGCCATTGACAAGACAGTGCTATTTTGATACATAGCAATGACATGAAATCATAGTTAAAAATGGTGCTTTATACAGCCGGCTGTCTTATGTTGACATGGGCCATTTCCTCAGGCCTGGGTCAAAGTCTGAGATCCTCTGAATGTACCAGAAGTTAGGGAAGGGGGACAGGTGAGAGATAGCAAGATGGCGAGAGAGTATAGGACCCACTGGCATTCAAGACAGTGGAGCAAGTTACTGGAGATGTCACAGCATGTCCTTTGAAGATCTTTTTAAACGCAGAATTCCTGTGTCTGTGGCAACTTATGGAGAGTCCTGCACTGGGGCGGCAGAGGGATCTGGAAGGCTAGCACTCTGATTCTTCTGCTAAACGCTGACTGCCCCAAGGCTTGACACAGATCCCATTTAAACTCTCCTTAAAAACAGCACTATTCCACCTTAAAAAAGAAAAATATCCTGTCATTTGCAACAACATGATGAACCTAGAAGACATTATGTTAAGTGAAATAAGCCAGGCACGGAAAGACAAATACTCATAAATATCACTAATACATGACCAATCTAATATTCAGAATCTAACTTGAATTCTCTGCTTTCTGGGCCAACAACAAGAAAAGTCGAATTTGCAAAAACAGAGTAGAATGGTGGATACTGAGGGTGGGTGGGGAGGTCAGGGGGGATGGGGAGATGTTGGTCAAAGGATACAGAATCTCACTTAGACAGGAGGAATAAGTGCAGGAGATCTATTGTACAACATGGTGACCCTAGTTGATAATAATGTATATGTGAAAATGGCTAAGGGTAGGTTTCAAGAATAGGTTTCTCATCAGAAAAAAATAAGTATTCAGGGTAATAGATAATGTTAATTAGCTTGATTTAGCCATTCCACGGTGTGTACTTTTATCAAAATACCATGTCGTACAACCATAAATAAATACAATTTTTACTTGTCGATTAAACAAAGAAAGAAAAGAAAAAAGAAACAACCTTGGGCTGTGGAGAACACACTATTGTTAGGTAGAGAAGAGAGGGTATTTGCTGTGGAGTCTTTTCCCAGCCAGGGAGACACACCCCAGAAGGAGATTGCTTTGTACGGTATCAGACCAGGGCCAAATAACAAAGGTGTGAAATTATTTCACGTTCTTTTGTAAACTGTCTTGTGGAGCATGAAAAGTGCAGCATGCAAGAAGTGACTCGCATTTATTATTTTTCTTAAGCAGTATTTCCCAAGAACAAAATGCAACATGAACCAGGAGCAGGACACTTGTGTCTTTGACGGATTTATGAAAGTCTTAAAAGAGAGGCTATTGAGGGCTGTAGTTAAAATTAAAGAAAGGACAGCCTGTCAACATGCCTGTATCCCAGAGATCACAGGAAATAAAATGAATTAAATCAAGGTCTACGGTCAGTAGAACAGTGTGTGGTCAGTATAAATGAATATTTGAGTTCCTTTAAAATGTGTTAGAGGCTATTTGCAATTTTGCTTTATCAGAACAGAAGCTGTTATATTCTTGTATGTTTTTCAGCCAACGCTATGGAGCTCAGTTATTTAGTGTAAAAGTTTAATATTTAGATCTGGTGCAGATTTCAAGGTGATTAGGAGACTGTCTGAAACAATTCTCACATGTGAAATATCATTCCTTTGTCCGCAAACACAGCAAAAGTCTTTGCAGTGGGTTAAGTAGGGAAGAGGCATAGACCAGGGTGATCAAACAGGTGTACTATAGAGAGTGCTCAGCTTAAACTCCATCAATGATGTAGCAGAACTTTACAATGAGGAGCCTGATCATCTAAAAATTGATGTTTTGTTCTTCTTCCTTTTAGGAAAAACTGTGTCTACCCCATCACATCCTTGAAGAGAAAGGCTTGGTCAAAGTGGGCATTACTGTTCAAGCGTTACTAGATGTCACCGTAACGAAGACTCTATTCACATGAAACCACCCCCCACTCCTTTGGGTGGGCTCAGACTCTTCTCCCACCAGGGATCCTGAACTATGCTCCCTGTTCAACCCTCTCCCACCCACTGCCTGCCGGTTCCCTGACTCCAGTTGCATTGAAAAGGTTTTCGGTCTAAGGGAGGATGTTCTACCTTTCAGAGCTGACCTCCGACGTTAAGACTTGACAGGTATTTATCTTGGAACCGGTGAGGGAGCTGGGGAGTCAGAACGGAACAGCACATCAATGCCTTTTACACCCTCCTTCATCCCTTCCACGCTCGCCGACTGCCATTACCAAAACGCCAAGCACAACTGTTTTGCGACAAGACGCCATTTGTTTTATTAGAACCAAACTCATCCCGTATTTCGTGGGGGGAGGGGGGACACAATCAGGTTTTTCACCACCAAATTTTTCAAGAAGTTTCTTGAGACCATTGCCTTTTAAAAAACTATTTTCGACATACAAAATATTTATATAAATATTATTTATTAGTGAGTTGTTATTCATCCTTTGGATGCAAATTGTAAATTAGGAAACTATTTTATTACTGCTTTTTTGTGGTTAAACACTTTATTTTAATATTATACATATTGAGTTATTTTCTATCCTCTTTGGTGTGTAGTAGTTCTAGGTCTTGGTAATCATGTTTTCTGGTGTATATGATTCAAAAAAAATTTAAGCAAAAAAACAGGTGCTTCTGTGACAAAACTGTTTTCTGGGGAGGCTTTCTTTACACTTTGGTTTGTGGAACATTGGTCTTATTTATATTTCTGCATTCCATCCAGTTTCCTACATTCCAGCAGCCCTACTGTCCCCCAATACAATGAACTGAAATCAAGGGAGCACCCCAAAGTTATTTGTAAATAGCTGTGATGGGGAAAAAAGACATATTAAACTTGAAGATAAAATGTGAACAATTATTTTTTTGGATTCATACTTCTTTTGCTATGCACAAAACATTCACGTTTGAACACGAAGAAGTAATAAGTGTTATTAGCATCATGTGTCTTGAAGTATAATTTTGCACTGTAACTTGGGTTACATTCAAGAGAGCCTAGCACCAAAGGTAGATAATGAGGAAATGGTATAGGAAAGTGGAGATGATAAAAAGTTTATTGTTTAACCAAAAAGTTTTTTAAGGGAAGCTTCGAGGGAGTGATCAAAAGTTACTTAAAGGCACATAAGGCCCTGGATCGGGAAACCAGCACTTCTTACAACTGCCAGTTTTAAAAGAGGAAATGATTCTGAGATGTGCTTGTTTTATTTTAATGGACTTGATGGTTTTCAAAGTCGTCTGTAAAATATCCTGCAAGATTCACGGTCTCTGGTGTGAAACCTCAGAAGTGAGTCATCGGTGAGCCCAGGGACAGCTCCGTGGGCCCCCAAGGCGTGCTAAGAAGAAGGTGAAGTAAGTGGAGTTTGTGAGGCTAAGTGGCCAAGGAAGGAGTAAGTGCAAATGCAACAGGAATAGTGAAGAACCAATAAAGCAAGGAACCCGTGTTGGTCTGAGAGATTCACAGCAGGCTTCACAGAACATGACAACCTATTTTAGGCAGTTTCATGCATGCACACGCATGCTGCAGTTACAGATATCCCGGTAATTAATCTTTCACAGTCTTTGAATGCTGACTACACTTTCACCTCTGCGAAAAGCCATTAGAAATGTGTACAGCAGCAGCAGACACGATTTATAAGACAAATTTAGAGGTGAACACGAAAAAGACACCAGGAGGAGGACGTGAACCAATGCAAAGGCCGCCCTCTGCTCTGGGGAAGATGGGGTGGGGGGGACTTTCTGAAAATGAAAATTTGGATTGGCAGCTAGCAATTATTTCCAATCAAATGTACTGTGCACTTTAACTTAAAATATATTTTAATATTTTTCTGTACTGCATAAATACCTGTTTTGTCAAATAGCATAATGATGTAAAGAAGAAAGACATTTTGAACAAAGAGCGTATACAGCTTAAGCAACATTCGAAAGTTGATTCTATAAATAGGAATTTAGACTGCTACACCTTCACGGGCATTCAGAATGCAGGGTCCTGAAATATTTTTTTACATGTATATATATGGCAACATGAAGCTCTGTAATCAATTGTTTCGGGAGATTTTTTTTTTTTTCAAAATTAAAATATTTCTTTTGAAATTAATTTTTATTATTTTCCTGAAGTTGGCTGTATAATATAAATGGCTTCCGTGTTTTGTAAAGTGGCTTTTTTTTCTTTTAAATGCAATCATTTTATGGCTAAGATGGCTAAGACGTCTTTAAGATCCTTGTACACTGTTGATATGTGCAATAAAATGTGCATGACAAGCTGACAGTACAATAAGTGGACAGAATGTATATAGTGCAAATATCCTTTCTTTTTATTATTTAACTGCCATTAAAACTTTGGATTTGTACAAACCATCTTCTGATTGACTTATCTGTCTGATGCAAAGGTTGACTCTGGACACACAAAAAATTGTGGGATGTCATTGCTGAAACAGTTGTAGCAATCATCTAATGTGAATATATATATGCACATATGTATATATGTGTGTAAAATCTGGAGAAGGAAATACAGTAATGCATAGCTTAATGGCAGGGATATGTTCTGAGAAATGCATTGTTAGGTGATTTTGTTGTGTGCAAACATCATAGAGTGTACTTACACAGACCTAAATGGTATAGCCTACTAGTACATACCTAGGCTAGATTGTATAGTCTGTTGCTCCTAGGCTACAAACCTGTACAGTATGTTACTGTACTGAACACTGTAGACACCTGTAACAGAATGGTGTTTCTCTATCTAAACATAGAAAAGGTACAGTAAAAACATGGTATTAAAATCTTATGGGACCAGCATTTTATATGCGGTTTGTCATTGATAAAAACATTGTTATGCAGTGCATGACTATATATTCATATATAGCTGTCAGAAGAATGAATATATATACATGCCTGTGTGTGTGTAATTTATTGAGTGGCTCCCATGAGTCAGGTGTTATGCCTGAACTATATGCTTCATTAGATGCTTGCCTGGTTTTTCTCTGCTGATTCTCCAGTGCCTAGAACAGTGCTTGTCATGTGGTAGCTACCAAAGAGGTGCTGGATAGAAGAATTAACACACTTTATATACACTAGCTCAGAAACTGTTGCCATGCCCTGTAAGGAAGAGATTTGTAGTGAACGCCTATGAGACTGCCCATCTGACACCACATGCTTCTAGGAACCACTCCTGACTCATGCCATGAGGTGTTTGTGGCCCTTGGATGACGTTTCCCACCTTGCTATTATGGTTCATGGGTTCAGGAGCAGCCACCTTAACTCATAATTGACTAATGAGTTTCCTCCTCAAGTGACTGAAGACAGAAGACATAGGAAAGACTTAGAGGATAAACTGACATGCAGAGGACAAGAGACAGCAAAGAAAACCCCAATGTTTGCATTCCTGAGTCCAGTAGGAAAGGAATCCTGTATTCCTGAAGCTTGAGTAGTAAAATCTTTCATGAGTACTGCCGAGAGGCTGTAACTTTTTACGTAAATCAGTCGAAGGTGGGCTTCTATCACTTCTAATTAAGAATGCAAACTAATTATGAGAAGCTGAGACTCAGCGTTGTTGAGGTAACTCATTCAAGGTCATGGCAGGTAAGAAAGAGAGCAAGGCAGATCCCAGCTCAGGTGTGTCACGTCTGTGCCCTCACTATACAGAAGGGCTTCCCAGCGGAGCTGACACAGTTGAAATTTCTAGAGTTTAAAAAAAAAAAAAAGTAGTCCTGGGCAATAATTAAGATGTTTGGTGATACGAAAAAAATTATATTCACCTGATAAAACCTGAGAAGCGAAGCCTATCTGGGCTAGTTTCCATGCTAAGACAGATTGAGGTCAGACCAAAAAGAGGGAAAAAAAGGATTTACTAAAAAGCCTCCAGTTTCATTGCCATTTTTCTCTCTGAATTTAATTAAATATTACTACTTTTTTAATTTTGGAATTTTTCTCTTCTGTTTATCAAAGTGACACATTTATCATAGACATTTTGGAAGGTATAAAGACGTTGGGGAAGATCATCCATAATCCCGCCCTATAGGGAACCATTAAACTTTTAAAATATCTTCTTTGAGGTGTTCTTTTGCATTTTTACATAGTACAACTTTACATACTGATTTTTTTTTCTTGTTAATATTAGATTATACACATTTTACCCTAGTATTGTTTGCCATGAGCAAAAGTGGGATTCACTGGACAGGCACTCACAGGATATCTTAGAGGCTTCCTCTAGAAGTTTACAGACCTGAAATAGAGATAAAGGCCCATAGGTCTTCGCTGGGCACAGAAAAGCAGCAGGGGGTGAGGAGGTACTGCAGGGAAGAGCAGGTGGCCATAGCAGGTGTGTTCTTAAACCAACTCCACAGCGAACACCTGAAGTGCCGTCCTGGAGGAAGTTCTGGGAAGTGGTAGAGAACATCTCACACCACAGAATTATCCCAGTCAAGCTCTCAAGAGGGAACTGAAGTATTTATAACAACAACAAAGAAATTCCCTCAATGACACACCTAGAAATAGAAATTGCAATGCGTAATAAAATAAACACCCATTTCAATGCTTTGGTTATCATAAGAAAATCAGAAGATTCCCTACAATCTCTAAACAGAGAGAGGGAGCTGAAACTGCAGATGAAAACAATCCTAAAAGCTGGGACAGATCACCCATCCAAAAGGGAAAAGCCAAATAGATTGGCAGCCGACTTGTCAACAGCACAATCAGAAACCAATTAACAATAGAGTAATAGAAAGTGCTGAGAGAAAGTAACTTAATATTTTGAGACAAACAAAAACTGAATTCACCATCAACACAATTTCACTGAATGATATATTTCATGGAGAAGGAAGATCTAAAAACCCAAGAAGAATGGCCAAAAAATAAATATGTGACCATGTGGGCATATCCAAACAAATATTGGCTGTATGTTAATGATATTAATGGCTAATTCAGGGTATGGGTTGCTAAAAAAAAAAAAGAAAAAAGAAAATTCTGGCCCTGGCCCTTATTACATGTAAGGTGAGAAGGCATGATTGAAGCTAAAAATATTCTAGTTCCTTATACAGTTTTGGAGGAGGGTAGAGATATTGATTTATTTTCAACTGTGTTAAATGTAAATGTTAAAACTGTAATGGAAAGAAAAGAGAGTCTGTCTCTTTCACATCAGTAAAGAGAAGAATATGAAGTTAGAAAGTCCCTCCCAGAAGTGACAGGAAGAAGGTGGGTTGGGGAGAGGAAGCAGGGTAAAGAGAAGGGCCCCAATAACAGAGTAGAAATAAACCCAGATCCCTCTGCAAGTGCCATGAACAGTAATGAACCAGATGGATGAAAGGCAGGTCGGATTTCTTAGAAATCCAACTATGTGATATTTATAGACACAATTAGCTAGAAGGGTATAGATTGGAAGTAAAAGGACAGCGTAATGCCATACAATGATTAATGTATCACCAGTACAATAAAAAGAAAGCTTGGCAAAGGCACTCGAGGAAGATGGTCTAAATAGGTAAGCCGGAAATCTGTGTCAATATAAGCCTAGGGCTAAGACAGCTGTGTCCAACCAAAAGATCTTTCTATTAAAAAATACATATGGGCCAAGCGTGGCAGTTCATGTCTGTAATCCCAGCACTTTGGGAGGCCAAGGTGGGAGGATTGCTTGAGTCCAGGAGTTGAGATCAGCCTGGGCAACATAGTGAGACCCCATCTCTACAAAATAAAAAAATTACGCAGGCATGGTGATGTGCCTATAGTTTCTTAGGAGGCTGAGGTAGGAGGACTGCTTGAGCCCAGGAGTTGAAAGATACAGTGAGCTACGGTTGTGCCACTGTACTCTAGCCTGGTTGACAGAGCAAGAACCTGTCTCTTAAAAATAAATAAATAGGAAAAAAAGAAAGAGATACACATATTTATAGGCAGAAGACACTGATCTGTCTGGCAGGTCTGGGGCTGAGGATTGTTGCATGAAACACAATGTCATTGAGAATGCAGGACAAATGTTTTCAGGAAGAAGCTTTAAGAAGCCTTTTCTTTGGGAGGTTGAGGCAGGAAGATCACTTGAGGCCAGGAGTTTGAGACCAGCCTGGGTAACATAGCAAGACCTGTCTCTACTAAAAATAAAAAAAATTGGCTAAGCATAGTGGTGTGGGTGTGTAGTCCCAGCTACTCGGGAGGCTGAGGCAGGAGGATCACTTGAGCCCAGGAGTTCGAGTGTGCAGTGAGCTATGATGACACCATGGCACTCCAGCCTGGATGACAGAGCGAGACTCTGCCTCAAAAAAAAAAAAAACAGAATCATGAAGAGCCGCTAGGAAAGAGGGCTGTCTCCTATGCTTTTACCATCGCTGCCAGCCTTGAGGAAGAGCTTGGAGAGGGGCTCTTTGCTCTCCTTCTTCAGTCTATGCAGTGGCATCGACAGCCATGGCCAGCTGGGCTGGGCTGGGCTCTGGGGCTGCTCTGGCTGGACAGTGCGTGCCACAGCTGGCCCCGGCCTGGGGTCCTCGACACCACCCCAAGCCCTGCACGACCAACATTGTTACATGAACCAGTGGACTGAGTAAGGGAGATCAGCCCTCGCCAGTGTGGGGGGCATCACCCAGTTGGCTGAGGTCCTGGCTAGAGCAGAAAGGCAGGGGAAAGGCAAATTCTCCCTCTCCTGGAGCCGGGACACCGTCTTCTCTTGCCCTCCTCAATGCCAGGTTCTCCAGGCTTCCAGGTTCTCAGGTCCTAAGACTAGCAGCTGCACTGTTGGCTCCCCTGGTCCCCAGGCCTTCAGACTGGCACTGAGCTGTGCTGCCAAGCTCTGGGTCTCCAGCTTGCAGGCAGCATACCCTGGGACTTCTCAGCCTCCATAACCACACGAGCCAATCTCTATGATAAATCCCTTCTCATATACTTATCTATCATCTATCTATCTATCATCTATCTATCTGTCTATCATCTATCTATCTATCTATCTATCATCTATCCATCCTGATGGTTCTGTTTCTCAGGAGAACCTTGATTAATACAAGTGCTCACTACCTAGCCGCACTGTTCAGATGTATGCGTAGCGATGCCTCTAAGTCTCGCAACAACTCCGCAAGGCAGCATCTACAGTAATTCCCATTCTCCTTGTTCAAGGGCCCATGAACACTAAGCGGTATAGTTGGAACTCAGCACTCCTGCAGTCTGTCTTGAAACCCATACTCTTAACCGTTATGCTACAACCTCTTGCTCTATTGCCCAAAGTCACTGACCAATTAATAATAATAATAAGAGTAATTAGCTGATTACTCAGCTGATTGCTCAGTAATAACTTCATTTGGGTAATTGCATTTGGTCCTCTCAATGACCCTAGGAGATAATTCCTATTATCACCATCCCTCTTTTACTTATATGGAAGCAGGATGCTATCGTGGCTCCTAACAGAGGTCCCAAAATAACGCGCACTCTCTACCACCACCTTCCAAAAGAAGGTGCTAGACTATCTGCAAAGGGATTGCAAAAGCCAATTCTGCCCCACACCCTCTGTGAAGAGTGCTAGATGAGGAGAGGAGGCAAAAAGTTGTCAGGGAAAGAGGTTGGGGTGCTGTGCATTTGCCCTCCCTTCCTGCCCTGGGGGTGGAGATGGCTGCTTTATCTTCCCCTCATGCCCACTTAGGTGGGCACGGAAGAGACTAATTGAAAATTCTCATGTGTAGTCCCTGGGATTTTTGACACAGAAGCCTGGTATCTGATGCACCTGACAAACCAAAGCTCACCTGAGCTACAGGTCCCTCTGTGGGGTAGCAGGGCAAAGAGGAGAGGCTGTTCTGGGCATGAGCCATGCGTTCCCTGTGGTGAGACATGGAACACAGGCTCCTCTAGACGTGGGCCCTGCAGGAGGGAGCTGCTACCTAAGGTTGTTCTGAATTGTGCTGGAGAAAACTTCTTGAGGGATGAGTGGATGTGACTGCAGCAGAAAGGCCGAGAGAAGGATTCAAATTGTGAGAATTCCCTTCGCCTGCACTTAGTGCTGTAAACCAGATCAGAATGACTGAATAAAGCTGGAATATTTGCTGGGTTATCTTAGAATTCATACTTGAGCATCAATCATTCCAACATCTGGGATAGACTCCCTGCGTAGCAATGAGTGTATCCTTGCTACACTCCTTGTAGCAAGATATGGGCTGGATTATTCTACACTTAAAGCAGGAAATGTTCTATAGTCTGTCAGGCCTTATTTGAATATATTAAATGAGTTATTTGCTATTCAGTCTGGAAAACTTCATTTTCAAGAGTGCATGGTCTATGTTTCTCCGAATTAAAACATTAGGTGGCAGTGTTTTTACTAAAATAGTTTCAGAAGAGACCCAAAAGGAGGTTTTATTCTTCCATGAAGAATAGTCCTATTGAACTAGCAATGACCAATAAGGCAATCTGCCTTCAATACACCACCTGAACAGCCCTGCCCGTGCTCATTACTGTAACTCTAAATGCAGAGTTTAAATACACACACACACACACACACCCACACACCGCAGAATGCCCAAAACAGTATCTTGGACTAATTGAAAAAAAAAAATAGTCTCTTACCTCACCCAGTCCTCTCCCCCATGCCTCATTTTTAGTGGACAAATTTGAATTTGTCCAATAAATCCAATGAGATGAAAATGTTAATTTATTTGATCAATTGAGCATATCATTATGATCCAAGAAAGAAAGTGCTAGGATTCTATTCTTTCCATACTATCACCAAAAAGTGAAGCTCGTTACCTGTGCACCAGACACCTGGTGCCAAAGACATGAATAAAATTGTAAATTCACTGATCTTGGTTTGGAGTCTCAGACTTGGGCCGAACACAACAAGGGTATAGATTCCTTTTATTTTATCTCTGAAACCAAAAGGACATTTTTCCAGGGCTACTAAAGGATGGAAAGTTTATGAACCATGTTCTCCTTGAAGAAAATATGTTCACAAATGTATTTGGCTCAATAGGTAAGAAAAGATCCCACTGGATTGGAGTTTAGAAAACCTATCTTCTAATGTCCCACAAACAGCTTTGTAATGATGGGAATTCACTAACCTTTCTGAGCCTACCTCCTTATTCTATAGCTAAGAGTTATTAAATACTTATTAGAAATTAAGTACTTGCTAGACACTTATGAACATGGCAGACAGTCCATGACCTCAGAGGTTTAAAGCCTGGAAAGGTGAGGAGTTTGGGTTAAATCACCCTCAAATCCTCTGTTCTAGAGTTAGCATTCTATGATTTAAACAGGATTATATTCATATTCTGAGACCTGAGATTAATACAAAGATTTCCAAATGACACTGAAAAAGCCATAGAGTACTAAAGATTTCCTATGTGAACACTGGTAAAATAATTTTTTAAATCAGAAGTAGGTTTTATATCTTTATTCAGAAGGTGATTTAACCATAGAGTGAAGCTCTTTTAGCATTATAAAATTCAATGTTTTGAAATCTTTTTGTGCTTGGTAATTCTGTTTTTACATCTTTTGTAATCCTGAAGAGATTCTCTTATCTGAAGTTTTTCATGCATTCAGGTATTTTGCATGATGTCTGATGTGATCAGTAATAAAGGTTGCAATGAAGTAGTAGCTATGATCATAACCCTAGAAGACAAAATACAGAGATAACAAAACATTTATCTACCATTCATATATATCAATATTAGACACATTCAATATCATCTCTCAGGTCACGTAATTTGCTTGTAGTCAAAATATTACAATATGAGGAAGGTTTACAATCAAATTAAGGTCATCATACACTTGTACTTCAACATTTTCACTGTACATTAACAGAGCAGCAAAAATATGAAGGAAAATTAACATTCTGCACAGCCCAGTTTCTAAATGCTGCTATTAATATGTAAAGAGAGGAAGTAACACATTAAACGTGCAGAGCAGACATGTGGTCATTTCAACAAGGATTAAAAGAATTTAGATTTAAGAGCTTAGAAACACAGGTAAGATGTTTCGATTCACAAAAGCAGCACAATATCATCAGTAAGATAGTGACTGCTAGAATACAAAATAAGTGCACAAACAATACAGAAAAAAACCTGCAAAAAATGCCTAAATGCTCTATCATTATTTGGGAAGTCAAACACAGCCATCATAAATCATATTAAGAATTCCGCCTACACAGTAAAAACATACCATATCTTTATTTGAGGAGAAAGAAATGATTCATTAAACCCTGACAACCCTTAGCAATATATCAAACTGGGTAAAAAGTCAGTAAACCTATTGAAAACTATCATGAAATAGAAAACGTAATATGCCAAGCAGTTGACTTGAAAGAGATCTCAATCTATCTAGTCAACTGAAACTAGGTTTCATGATGAGGCAATCCCTTCCCTGGTGACTATGACACCTCCTCTAAGTACAAAAAGTAGCCTCCAAAGGAAAAGAAAAAAATTAAGATGTTAAGAACTTTTCTAAGGGTGATAGATAATTTATCCCTAACTACAATTAGGGTTTAACTACTGGGTAATTTATCCCTAACTATAATTAAAATAAAAGGTGGATTAAACTCAAAAATCTAACAAAGATTTTTTTTTTTTAAGTTTTTAACTGAACTAGTGAATGGTCTCTTATGGGGGAAAATGAGAATTTTTCTAAGTACATAAGAAACAAAAATAGATCCAATAAAAATATCACTGGGGTTTCAGAGAACAATGCAAATTCCCAAGGTTTTGATGAATCAGTAAATGTTCTCGATCTCTTACTTCCACAGAAGTATAAAATGTTTATCTTGGGAACAGCAGTTAATGAAAACTTCTAGTTTAAAGTCATCAAAGTAACTTATGTCTTCTTCTAAGGCAATCTGTCTTCTACTATGGAAGTGAACGTGACAGGAATGTTGTCAAGATTAAGGCTGAGCCTTGGAAATACTTGGTTTCACATCTCTTAATGATTAGACTAGTCCCAGCCAGTTAGTTAAATTTGAGCTAAAGTACAGTTTGTTACATAAAGAAGGAAGCTTAAAGGAAAACACTGTCCACTCATATAATTCTTGAATTGTTAAGAAGTTAAACAGGCCTATGATATTTAGGGCACAAAACTTGTGAAATCTACCAAGTAGTATTGGCCCTTTTGCACAGATCAAAAGGTGGATCTGAAGAAAATAGCCACAGATACAGGGAAACAGATACCTCAAGACTTATGTGACAAAAGCCCTAATGTGACCAAGTATGCCATGTTTTTATCCTTATTTTCAGGCACGTAATGGATAGCCACCATTATTATTGTTGTTATTATCAGAGAAGTCCCAGGGTAAACCCAAGTGACACTTTTGAGCTCTCAGGGAATATACTGCAGGATAACAGTGTATTCATCTAAAATCCAAAGCAAATATCTGTAACTTCCCTAACGATATTTAAAGTAAGATTCACTGTTAGGAGAAAGCAGAAAATGCCTGTCATGAGGGACCAAGAAGGATTTTTTAAAATATCAACATAAAGGAAATAGAACATATCTGAACTACTGGCATTCTGCTGCAGTTATATGATTAGAGCTAAGTGTGTCATCCCTGACTAATTTCAAGTTCTGTTGTTTATCAATCTTATTAAATGGAGGTGGCTTGTTTCATTAAATTCTTTGACTAATGAGTTGGTTTGGTATGTTAAACAGCTTGTGCAACTACCCATATTTAGTGACACTTGAAGGAGCCTCATACTTTAAATGGAAAAATCCTTGGTAGCAAAACTCTGACTCCTGGACTATAAAAATAAATGAACAAATTATTTCTTTCATTCTTCACTCAACTCTCAAAAAGGAAACAGTGCCCCCACAGCTATCATGGGCATTTATTCCAATAGGCAGTGTTTTCCTACATATTTTCCAGACTCATACAAAAGCTCAGCTATGAATCCTCAGGTCATTAGTTCTCTTGAGCACAAAGAAGACTGCTGAAAGGTATTGATTTATTTAACAAACATTGGGAGTCTAAGTGCTAGGTAACTGTGCTAAGCATGGGGATACAGAGATGAGTAAGAGCCCTACATTTCTGGAATTCTCTGCCATGTTTTTACTCTTCTCTAAAGAGGCAGATGCAGAGGTCAAAACAGCCTCTGAATCTTCAATAAGGTCCTGAGGTTTTAAGGAGTTAGCACAGCCTCTCCTCCCAGTCTCCAGGAAGGGAATACTGTTTCTGTAAGTTTCCTCAGTATTAGGCCACTGAATTTTTTTTTTCTCATTACGTACCTTCAACAACTAAAGATAAGACATACTGGGACCTTCCTTTTCAGACTAGGATTTGATCTTTGTATATTAGCTACCAGAATTCTACTATCTAGTGCTTTTTTCAGTTTAGCTTCCCTGAAGCCAAAATAGAAAAAGAAAAATGATATGAAATAATAACCAATAGATATCCCCCATACAGTAACCTTTCCTTCTCAAAAAAATTTGACAGTTGACAGAGTATAAATTGTGAGTGGTTAACACCATTAAAATGAGGTAAAAGAATGAAGTTGGGTAAACCACACACGATTGTAATCATTTTCTTTTTTCCATCTTAGATCACTTATTTATTTATACTCCCTATTATCTTCAGCTTATTTTATTTTTCACAGCTCCTATTTCACAAAATACAATTATACCATACTTATAATCAGGTGATAAAACTCTGAGACCTGAAGTAACCTGAGATCAATGGAAGTTGGTTAGAAAAGTCTGAAGTAGCCTCTCTGGAGCCACTGCTCAGGCATGTTGATTCAGTTATTGATTCGATTAGGACAAATCTAAACACAATCTGTTTCAGACTGTAGTTCACCTGCTAGAAGTAAAGTGAATGAAAAATTGTGCCTGAGCTGCAGATTGTGACTCTGGTGATTTGAATATTTTCTTACTGTTTTTGGAAGAACTGAATACTCTGTCTTAACTCTTCATTAAGTACAGCCAACTATGTTCTTTAGTTCCTTGGGATATAGGCATTTTAGAAATAAATAAGCTGGTTTATTTTTTCCCCTCCAAGAAATGTCATCCATGTTCTAACTCTATGCTGTTTTTATAACAAACTCAAGAGATTTTCAGACTTTGTTGAAAGGCAGAAACTTTGTAGAAACAACAGAATTAATTTCCTGGCACAGCCTTAGGGGAAGCATATGAGGCATCCGACATGGCTAGTGCCAAGAAGTTATGGTCATTTGGAAAAATACATGGCTTGCTATGTCACTTGTAGCTATAGTTAATGTAGTTAAATGCACTGCTGTATTTATAATGAAATTGGTATTTGGATTTCTCAAGGCTTGTTGTTGATCTAAAATGTAATTGTGATGAGACATGTTCAAATAAATCTAAAAAAAATTCTGTTACTTAGAGATGGACACTAAGAGACAACAAGGTATATGTAAGTGTTGGTTTCTGACATATTTTCCCACAGAGTATATATGTTGTTCAAAACAGGAAGACTGCTAAGATCTGCTGCATAAGTTAGGTAGCAGGCTATGCTCAATTTCTCCTTGTGCTAGCTCTAATTCCTGATGCTAGCTCTAATTTTGCTCCTCAGGAGCACATCACACTATCTAGGAATGGCTAGACAGATGACAAAGGACAGCATTTGCAGTCAAATGACCTTGCTTCCAGTCTTGTTTCCACCATTTACTAGCTTAGGTAAGTAGGTTCCTTCTCTGAGCTTGTCTCCCAACTTTAAAACAGATGGATAGGAAAGAAATGATTTCTTATTTGGTGTTATAAGGGTTGAGAATGAGTTAATGCTGTGAAAACATTTTGTAAATTGTAATATACCACATCATACATTGATCTAGATTTGAACATTCACCATCATAATTACATCTTAGGTCAACATGCCTGTCATTTTACCCTTAAACATGAATAAAAATGTATTTAAAAGTCATGATCCTGTATAATTTTCAGTGCTCATATTTCACCTTGAAAAAAGAGTTTTGTTTATGTTTTGAAGCTTATGAATATTTTTTAAAAATAAAAGAATTTGTTTAATTAATAACTATACTAGCATAAATAGAATTAGGTGAGTAGTGGACAGTATTTTAGTCACAGAAAATTTGCAAGCAAATTGAAATTCAGTAATTATTCTTAAACAACTAGAACTATCAAGTAGCATAATGAATAGATCAGCATATAAGTCAAATAATATAAAGCACATGTGTGTGACAAATAATACTCAGCTTCTGAGGCTAAGATGTACACATAAAATAAATAATAATTGAGGTAGAAGTTTGCCCTTTTTACATTACAGCAATAAAGGTATATATGTAAAGAAAGATATCCATTAATGTTGAAGATTAATTATCATTCAAGCATTAAACTTTTTGTTATTTACTGGTTTGACGGTAGGGAAAAAACTATAAATATTTTTCATTGCCAAAAGCTTTTCTATCAAATTTGGTCTCAGATATCATTAATTTAATAGGAACACTTTTACTTCAAGTGTTTTAATTAAAAACTACCTTACTAGAGGTAGGATTTTATATTCTAAAATAAAGTTAAGAAAGTACTATGGAATCTTGCTTTTTTATTTAGACATTAGACATTATTTAGATCAAGCTAAGGTTTCCTAATACTTGCCTCTTGCAATCTAAAAACGACGGGGATTTTCTTTTCTGTGCAGGCAGCTATGAAGTTATTGGGGAGTAACTGTCCATCTGAAAGAAACTGGTCATCTTTTCCTTGATCAATTAGTATGTCTAGCTGAGACCCTTGATAGGACTTCACAAGATGGGTAGCATCATAAGCCTGTAAAAGGTAAAGAAAAATTGAAAAATAAATTTAAAAGTACCCAGAAAGATATTCTTCAGAATATACTATGCTAGAACCAAATAGAAATGTAAAGTTATTTAAGCTCTAAGACAGAATAAGTCAGAAATATGCTTTTAGGTTGGCTTAAAATCTGACTTGCCAGGTTTTTATTCATAAGGTGTTTAGAATTCTATTTCCTAATAGTAGCCTCTTCTCCACTTTTAAGCAGTCGTAGGCCAGTGGCAAGAATCCTTTATCTCGAGCATTCTTCACTACATGGCCTTTTCCTTCTAAACCTTTAATGGGAGAGTGGGAGAGGACCTATAAAATCTAACTAGTTCTAAATTCTATGATTTTATAATTCTACATGGCCCTGATCCCAATCTTAAATTAAATAATGAAGACAATAAAATAAAAAGTCAGACCTCTTGGTTCCTATTATACAATTGAGCACATAGTAAGAGGCAAGTCTAAATTTAGTAATACAGGTTGAGCATTCCTCATCTGAAAATCTGAAATTAGAAAAGCTCCAAAATCAAAAATGTTTTGAGCAACACCATGACATTCAAATGTTATGCTCAAAGAAAATACTCATTGGAGCGTTTTGGATTTTTGGATTAGGGATGCTGAAGCTATAATATGTGGTATTTTTAATTACGTTAATTTAGAAGTCATGTTAATTTAGAAATAAAAATATAAAATAACCATTAGCTGAAAATAATATAGCCTCAGAATATGTCATGATTCAATGCAATTAGAAAGTAGGGTTTTTGTTGTTTATCTACATACACTTTTGCTACTTATTCTTAGCTCTAGAGTCCTAACAAGAGCAGGATTGTAATTACAATGTCTGTGATGTGTACAGCTTTTAAGAAACTTGAAAACTTAGGAATGAGTATGAAGACAACCATCCACTACCTACCTTCCATTTACTTTGATCTGTTCCCAAATATCCACCAAAGGCTTTTTTGCCCCAAGGACAGAGGACTGGGTTGCAAATTGGAGCAAATGCTGACACAGACTTCAGAAACAAAGGAAATTTTAAAACAAGTTATAGTTTGCTACATTAAATATGAATGAGTATTTGCAAATTGCTTAAAAGCTCTGAGTTGTCATGAAAACCCCTGTGAACAATTTTCCTTTTGATATATTACGGACCTAGATTGTAGGCCACTCCATTAATACATCTTTTGTGAGCTAATAAACAGGTGCTAAAATAATGCAAAGCAATGCGTTACAATTTAATTAAGGTACAAACAAAATTTTATGTTCAGAGTTTCTATTCCTTTTTTGCACTAAAAATTAATCTGTAGTAATATAAAACAGTTCCTGTCTATCTTAGTGAACAGGTTATTAAATATGGGACATTATTTCTCTCATACAGTGCCAAGAAAGCAGTGAGTAATGTCTTTAAATACGACAGATTTTTAAACACAATTTTGTGTTCTGTACAATGTCATTTTTCACTGGATAAGGTGCAGAGACGGGATCTGTCAACTTCAGGATACTTATCAATGTATATGTTTAGCAATGTCTACTACCTTTTTTAAAGGACAAAAAAATTTAACTAAGTTCGCTTTTCTACCTCAAAGATAACAGACTGCCTTAAAAAATGGAAGTGGAATACTTATTTAAAAAACCCACTGTTGTGCCATGAATTAATTCAACTTCATAATGAAGCTTATGACAAATAAAATATTTGGTGCCACAGCAAGAAATTGCTATGAGAAATATTTTCATTTCCAGTAGCAAGAAGTCCTTCCTAAGGGAAGGAAATGAATGAAGCAAATCTTAAGGTCATGAATAGCCCTATAATTTTAAAGACAGTAGCAATCTTAAAATGAAAATTGCTTCAACACTTCCCTTTTTCAACTCTTGCAATATACTGCTCTGCACAGTATGACACTCTACTACCTATGGTGGTTATTCAAACTTGACTCATTTAAACAAAAAAATGTAAAGCTATAAAGCTTCAAATAAAGAATGGGATAGGCTTAGTGTGATGTTTTTCAAGCAAGCTGCATTTCAATTTTCATTAGAGGCATTTAGAACAGAATTCTTAAGCTTCTACAAATCATGAATATCTTCTTCTACCTCAGAAAATCAAAGCCAACTTTACAAAGATATTCCTGATAAAAATATAAATAAATGACAGATCCTGCCACAATAACATTCATCAAGAATAACTTTTAGGAAAAAGAAAAAAGAATGTGTTCAAAACTACCATATGAATAAAAGCAATAAAAAAGATAAGCTACATTATATAATTCTTCCAGTATGCCAAGAAACTACGGTGGTAGAATTCCTATGCTGCTTATTCTGTAGCATATACTATATGATCAAATTTAATACCGCCCCCCAAGCCCCTGAAATTCTCAACAGTAGAAAAGTTTAGTCCTAATACTAAAAAATATTGTAATTTCAATCTTTGAAGGCTTCTAATATTGTACTACTCAAGAGAAGTATTTCTCACTAAATAATCTTACTTTGTATTTTCCAGGATTTTTCAAAGCACAAATCAGAGCTCCATGGCCTCCCATGGAGTGGCCAAAAATAGACATCCTTTGGGGGTCCACTGGAAAATTGGCATTTATGAGTTGGGGGAGCTAGAAAAAAATTTAATAGTGTGACAAAAGATGTCAGAGAAAATAAGTTTAGAATTAATCAAAGTTATATAACATAATTCCATAATCAATACCTCCAAATTACAGTCTTACAATGGTTTGAACTAGTAATGATTAAAACAAAAACCTCAGACCATGGTTATTAATATATCACTGGAGAATTAATGGTATAGACTTCTTACGGCAACTTCAGGAAGATGATGCAGAAAGAACTTTAAAAATATTCTATACTTTTGACCTAGTAATTTTACTTCTTGGAATCTATTCTAAGGGAAAAATCCATAGGAAGAAAAATTATGCACAAAGATAATCAATGCAGTAATATTTATTATGGTAAAAATACATGTAAAAACATGAATATTCTATAAGAGAAAAAAGTAAATCATGGCATATGATAGAACATTATACAGTTATTAAAATAATACTGGAAATATTTATTTATATAACTTAAAAAAAGGATAAAACTATACCAAAACATAAGTGTTGTTTGGGGTGTAATTTTTAAACAGAATTATGGATGATTAAAATTTTATATTATTGTTTCTGAGTTTTTATTCATTCATTCATTCATTTATTTATTTTTAAGACTAGTCAAGTGCAGCAGTGAGAAATGGGGAAAGTAATAGAACAAGGAGTTCAACCTGTAACTGTGAACAATCAGGTAAGATAACTCACTACCTTCGGACGAGCCTGTTTCTGACTTTTTATGATATATATATTAATAATTAAGATCACATAAAATTTAGAAAAATATATAAACAGCACATAAGTATTACTAATAGAAGTAATGCTTCATCATTCACTTATCCTTTCTAATTAAGCCTTGGTTTATTACTGTAAAATAAATCCAAATGAACCAGCTGCCAGGGAAATGAAAGTTTTTTTCATATACCATTTTCTCTGATATTCTGAGTGGTATACACAGGTTTCAATATAATTGTTAAATTCTTTAAAATTGTATTTGGTGTTATTTAAATTATAGTAAATAGGACTATAGTACTACTAAACTTCAAAATTTTTACTAACTTACAAATATATGTCAAATAAATTCAACAATACCATATCCTAGTTTAAAATCCTCAGAAATGGAAGGACTTTGTGTCCAAAATAAAACTCTTGGTAGTTATCAGTTAATAATTACAATACAAATTAAATACCTCCTCTGTTACATAAGAGTACATTCTGTAGTTAGTTTTCCAAGGATCTTCAGTAGCATTCACATAAAACCCAGCCCCGGTACCAAAGTCCCAGCTGTCATCTTCTCCTTTAATATTGCAGCCACCTAGCAAGGAAAAATCTTATGGTTTCATCTACTTCATAGTAATACCCAATGTTTTACCCATAGTAATACCCAGTAATAAACCACTGTTTAATAACATATTTTTAGATGAATCTACAAGTCCATTTGCATTAGAGCTGTTCACCAAATATTATGAGCTCTCTGCCTTTTGTGGTACATGGTAGGATTAAAATTTCTGGTCCTCTTGCCTTGAATGGGGCCATGTGACTAGTTCTGGCCAATGAGGTGAGAGGAAGAAATGACTTTCCAAAGCTATAGTATTCAGCTGCCAAGGTAAGACACACTAGCTTTCTTTGTGGATGAAGTTCCCTCCTATATAGTCCAAACATATGCTTCCTTACTCTGTTTTACCTGTCAAAGGCCTTATATCCTCTTTTTATCTTTCAGAATGTATTGTGATCCTTTCCCTGATGACCCTCCCCTATTACCAACACTTCTTTAATTCTCGTTACCACTGTGGTTTTAAATTGGAAGGGAGACAATTCACTATCTCAAACTGAAAATGTCTACTAATGCACTTTGGAAACATTCCATCATGTTTTCCTATTTATCCATCCCCCAGAATTCTCTTATATTCCTTTTAAATTTATTAGCTTTTATTTTATATACTTGCATGTAGTTAAAAAAGCCAACCATAGTTAAAAAGCCAACCACTGGGATTTTGAATAGAATGACAGTAACAGGTAGAGTAATTTGAAGGAAATTACCTCTTCATAATATTCAGTCTACTCATCTACAAATAGCATTTTCCCATTTATTAAAGTCTTCATTTATGATCTTCAGCAAAATTTTAGTTTTCTTTTTTATGTATCTTCATTTTTTAAAGTTTATTCTGAAGTATTTATATTTTGATGCTATTTTGAATTAAATCTGTTATTATATTTCTAACTAGACATGTCTTCCTTTTGTAAAAAATAGCCTATGAAAGGAAATGCACTCTTTCCCAAGGCCAACCATTAACTTTGGTAGTTTTAGCCATCCTTTAAATTCCATTTTCTGACACTTCCACAGTCATAAAACGAGATGAATTGAGTTCTCTCAAGCATTTGGTATTTTCATTTCTCTAATGAAAACACTGTAATCATTTATATTAAAACTGATATTTGTTTAATGTTATGACTAATGATTAACAGAGATTTAAAAAGGCATCATTATCATGTGACTAGACAGTTTAGCTGTGGAATAGAAAAACTAATTTCCTATGCATTATATGTTAGCATTTAGACACTAGTGCCAACATGACATATGAATTGAGTTGTTCAATCTCTCTGTTTTGAAGTATCTTAATCTGTACAATAGGAATAGCAAAGCTGTCCCCTCTCATAAGAGCCATGTCATAAGTAAAATTCAATGAGGAAAATGTACAGCATGGTATTTTGGAGTCATGATGTCACTTAAAAGGTTAATAGAGATAACAAAAATATGAAATGAATTGTATAATGTACATATTATACCACTTTTAACTTAGTCTTAAAGATTGGGATTTTTATAAAGGGTCTCTGGATAAAGAACACTTACGAGGACTGGTATCTGGCGCAATGACGACAAGGCCATGTTCTGAGGCAGCTTGTTGATAACCAGATTTTGATATAAAATTTTGCTCTGTGCACGTTAAACCTGAAGATCAAAAATACTGTTATCTCATGCTATACTGTGAATGGTTTATAAGTTTTAATCTTTTTATTATATAATACAGGAAAACAAGCTCACTTGGTATTATTAATATTAAAAATTTTTTGCTTTAGAAATAATTTTTAGTAAGACACTAAAATTACATTTCTAACAAAATTTATAATAGCATTAATCTAAAAATTGAGTTAGGTTAAATGATCCTATAACTATCATTTTAAAATCACTAAAGTTTCAACTGCTGAAATCCTTTGGTCAGATGTGTTTGGGAACTCAGAATTTTTCAAACTGTAGAATGGCAACATGGTGCATAAGCCCAAATTAAAACCACCCCAGTGAAGTGTTCTCAAACATGCTAATTAAATATGGTACTATTTCCTCATCAAAACATAGTCATAGTAATTGAGTGAATGCTATGGCCATAATAAAAATTAAAAATTTTTATATACAGGCAGCAACAAAGTTTAGCTTCATCATCTTTGTATTCGTCACTGAACTAACAAGAGAGTAATGGTGACCACATAATAACTTCCTTAAATTGAGTGTTAGCCCCAGTTTTTAGAAATGCTTGTTATTTTTCCTAGCTATATGCTTTTCAGTCATGTGATAGAGATGACTTAATTACCTTATTATAGGTATCTAATACTATTATGTGAGAACAACCAAGAATGACCTAGCAATAGATGCTTGAGCTAAACACCATCTAACCCTACAGCCTTTTTCTAGTGGACAGTGCTAAATATCCCACCACATCTGATAAATAGCAACATCAAAGCTTACTGATAAGCATGATGCAGTATTAACTACAGAAAACTTTTATAGTTGCTAATTATCCCATAACAGCCAGCACAGAGACTTATGACATAGTAGCCCATAAAAAATTGTTAAATTAATAAATAATTATAAGATACAAAGTTGCAAGTATCATTGGATAAAGTGTTACGAGAGTTTATGGCTAAACTCTGTTAGGAAATACAGACTTTCACAAGTCATGGCAGCAGAGCAAAATCATTATTTGCCTACTACATTCCATTCCAGTAAATCTTCCAGAGATATTGGAGTGATACCATAGTGGAGAAGTTCCACAAATGCTGATAAAAAGTGAGCAATTTTGCTGGCCTTAATGTAAAAAGGCAGGGTAACAGTATAGAAAACATGGGTTTTGTGTTTCAGACAGGATCTGGTTCTAAGTGTCACTAAGCCACTTATTAACTAACCAACTTGAATATTCTGAGTCTCAGTTCTTTCATTTGAAAAATGGAGACAATATCCCTATTTCAACCCTATATGGAAGATTAAATGAGATAACATGAAAAGAACCTTGAATTGTGTCTGGGACATAGTGTACAATGTCTTATACTTGAGAAATGTAAATCTGTTGAATACCAGAGTACAATTTGGTGAGTTTTTTTCCTAGTTAGAATACAAATTCCTTGACTATAGTAGTTGAGAGTGAACTGCACACTCACAGAAATGAAGATAATTATACTAGAAGGATTACTCTCTCAAGACTATGTAGATGGTTACTAATTAAAATCTACTTGATCAACTACACTTATTTTATTTGAAGAGCTGGATTTTTTTGGTAACTAATTTATTGAGGTATAATTCACATGTCATACAATTCACCCATTTAACATGTACAATTCAATACTGTTAGTATATTCACAATTATGCAACCATCACCACTATCATAATTTTAGAACATTTTCATCATCCCAGAAAGAAACCCCATACCCACTAGCAGTCACTTCCCATTTATCTCAACCCCTTTCCCTCAGCCCTAGGCAACCACTAGTCTACTTTGTCTCTATGGATGTGTCTATTCTGAGCATTTCATATAAATAGAATTTAATAATATGTGGTCTTTTTTGAATAGCTTCTTTCACTTAGCATAATGTTTTCATCAAGGTTCATCCATGCTGTAGAATGTATGAGGACTTCATTATTTTTTATTGCTGAATAATATTCTTTTATATGGATATACCACATTTTATTTATCATTTCATCAGCTGATGAACATTTGGTATGTTTCTACTTTTTGGCTATTATAATGTGCTATGAACATTCATGTACAAGTTTTTGTGTGGACATACGTTTTCAATTCTCTTGGGTACATAGTTAATGAAGGGATAGTTTGATAGTCACCTTGACTTAGGAAAGATATAAATCATTACATACGGACTTTTAGGATTTCAGTTTGGATGTTTTGATTTCAGCTAATTCACCAGTTTTAGCAATATTTAACAACTGATGTAATCTTTATGTCATTGTTTTCCTTCAAGGTACTGGGAAGCAAACCTCCTGAAATTCTTCTGTTATTTCTCAAGTGCACTGGTCAGGCAATCTTACCTTTTTTCAGAAAATCAAGCCTTAATTTCCAAGGTCTATCTGTTCTTCAGCATCTAAGGAAACTGTCCTGTCATTTGATGTAAACAAATAAAATTCTATATTTTATATTCATAAAGCTCAGATGATATGTCTTGATAGATTTCAATTTTCGTTAGGTGTTTAGGGCCTTATTGTTATAGTACCTGTGACACAATATCTTAGTACTTCTGATTTAGGTTAATATTCTTTAACCAAGAGATATGAGTTTAGTAGCTGTTACGTGATTTTGGGAAATATTTAGCTTCTCTGGGCTTCAATTTTCTTTCTATGGATTATATAATTTCCAATATTGTCTTTAGCTACACAATACCATGCTTTCTAAAACATTAAATATCTAATTTTGTTTTCGTTGCTTTTTAGAAATACTTAACGTTCTAGGAAAACTTGTGTTCTTCAGTCAAAGAAATGCTCTGATGAGTTAAAAATCAGATAAGCTCTTAATTTTTACCTTTTAAAATGAAAATATTTATTTTCATTTTCAAAGACTGGTATTTGGGGCTTATCCTTGATGAAAAGAACCAATCTTATGGAAAAAAAATTAAAATAGTACTCCACAACACAATTTAATTGCTGTGATTCTCTACTTGTAATGTTTGCTTCTAAAGATGAAGTGCCAATATCTTGTGAAAGAAAAGTTAGCACAGAGGTTCAAAACTGCTGGCCTCAAACTCTTACTCTCTACACAATCTATTCTACAGTCTTTAATATTAAATACTGATTAAGAAGCACTAGTTCTTTTGTGACTTTCCAGACTGTTGCCAGAACAGCTCTATGGAGTTCACTTAAAATAGTCTACAGAACAAGTTAAGAAGTTACTTGACTGTGGTTTCTATTTAGTGCATTATGATGTCCTGGTTTCACCTAATATTGTTTTATTTGACTGGTGAAGGTTCCATAAACTCCAGAAATGCTTAGGTAGGTACAAATTAAGTAAATAACTTTTCTAAGCCCTTGCCATTGAGTCCAGAACTTCATATTCTCTGCAAAATTACTGGATCTAATTGAAAAAGAATGAAATAAATGTAATTCAGTAGGTCTGAAATTATTCTCAGGATAAAGTAACAAAGTAGACTATGCCAGGCCCCTAAAGTCTTTTATAAATGGCTCAGAAAGCATACCAAGACATAATAAGAGGGTAAGATAAGTCAGTTATTAATAAAAAGAAAAAGAAACTACTTTATAACACTCAATGTATAATACTTACCAGACAGCCAATATAGCGCAGGGCACTTTCCAGTTTCTGCCTTTGGTGGTAAGTAGACAGCAAATTTCATTTTGCAGTTCAGTTCAACACTGTAATTTTAACAACAAAATATTAATGCCCCTCATTGATCAAAACAGAAATAAAATTAAGCACTATGTAAAAAGCAAGGTATAAAGGTCCAAAATAAGTGATTTAATGTCCAAAATATGTGATTCCACCCAACATTTAAGGAATATACTTTGTTTCTTAAAGAAAGAATGGGGCCAGTTTAGGGTACTGGTCTATTAACCAACCTGAGCCTATGCTTTGCATGGCACCGTCATTTTGCACACAATAAATTTTTAAAAAATGAATGTAATCTTCAATATGGCACTTAATTATTATTAAAAGAAAAATTGTTTCTGTTTCCAAAGAGATGTATGAAATAATAAATCACCTTTTATAAAAAATGAATTCTAAAGATCTCAAATTACACATTTGCTCATGGGCACTGAAATGCACCTCTCTTTAAATGCTAATATTTTATCACAATCACTATTAATACAACTAGATAAGACACCTTTGATAAAAACCACATGTATTTTTCCATATAAGCAGTAATTCATGCAACATTGATCTCTCAAGGGTTTATTTAAAGAATCATACAGATGGAAGTAAACTTTTACCACTTCAGAATAGTTGTCTTTTTACTAAAGTTATATGTACATACAAAGTGAACAGTAACTGCAAAGAATAAATAATTTTACAAACTTTGTTATGTAAAACTAGTTTTCCCCTGACCTACAACCTTCTCATTTGCCACATTCCAGAGATAATCACTTTACCTCTTTTAGCTGATTCTTCTGGTATTTATCTCCCTATTTAATGTACCTTTATTGCTGCTTCTTGATTTTTTGGTTTTAGTTCTTATCTTCTGACTTATAATTACGGAAGGATTGTAGTTAACTTTCACCTCCCTGTCTTTGCTCCCTGCACCTCCTACATTTCTCTTTCCACCATCCTCTCATATATAACTTTGGTTGATTAATACTAAGGAGTTACAAGCGCTATTCAGAGATGAGCCATGTGGTATACTAAAACACTTGCCTTTTTCTTTCAATTGTTTTCCCCCATTGCGTTAGTAACTTTTTTGTTACTTGGCTGTACTTACTCTTTAGGTATAGACGCCCACAAAAGCCCCATCAATACTGATGAGAATTGTTCTGTATATTCCCTTCTATTCTCAGCACATATTGATTTTATTTTTCCATGTTATTTTAAAAATCTTTTCTTGGTGATTGGAAGTCACAAAAAGATTCTGACATCTATTTTTTAGGTCTTCAACTGTTGTTAGGGGAGTCAAGACATTTGTTTTTCATTATATGCCATATTGAATCCATGTTCAATGCAGGGATATTTTTCATTATCTGATATCCAGGGCAGAGATATTTGTTATCAATTGGTAAAACCAAGCAAGCATAATCTTATTACAAGGATGGCTGGTGCCTCAAGATTTTTCTTGTACACTTGAAAATTTGTTAAAAGGGTAAATCTCATGTTAAGTGTTCTTATCAAAATAATTTCTTTCTAAAAAATCCTTTCTCAAGCAGTTGTAGAATAAATTAGGTCTGAAGCATGTTCAAACAGTACTATAACTGACACTTACAGAAAAGTAAAAAACAGCATTATCAAGTGATCTTCTAAAACCCTTGTCCCTATCATGTCATTAGGATGCTACTCAATTACCAAAGGAATGTAATGTCATGCATAGAGATTTGCTGCGGCCACTCTGTACTTATCACTAATTCAACACCAATCCCCCACCCCCAGTTTCATAAATTTCCTCTCCAATATAGTCAATTCTATCAATTTCATCAACTTAAAGAAAATCTCTTCAGACCAGAACTGTCCAATAGAACTTTCTAAAATGACAAATATGTTCCATATCTGTACTGTCCAATACAATAGTTTTTAGTCACATGTGACTATTGAGCACTTGAAATGTAGCTAGTGGATCTGAATTTTTAAAACTTAATTAATTTAACTTAAATGGCTGCATGTAACTACTGGCTACTGTATCTCCAACTTTTTGATTTGCTCTTTTCCAAACTGCTTTCGGGCTGCTGCCTTAGCATTACCACATCCGTCTGGCAATTTTTCTCTTCTGATCCTGTTTTCTCCATTTCATGGCCTCAGCTATCTTGCTTTAGTCCCTCATTTTGGTGAAACCTATCATTCAGTTGCTTCCAGAAGAGTAGCTACCTGGGAAATATATCTTTGAGACCTTACATATATGAAACAGTCTTCATTTGCTCTCATGCATAACTGACAGTTTGATAGGTCACTGGCTGCTCTGCCTTCCTGTTTCTAGTACTGCTCTTGAGCTGGCCTTTGGGGCTCTGAAAACTCTTAAACCATTTCCCTGCTTTCTGAATGTTTCATAATTTTCTCTTTGTTCCTAATGCTCTGATACTTCACAGTGTTGGTGTAAGTCTATTAATATTTCCATCTATGGCACTGGACAACTTTTCTAATCTGGCAAGATAAACCCTTCAGTTCCAGGAATTCTTGAATTATGTCTTTATTCTTTATATGCACACTTCTATTTGTTTTAATTTTCAGAACTCCTAATATTTAATATTGAACTTCTTAGAGCTCCTGTAATTTTTTAATCCCTTCTCCCTTTGATTTTCTATTTTTGTCTCATTCTACTTTCTAGAAAGTTCAACTTTATCAACTAACCCTTTTATTGAGT
The DNA here is from genome assembly GCA_008086735.1 of Cheirogaleus medius. Lineage (NCBI taxonomy): Eukaryota > Metazoa > Chordata > Mammalia > Primates > Cheirogaleidae > Cheirogaleus > Cheirogaleus medius. The sequence goes on from VBSM01003176.1 coordinate 63,809,260, forward strand.
TTTGTAATTTCTACTATCAAATTTTAAGTTTCTGGGCTCTTTTTAGTATTTTTTTAAGAGATAGAGTCTGGCTATGTTGCCCAGGCTGGACTCAAACTCCTGGACTCAAGTGATCCTCCTGCTTCAGCCTCCCCAGTAGCTCAGACTACAGGCATGTGCACCCAGCTTCCTCTGATGTCAGAGGTCAATTATCTTCTGTATGTCTTTGATATTAACAGCAATACTTTTAAAGTTTCTCTCCCTGCACAGTTCATTTCTTCTAATGCTTTTTTTCTCCCTGTCTTTCAAATTAGAAGCTTTATACAAATGTCTAATGATCTTAACTGTTCACTCATATTCAAGAGTGAAATACTAAAAATCTGGTTGAAAGCATTATGCCTGTGGGTGGGGTTGTCAATAATTGCTTCACTGTAGATAAAAGTCTGGCTGGACCATTCTGTTGGCAAATCTCAATATCTTGAGATTTCTTCTTTTGAGCTAGTCAAATGCTCTGCAAGAAAACTCTTCTAAAGAGTATAAGCCTAACCTCTCAAACTCTGGAAGCTAGTGGAGGAAATTCAGCATGCAAACTTTCTCTTAATCTATTTTCAGTGTCACACCTCCCACCAACTGTGCCTGGTACTCCTCAGTACAGACTCTCTGTTTACCTTCTCTAGAGAATATACCTCCAATCTTTAGCCAGAGTTGGGGAGATGCAGTGGCCTAGCTGCACAGAGAGCTGGACATCTGAGATCTGCTTTTTAAAACAGACTTTCAATTAATCTTCCTTTTTCTGAGCTCCATTTTTATTCTTACTTCTAAGTATACCTGGTGCTTCCAATTCCTGTGGCATTATATAAATTGTGTCATTTCTTAGCCTTCTCTTGCTGATGCTCAGAATTTAGCTAAGTCAGGTATTACCTGTCCATCTGTGTTCCTGCTTCTAAAATACTGTTCTTAACTCCTGTGCCCCACTTCTTTATTCCTTTGTAGGTATATGTATGTGTGTTTGTGTTTAATTCCTTTACTTAATGCAGTATCAGCCAGATTTTGGAAGGCAGCAGAGGCAAATGCATGTGTTTAATTTGCCATCTTTAACAAGCAGTCCAGGTGTCTTTTCTACATTAAAAGATCCCCAAGAAAAATGTTCCTAGAATTTTTACTGGCAACATAGGTATTTTAAGATGCAGAACATTAAGTCAAAGCCTGAAGATACTTCTTTGTTTAGGCTCTTCTTTATGTTACACAGTCAAATCTATAGCCACTTAAGTCTGGTGAAGTTGTCAAATAGACAACCACAGAGAGAGAGAGAGAGTAAACAGGTTTAAAAGGGAAATGAGGCACCATATTATCTAAAGATTTGTTTAAAAACAGAACAAAACAAAGAAAATGAGAGATATCTAAAATTGTATCTCCTTAATAGTTAGTTACCTGTCATGTTCAAAAACTTTCTGCAATCCCCCAAAGCACTTGTTGCTGGAAATCTGTTTCAATGCCATTCTTCCCCTATTAGTAAAGATTAATATCATTAATTTCTAGAGGAAAAAACTTGAAACAAAACTGATGTTTTCATTTCTTTTTTTTTTTCTTTCTTTCTGCAGACTCTGTCATCTCAAAAAAACTAATGTTTTCAGATAAATTATCTGAACATAATTGTTTTCCACTCAGAATTTTTTTCACATGTCTTTTTTCTCTGGCAAATAGTATTAAGAGACTGATTAAATTGCATACACAGATTTACATATTTACATTTGTTACCTACTTTAGAAAACTTCAGTACTTTGGTGTATCATAACTAATTTATTAAGAAGCTTTTTCTGTTGTTGCTGTGAACTGCCCCGAATTATTTCAGGGGATTTGTCATTATGGATGAGAGTAAGCAAAAAAAGAGGCAGAAAATAAATAAGTTATCAACAGATTACCTCGGTTTAGAAGATTAAAAATTGTTAACGGTCTACCTATCAACTGCAACAAAGTCAAGAAATTGGTATGATTATGGTTGACTTTAAAATGAAAGAAACATGATGTGATACTAATGATTTTGATAATAGCATAACATTATTGAACACTAATAGTGTGATAGGCATTTTTCTATAACTAAAGTGGATCAAATTACTTATCCTGTGGGAGTTTTTGAGAAAAGTGATACAAAACTTTTAAATCAACATTTCTTTTTTTATAACAAACCGAAAAGTAAAAGATAAGCCTGTTAGCATCTTTTCTCTCCAACAAATCTTTTAAATTTTCATATAAAAATACTTTTAAACTTACACATAAAATACCATACATTATTTTTTTAATAATAAAGAAAAAAATTAGTAAACCACCTTTATCATAAGTGCCTGCTGAGCAAAGGGGAACCACACAATTCCGACGTGTTCTTCTCAAGGAAGAATTCCCTTCCTATCCCTAGAAGCACTAAAATATAAAGCAGTCCTGCATATGAAATAAAAAACTTTAGATAAACAGGAACAGGTATGACCATTCTGGTGGTCTTCTCAGTGAAATACACTACTATGTGCTGATAAGCTGCAATTTGAGGATTACTTTTACAAAGCTATGTAATAATAATCTTAAAAAGCTAGTTTTAGAAATGTCTTTGTAAAATTCTAAGAAAAATTAGTCTCAATCCCATCTTTAAGTAAATCTCTTCAACAAATCCAAATACTTAATTTTACGTTGGAAAACTAGAATTGGAACCCAGAAAGTTTGACATCAGAGCTCCTACTCTTAGCTGCTATGCTGTCCTGACTCTAAGATTGACTGACTCTTTAAGATTAGGGTATTACAATTGTACACAGAGAACTTACTCTCTGTTATTAACTTTATGCTCTAGTCTATAAAAGATTATTCTTAAACAACAAACTCCCACAAGATGTTATCAGTTATTGAATATTAATTCCAACCATTCTTGTTCACGATCCCATCTTAAATTAACAATGAGCTTACAGAGACACTGTATAATTTTAACACACATATATGAGACTGAGAAATAAAATTTATTTGCTCAATTATTCTACAAGGAAACCTGCTTTTCTTATACCTAGCAGGGACTATGTCTGCTTTCCCCAAACATGGTACAATGAGCATATCCCTAGTATATAAGGGGTACCTAATAATTATTTGTTGAATGAACAATTTTTTAACTTCTTACATACATATTAATAATGTGAAACTTGAAAAAATTAGCTTGTCTTTTATTTCTATCATTCTATATTTTGTTATTCATCTATTTTAATAAACCACAAGTTATCAATTTTCTCTCTTTGAATGTACCTTAATTAAAATTAAAAAAAAAATTCAAAGCTTTTTTTCCCCCCAACAATCTGTTTTAGAAAAAATCTTCAATTATAAATCAAGAAAAATGTTAAGCTTAACAAAAAATATGACATAAGTAGTTATATTTTCCAATAAAAATTTTTTGTGTGAAAAATAACACATTTTAAACCTAGTTTTTAGATTTTTTTCATTCAACTTTCAAAACAACACATAACAATAAAACCTGGGCAAATGCTACTACTTGCTTTTTCAGCTGCACCAGAGGCAGATGATCCTGACGACCAAAAGGTTTACAAATGGGATATACTTTCCACAGCAAAGGTTATACAGAGGTTATATAAACACATACACATTCTCATTAGAGACATTTTCTTCTGAGGTAGGTGATTGCCTACCCTGATGGAATACCTTACCACCACTTCACCCTGACCCTAATCTAATTATTAAGTTGGTACAAAAGTAATTGCAGCTTTAGCATTGTTGACAACTGTCCTTTGATACCAGAATACATTCTTATATAAATGTGGTTATGTTATACATCATTATAATGTGCATTTCTCACTTTATGTCTTTTTGCTAATGACTTATTACTTGCTATTTATTTTATATATTTATTTTAGACTATGGATATGATGTTAGACCAAAAGCAAATTCGAGCAATTTTCTCATTCAAGTTTGAAATGGGTCATAAGGCAGCAAAGACAACTCACAACATCAACAACGAACATACAAAGGGGTGGTTCAAGGAGACGAGAGCCTTGAAGAAGAGGAGTGCAGTGGCCGGCCATCGGAAGTTGACAATTACCAAATGAGAGCAACCATTGAGCTAACCCTTTTACAACTACGCTACATGAGAAGTGGCCAAAGAACTCAACTTCGACCATTCAACAGTCACTAGGCATTTGAAACAGATTGGAAAGGTGAAAAAGCTTGATAAGTGTGTGTCTCACGAGCTGACTGAAAATCAAAAAAATTGTCATTTTAAAGTGTTGTCTTCTCTTATTGTACGCAACAACAACAAACTATTTCTTGATTGGATTATGACATACGACAAAAAGTGGATTGTATACGACAGCCAGCCACAACCTGCTCAGTGGTTGGACCAAGAAGCAGCTCCAAATACTTCCCAAAGCCAAACTTGCACGAAAAAAAGGTCCTGGTCACTGTTTGGTGGTCTGCTGCTGGTAATCCCAGCTAAACAGTTAAATCTGAGGAGCACACTCAGCAAGTCAATGATACACACAGGAAACTACAAAGTCTACAGTCTACACTGGTCAACAGAAAGAGCCGAATTCTTCTCCATGACAATGCCCGACCCCACGAAGCACAATCAACACTTCAAAAGTTGAACAAATTGGGCTATGAAGTTTTGCCTCATCCGCCATATTCACCAACCCACTACCAATTCCTCAAGCATCTCAACAACTTTTTGCAGGGAAACCACTTCCACAACCAGCAGGATGCAGAAAATGCTTTCCAAGAGTTCATGGAATCCTGAAGCATGGATTTTTATGCTACAGGAATAAACAAATTTGTTTCTCATTGGCAAAAATGTGTTGATTGTAATGTTCCTATTTTGATTAATAAAGAAGTGTTTGAGCCTAGTTATAATGATTTAAAATTTGCAGTCTGAAACTGCAATTACTTTTGCACCAAATTACTTTTGACACTATCATGTGTCATTTGATAGATGTTTTGTTTAGGCTCTAGAACAGATTTTGTGGGGAAATGAAGTGATAGTGTAGAATACCAAAAAATAAAACAATACCCTGCCCCTCCCCCAAACCCCCAAATAAAACAAACAAAAAAATTCATATGGCCAATGAGGGTTATAGAATTTTCTAGAAAGCTACTGAATATCAATATTCTTTGGAGAAGAAAGATTCTCTCAATGCATGATACATGATAAGCCAATCAGGTAAAAACCATTAAAGAAAGTAAATCATCTTTATTCACAAAGCATCCATTTCCCCAAGGCCAAATCTTACTCTTCTTCCCTGTACTTACTGCAGCTATATGTCACTACCTTCAGAAATCTGAGTTCTTTGTATTTTTATCTATTTCTTCCTTCCTCACACAAGTCTCACAAGTTTTCAATATATCTCGACTTATGTTCCCAGTCTTTCAGACTCCTTGGAATTTGATCAATTTCTTCATTTCCAGTGTGTCCCACTCCACTGGCTCTTACAACCTAGATGGTTCACCCCAAAAATCAATGGACTGCAGTGCAGCAGCTGGCACTGACCACCACCTCGTTGTTCAAATCCTCTCTTCATGAAAACTCAGAGTCTGGGTTATTCCCTTCCACTCTGTCTCCTACCACCTCCCTTTGCTTTTCTCTTCACATACTTTCTCTCTCTAAATCCCATTCCCTACATTTCAGCTATTTCTGGGTAAAAAAATCTAAATCTGCATCTCTACAGCCAATCTTTCTCAAGTATTAGTGCTCAAATAAAAATTCCTTGGTGGACCCTTCTACCAAGATATTAAGACTCAACACATCTACAATTAAGCTTCTCTCACCTTCAAACCAATTGTTTTCTTTTTCTTTACCTCCCTTTTCCAGAACTATGCTGTCTTGCCTAATCAACATTTGGGATGTCTCAAAGTTACCTTTTCTTTGAATTCCCACTGTCATCATCCTAATTATATATACGTAAGAAATTAAAACTTAGCCTCCTACTTTTTCTACAACCAATCCTGCATAGAAGCCCAGGGTTTTAATTCACTTAACTTACCACTTAATGGATCCTATAAACAGCTCGTCTTCAGGCCTACCATAGCCTACATGGAATAACTGTTAGTCATTTTTATTATGTAAAAATTGTGTTAAAAACACATAATATAAAATTCATTATCCTAACCATTTGCAAGTATATATTTCAGTAGTGTTAAGCATATTCCGTTGGTCATTTTTAAAAACACAGTTAGCTAGTCCATATTAATTAGCAGATGATAAGTGTTTGCCCACCTGGCTGCTGCAGGTGGAGAGCAATAATCCTCCTTGATGTTAGGCCAGCAGCTGAGCACTACTAGGTCACTGAAATGGAAGACAATGTGGTTAATTTTATAATTTTCTTCAAGCTTAATGCCATTACAATTTCATAAAATTGAAACTATGAAGAGTCCTTGAGAAAAAGATGAATAAGGATGAATAAAACTCCATACATTCCTTGGTCACATTTCACCTGTGTACTAAGCCTCTTTTCCTTCATAAAAATTCACATGGCTTGCCCACATACGAATTCCTAATCCACTCTGGGGAAAAAATATAGCATTTATGAACTCCAAACACCTTCACTTGGCTCTAAAAACTGTCTATTATAATTTGGTCCCACACTGTTTTTCTGGTCTCACTTCCTATTATTTAATTTAGTCAAACCCAATTACGTATAATTCTAGGATGGCCCGGATGTTTCCATCGGGGGACTTGACTTAATGCCGTGACATAACGGTTTTAGAGCAGGTTCTGGAGCCAGACCCTCCACATTCAAATTCTGACTTCAACATTTATGACTCCACGACTTTGGGTAAACTATTTAATCTCTGTATTCTTCATTTCCCCATCTGCAAAATGGGGATATAATACTATCAATTTGATAGAGTTGCCCTAGGTTTTAAATGAGTTAACTCACGTGGTGCTTAGACTACGGCTTGCTATGACATAAACACACACAAGAGCTATTATTTTCCTGCAACATGGAAAGCCCTCCGTCAAGGTCTGCTCAAGTGCCATTTCCCTGACAGCCCCATCAAAAATGACCTCCGGTCCCCTACAGCGCTGAGAGCATTTTACAACCGGAGCAGATCTCACCATACCCTGAAGGTGCGCGCTCCTGACCCATGCCCGGACATGGACACGGCCCAGGGCGGCCGGCCAGCCCACGCCCCGCAAATCAGGAGTCTGTGGGCGCTACTAATGCACTGAGGCCCGTTTCCTCAATAAAATTGCACACAACCACTTCGGGCAGGGGTCCAGGGAAGTCTTCGTAAAATAGAAAAAGTTGTACAAGTGTTGCATGAGTTTCGCCTGGGATGAAGCACGCCCGAGCGCCCCGGGTTACAAACTGCAGGAAGCTCAGCGAAGCAAAAGGGATTAGGGAAGACGCGCGTCTTCGGACAAGGTCCTCGGCCTCGTGCCACACCTGGGTGGCGCTCGGGGCCTGGGCCCGCCGTCTCCGCGTTCTTGCCTGTAGACATCGGCGTCCGCCCGGACCTGCCTAGCGGTGCCGCAGCCGCAAAGGAAGGCGGGCGAAAGGCGCCCGGGCCTCGGCCCCGACTCAGCCTTACCTCTGACTGCGGCGGCGCCGAGCCGGAAGAAGCGGTCGGAAGTGAAAGGCGGGGCCTCAACATGGCCGCCCGGGCTTCGCCTCGGCCCCGCCCACACGAGGTCCGCCCCTCAGAGATCGCCCGGGCGCTCTGGATCCTGACTCCGCGGCCCCGCTCCCAACGGCCCGGCCCCCTGGGTGGCATTGCGTTTCCCCGTGCCTCGTAGTGCGCGTCCCGCAGGCCCAACCCCCGCACCTGCACCTGCTCTTCGCGCGGGTGTTCTCTCCGCGCTCTCGAGTCGGGGCCCGCCGGGAGGGTGTTGGAAGGTAAACCCCTTCACCTCGTCTGGGGTCGCCCCGCTGCGCGCGCCCAGACTCGTCCCACAGGAGACAGGAAGAAGCCAAGGCATTGATAGACCTGAATACCTGGCTTCACTTAACTCGTGGAAAGCGTTTCCGTGTAACTCCGCAGTTATTTAGAAACTAGGGCATAATTCCAGGTCCCCCCTCCCTCGCCCCAAATTTTTCTGCTTCATCTACTTGGTAGCCGGAGTTAAACAAGATCATTTGGGATCTCCCATGGCTGACATGTAGTGGGAGCTCCATCAACGTCCTGTTTGCTCCTTTCTTCCCTCAATAAAAGGCAGTGGAACTGAGCAAGAGTTGCTGGTTGGTGATTCACAGCAAATCTTCCCTTAACCTTTGCTTCTCTGATTTAACCAAACTGATCGTGAGTGTACTTTGCCCGTTGAAAAAATTAAATCTGACTACAAAAGAGCTAAATTTTTTTCACCAGTGGTAAGATAAGACTGACAGATTGTAAATATAAGACCTGATGGGCATGCAACCTGTGTTTGCACAGGGTTCCTAGGTCAGAAGGACCCTGCACTTGGTTTTATTGTCTTTGAGTTTTGAACCCAGGCTCCACATTTTCCATTTGCACTGGGCCCTGCAAATTGTGTAGCTGGTCTTGCTGAAAACACCAGTAGGTGAAATGACCTCTGTGGACCTGATGGAAATACGGATGGATGAGCTGCCACACAGATTACCTGCCAGAAGCTATTGTACGGCCGAGGCCCATTTTGCCATAATGACTTTTGAACCGAATTAACTTGTAGACTGAACCTTTGGACCTGTGGATCAATTGAGACTCACTGAAAATAATGTTTAATCACAATAATGTTTTCATTTTGAGAAAGCATTGAAATGAAATTTTTTTTTACTTTATTTTTACTATTTTAAAATATAACTCGCTGAAAAGGGAATTTTCTTCAAGCTGAGTTTCAAAATAAAAACAGAATAAAAGAATACCCAACTTTGCAAGTTCTTTAGAACTGATAAATATTTGAACAAAGTCAAAGGGTGTTCATTTAGCAAATTGAGTGCTGTGGGGTGCAGACTAGCCTAAGAACTGTAAGCATGAAGTCCTTTACTAAAGGCTTCCTGTGTTAAAACAGTGTGATAATAATCAGAGCTAGAATTTCTTTCACCCTGCTAAAATAAAATTATAATAGATCCAAAAAGTTCTGTTTCTTTAATATATTAGGGATATATTATTTGTTGGACATGGAAGCAAAGTAAGCTGAAATCACAAATTAAAGTTGACATTTTTGATAATGAAACTAGTAATAAAAATGGATGAATATTAACTACCTAAAGAAATAGTCTCATGAAAAATCATCTGTAAATGTGTGGCTCAGGAGATTTAGGACTCTTGTTTCGAACTAAAATGAGTAGGATATAATCTTAGAGAGGCAATAAAACAATGCAATGAAAATGAGAAAAACTCAAATCTACTTAAAGTCTGTAAAAAGAGATCATCTTTTGTTATAGCTCCAGCTGCTATAGCAAAAACATCATAGACTAGGTGACTTAACAGAAATTTATTCCTCACTATTCTGAAGGCTGGGAAGTCCAAGATCAAAGTACTGGCCAATTCTGTTCCTGGTGAGGGCACTCTTCCTGGTTGGCAGAGAGACACCTTCTTGATATTATATATTCTCAGGTTGGGGGAAAGTTCTGGTCCTTTCATCTTCTTATCAGGCACTGGTCCCATTCATGAGGACTCCACCCTCATGATGTAATGATCTCTCAAAGGCCCCACTTCCAAATACCATCATATTAAGAATTTAGGTTTCAAGATATGAATTTTGAGAAACACATTCAGTCCATAGCAGAGATAATTTTTAGAGAGTCTAGAAAAGGCACCATATATGGAGAATGATATCTATTGGGCATCAGATATGCTACTTGAGAAATATCCTTGTGGCTTTTCCACAGAGTAGATCAGGGTTTCCTAACTTGATACTGTTGATATTTGAAGCCCGAAAATTCTTTGTGGTGGGGAGCTATTCTGTGCATTGTAGGACGTTTAGCAACATCCTTGTTCTCTACCAGCCAGATGTCGGTAGTACCCCCCAAAAGCTTCAATACCCTAAATATCTCTAGACATTGCCAAATGTCCACTGGGGGTAGAGGGAGGAGAGGGACAGCAAAATTGCCCCTAGTTGAGAACCACTGGCCTAGATAAATATTTCAAAACTCCCTCTATTTTGATTCTATTCTCATCCAGTGACATTTCAAAACAGAATAATCTCCATTGTTATTTTAAAAAGCAGAACTTAAATTAATAATACATTAGTCTCTGGTAAATCTAGTTGGGATGATATATTTCCTAGGAGGCTTATGACCTCTAAACATGGTATTCACCTTATAAAATTGAGTTTCTGGTCCTCTACTCTGAGGACCAGACTTTGGATTATGGGAACTCAACCAAGTATGCAAACGTGTAACACTATGCCAGTCTTCCACCTTGAATTTGTTATTTTAGTTCTAATTGCAAAGTGCAGTGCAGTAAATACAGACAAACCTTAGCAAAGATTCTCTAAGTCACACTCATATTAGCAAATGTCTCAATTTCACATATTCATTTCCATTTTATTTTCCAAATTTTTTAAAACTTTCTTAAAACCTGAGGCCTATATTTCATTTCCATCATGTATTTACACTCTCTGTTGTCCCTCATTTGTTTCAAAAAGATGGAGTTAATATGTTAACTGCCACAGACATAGATCTTTGTATTAGCCATTGTCATTATTATTTTTGTTAGCTTGAAAACTAAAACTATAGATTTAATGCTATTCAAAGTGAATCCCATTTTTTCGCCAACTTTTGCTAAATTACAGTACTCTTTCCTTAAGATCCTACATACTTGTTGATCCTCAGTGTGTCAATTTATTCATAATTTTCAAAGTCCCATTGATAGTAGTATGTAGTGCCTACATATGTGACTTCATTTCCTGATAAATATGTATATGAACCTGTATGCTTTATGTGCAAAATAATCCTTTTCCCTAAAGTCAACTCTGAATTAACTTTGTTTTGTTTTGTTTTGTTTTGTTTTGTGACAGGGTCTTGTTCTGTTACCGGGACTATAGTTCAGTGGCATGATCATAGCTCACAGCAACCTCGAACTCCTGGGCTCAAGGCATCCTCCTGCCTCAGCCTCCCAAGTAGCTGACTATAGGCTCTTGCCACGACGCTTGGCTAATTTTTTCTATTTCTGGTAGAGATGGGGTCTTGCTCTTGCTCAGGCTGATCTCAAACTCCTAGCCTAAAGTGATCCTTCTGCCTCAGCCTCCCAAATGCTAGGATTATAGGCTTAAGCCACCACGCCCAGCCCTGAATTAATTTTTGATGCCTCTATATAAAAAAGGTATGTGATATTTTTTCTAACAAAATTGGGAAGCAGCATTGACACCTGCAATATGGTATGACA
>VBSM01003176.1:63821912-63832637 GCA_008086735.1 Cheirogaleus medius
CTTGCCTTTCCCCACCAGCCCACGTAAGATGACTCATTTGCAGCATATTTATATATAAAATCGCTTTGGATTTTAAGTTCGTCAAAGACCAGGATCATGTCACACTATGTGCACTGCACAGCATGACATAGAACTGTGTTGAAACAGTGCTTAACGAATGATCTTTGGAGATGACAGAGATGTGACCAGGGAGAACTGTCCTCAGGTCAAATTCTGAAGTGTCTGGAGGTGCCCTGGTCCCCCCCACCTCCTCCCGCCACCACCCCCTTGCCTTTTTGTACCTATTGTCTCCTGTCCTGTGGCCTGTCTCCATGTCACCTTCTGGCTTCTCAGAGCCTCCTTGCTTTGGGCCTGGCACCCTGGCCAAGACCTCTCTAAATTAGCATTTGTTTCCCTCTTCCCCTCCTACCTGTCAAACTCTCCCTCTCTCCTCTAGCCACCAGGGGGAGCCCTGTATAATTAACTAACACTACTGTATGAAAACTGAAATTGCTGGCTAACTGTACAGCTATCTCAAGAACATTTAATTTTTAAAAGTAGTGCTTTTAAATTTCAAAAGGGAAAGGCTGTATCTTCAGCTGAAATTGTTTTCTTTTTGCTTTCCTGGACCTCTCAAACTGCTTCTCTGCCTAAGTGTTAACCCAGGCTGACCCTTAGCATCTGTAATGTTCAAGTGCCCTCTGGAGGCACAAATAATCTCATGCTAGATAAAAGACGTGTGTGTATGTGTGTGTACATGTGTGTTCATGCCTGTGTGCGCCAACAACGCACAGATGATTGGCACCTGCACTGCTGGGGTCCGTTCATTCCTCTCCATCTTTCTTTGTACAGGCCCAACGCAGCCCTGCCAGAGGACCTTTAGCTTTGGCGTCGAATATTCTTTTGCCTGGAATAGCCTTCCCAAAGATTGTCCCATGATTGGCTCCTTTGCCTCATGCCCCTGCAGCTCAGCAGTGCAACCACGTCTAGCAAAGCCAGCCTTCCCACTCTGCCATGTGGCCCTGTGTGTCTTGCTAGCACTCAGCACCGTCTGAGACCATCTCCTTCCATTCGATCACCACATTCATTGAGGGCCTGACATATCACGGTACAAACCGAACATGCTCCCTACCCTCGTGGAGCTTATGGAGCTTTAATCACGTTGCTTCCTTTTTCATCGTCGGCCTCCCCCCTAGAAGGTAAGCTCTGAGAGAGCAGGGACCTTTGTCAGCCTCCTTCACTGCCTGTGTCCAGAGCCAAGAACTACGCCTGGTACATCATTCATGGCCAATGAATATTTGTTGGCCAGGCGTGGTGGCTCACCCCTGTAATCCTAGCACTCTGGGAGGCTGAGGTGGGAGGATCACTTGAAGTGAGGAGTTCCAGACCAGCCTCAACAACAGCAAGACCCCATCTCTACTAAAAATAGAAAGAATTAGCCTGGCATGGTGGCTTGCACTTGTAGTCCCAGCTACTCGGGAGGCTGAGGCAGGAGGACCACTTGAACCCGGGAGTTTGAGGTTGCTGTGAGCTAGGCTGATGCCATGACACTCTAGCCCGGGCAACAGAGTGAGACTCTGTCTTGAAAAGAAAAAAAAAGATTTGTTGACTGTATACACAAATGTTTATATTTTCTATTAGGGTATACAAATAACATTTTGCGGTGACAAAATTAATTCATTCAGTTTATCGCCTAACTATAAAAAAGGATGCAAAAAATAAACCTCATTATTAATTATTCACATGATCAATAATAACAATAGTTAGCACGTACGTAACATTTACCATGTGTCAGACACTGTACGAAGTGCTTTATATGTGCTATCTCCTCTTACCTTCATGAAGTTCCATGAGGCTGGTAACACCACTCCGCCTGTTTGAAGACAAGGAATTTGAGGCTTACAGGAGCTGCCAGCATCACAGAGTTGTCAGGTGGGACAGCCAAGCTGCAAGGTCAGCAAAGATGTGGAAACAACCCAAATGCTCATCAATACATAAGTGGATTAATAACATGTGGTATATGTATACCACAGAGTATTATTCAGCTATAAGAAACAATGGTGATATAGCACCTCTTCTATTTTCCTGGATAGAGCTGGAACCCATTCTACTAAGTGAAGTATCCCAAGAATGGAAAAATAAGCACCACATGTACTCACCAGCAAATTGGTTTTAACCGAATGATATAGTAATATCATTCATCTGGTGTCTGGCAGATGGGAGGGGGAAGAGGGGATGGGTATCCACACACATAATGGGTGCGGTACGCACCGTCTGGGGGATGGACATGCTTGAAGCTCTGAGTCCGGTGGGGCAAGGGCAGTATACATAACCTAAACATTTTTACCCCTGTAATATACTGAAATAAAAAAATAGATAAATATAAAATAAACAACAAGTAATGTCACTGGCAAAAAAAAGCAAGAAATGAGCATTAGAACGATGTATAACATAACCACATTTATTTAAGAATGTATTCCAATATCAAACGGCAAATTTCAACAATGCTAAAACCACAATTACTTTTGCACCAACCTAATATATTAATATAAATATAACACATTTGATTTATTCATTCTACTGTTAATGAGTATTTTGGAATTTTCAATTTTTTACCATTATGAATAGTGCTTATGTGAACATTTTTACCTGTTGTTTGGTGAACTTATGTTCGTATTTCTATTGGATATAGAGCTAGGAGTGGAATTACTGGGCCACAGGGTATGTATATGATTAGCTTAAGTAACCAAATAGTTCTTCCAAAATGATTGTGCCAATGTCTTGAGAGTTTTCATTGCTCACATCCCTGCCCACACTTGGTATTTGCAGTGGAAGCTGTTGGTGGCCACCCGCTTCCCCTCTAGCCTGCCCATTTCTGTGCACAGCATCTTAAACTCTTTGCCTGGGAGTTTTCCTGGCCCCCAGAACCTTCTACAGCTTCACTCAGGACAAGCCAGAAGGGTAGGAGATTAATAAGCCCTGAGCAGAGATCTCAACCAATGAATGACTGATGAGCCGGGGTTTATATGTACCCCAGCTCCATTGACCTTTGGCTAGGGTAACTCTGAAGCACGTGTTCTACATTCTACACCTGCTGTCAGATCTCCCCAGTGGAAGTCAGTCCCAGCTGGCAAAGGTGATAACATGCTTGATAATACACTCTGTATCTGTTGCTTTCCCCTCCCTGTCTTGCTTTTCTACCTTCCTGCTGGTATTTTAAATCCTGTTTCAGGGTCCACGTCTGAGAAAATCCAAACCAGGGACCGTCTATTCTTTTTCACTTTGGCTGTAGTGGGGTGGGGGGTTATTTAGGGGAATCTATGTCTTAAAAGGCTCCTAACAGGAAAGGTGATAATGAAAAAAGGTTGAGAAACACTGATTTAGATATATGGTTCATCTCAAATTTATTCTTGTGTATAATGTAAGGGAGGGTTCCAGTTTCATTTTTTTTTTCTTTTTTGTATGTTTATCTACTTGTAACAGAACCATTTGTTGAAAAGACATTTTCCCCATGTCAAATTATCTTAGCACCATTTCAAAAATAATTGACTGTATGTATGTGGGTATCTTTCCAGATTCTATTTTGTTCCAATTGGCATCTTAGTCTATTAGTATGCCAATACCACATTGTCTTAATTACTTCAGCTCGATAGTAAATCGTAAATAAAATAATATAATCCTCCAGCCTTTTTTTTCTTTTCTGAGATTGGTTTGGCTATTGTTGGTCTTTTGCATTTCCATATTGATTTTAGAATCTACAAAAGTACTTTGCTGGGATTTTTATTGAGATTGTGTTCAATCTATGGATCTATTTGGGGAGATCACCAAACTTGAGTCTTCCAATCCATAAACATGGCATATTTCTCCATTTATATAGATTTGTGTTTTTTTATAAATAGGCCTATGTGTTTGATGCTATTGCAAATGGTACTCTTTATTTTATTTCTCAATTGTTTTTTGCTAGTATATACAAATACAATTGATTTTCTTTTATAATTTGCTGAATCATGCAATTATCCTTCTAGCTACAAATATTGGACATAATGCTAGTAATGTTTTCGTATCTATTTGTATTATCTATTAATACAGGACAAATCCAAAATACTGACGAATAGCAATATTCACATTGAGTTTAGGATACTCATTCTTTATATAAAATATTGTTGCGGGGACAACTACTAATTCTCACACTAAAGTTATAGACTGAAGAAAATATAATAGAACATTGTGTTCTTATGTCGCTAAAATGATTTTAAACTTTAACTCTCTTAAATCCCAACATGAAAGCATTGTAATTCAACTTTCTCCACTCATATCCAGTATTCTTCTATCAGATAATATACCTTATTATATGTATGCATATGTATTTATTTATGCTGAATAATATGTTTAAAGTTATAACATTGCTTAAAGTTTAAAAAATAATTTAAAACATAAGTCATTTTTATTGAAGCATATCATATGATAATGCTCATAGTATTATCACTAGATTTGCCTTTTATAAAAAAAAACAATACATATCACACTTAGATAAGAGTATATAAGTGAATATACATAGAGCTTATGTAGTATCTATACTCATTTCTTTGTTTTATATTTCCTTTCTTCATACATGTTCTTAAATACTGGTACTCTGTTTCTGTAGGACATTCTCAAAAGTAGGATGTGCCTCTAAGTTATGAAGCATAACAATGAAATAACATCCATAAATCTATGACTTCGCACAGAATGAAAACCCTTCTAATCCTGAGGAAACTACGAGACCACTAGCAGCCAGTTCTTCTGCCTCACCACACGGGTGACCACTCTCTTCTGAAGATTATGTTCATAATCCCTGTGCTTGTCTTTACAGCAGAGAGAAAGAAAGGTAGGGGAGGGAGAGAGGGGGAGAAAGGATGACAGAAAGATGTTGATATAGGATAGACCTAAAAATATATTATTTTGTTATATTTATTTTTCAGCTTTATAAAAATGGGTAGCATGGTGAATTGATATTTATCTTGAAGCACATGATGATCAGTAAAAACCACTCAATAAATATTTAAGTTAAATTGATAGAATTCTTTGTATAGTTTACAAAAATGTTATTCTATAATATATCCAAATAACATCTATGTTAATAAATATCAATGGCTTTTTGATTTAAAAGTGGTGAAAGACAAGCTAATTATGTTTTTTATATACCCATATATTTTCCAGTAACATGACACTGTCCAGATATTTAGAAATAGGCTATTTTGGCCAGAAAGAGCTTTGCTGAACTCAGGAAAGCACAACGTAGACACAGCTGAAGGTTTCTGAACTTTTGAGAAGGAAGGTTAATTTTCTATAATTTTTCACAACTGTGTTTCTTATATTCATGCACAGGTATCTTAATTGTTGTATTACCAGTTTGCTTCGCTAGATGGAGATATGAGGCATGATAATAACAAATGCTCTCAAAAAGGAAAAATAACTGGATATTTTGAGAAAATGATTCTATAGCTTGTGAGATGTCATTTTAAAGGAGATAATCTTCCACGTTGCAAATTGTTGGCCTAAGGGAGAAATGTTTGCTGGAATTGATAATAAATAGTTCACTCGTTAATATTTCATCCGTGAACTGAGTGAACTCCTTCATTTATTTACCCATTCATTAGTTCATTTTTTCATTCACTGACCAAGAATGAATCAAGCACTTAGTTTTCCCAATACTGTTAGGCATTGGGGGTACAAAAATAAGGAGGATACGATCCCCATTCCTCGGGAAGCTCACAGCCTCAGTCACAGAAGGGACAAAAGTATATAAACTATCAATTAGAATATATCTGGGGCAGAATCACAGAGTGGGTTAAAACAAGGTGCCATGGTGGCACAAAGAGAGAAATGGCTAGCTCTTACCAAGTAGGAGAAGATGCTTGGGATGGGTTTTCAGGAATGAATAATTGAGAGGCAGTCGAGAATGGGAATAAGTCTATAGCAACAGTCCAGACAAAATCAGGTGAGTATCTATGGGGCTAGAAAGGAGAAAATAAATACACAAGATGTGGAGGAGGTAGAATAGGTTGGACTTAATGGCTAAATGATTGTGGGGATCAGAAGGGAGGAGGAAATTTTCTAGACAGTTTCAAAAAAGTTCTATGTAGTTCAGGATAAAATTTTAACTTGACTAGGAGATTGAAAATAATTTTAATAAAACACCTCTACTCATATCTTAAATTGTAAACTGCCTTCCCACTCTTTCCTTCTTCTTGAGCTCTCACCCCATTCTGTTTACTCTGGCATGTGAACCTGTCCTTCCTGCCAAATGAGTCAGTCTCAGTCTAGATTTGTGCTGACATGTATTAAATTTCCTGTAAAAGTAAGAAACTAACATGTCATCTCTCCCTCTCTCTCTCCCTCTTTCTCCCCCCCCCACACATACACACACATACATACACATGCCACACATACACACACACGGGGACAAGTACATAGAAGAAAGTGTAGTGTCATTTGTAGAAAATTACAAATAAAAAGATATGGAATGACTATTCATAGAGCAGAAAAACAATCTTGCACTCATAATGCAACCCAGGAAATGTGCAATTGTTATCCTCGAGTGTTCTTAAATTCTGGGCTAGAACATGGGATTTACTTCAGGTATTTAAATCCTGATTCACGCACATTTATTTGGAATAGTTTGTCTAAGTTGTTTTGTAAAATCCTATTATTTATGCAGAAAATGAGAATCTAGAATTTTAGTTTTTTGTTTCCAGTCTTCCTTTTAATTTGCGCTGTGAACTTAGTTCTGCTTTCATTTAATATTCATATGTTTAATTTTATTCATCCCTGACACAAGGCATACAATGATACACACCCAATGAGTGTGTGGGATTCAACAAGAAGCAGGTTTGCCAGGACCCCATAAACCAGCCCAGGCAACTGCCAGAGGCAATTGGAGAAGGAGAGAGAGAGAAGAGAAGCTGAGGTCACAAAGAGCACCTTCCCTACAGGCAGAGTAGGGAAGAACCAGAAAAAAATTAAACTTCAAAAATTCTGGCTGTTATAACTTTTGTGTCTTTTTGATTTGCATACTGGTGAAACAAAAAGAACTCAGGTATGTATATGTGCATCCCATCCAGGGATTTCCCCAGCTTCCCTATCCATATCTTCATCTGCATCCACATCACCTCTGCCTATATCTACACCCTTATCTACACTCAAACCCACCTTCTCATCTTCCTGCCCCCTAGTACCTGGATCATTCTCACCAATAGAGTGGACGGAGGAGCACCGGGTTCAACTGCAGGTGACATTCAACAACTTGAACAAACTCAGCAAGTACTAACTCCACCTACCTTTACTGTATATTTCTGAGAAAACTTGTAAAGGGTCAAGTCTAAATCGTGTAAGATGTAACACAAGCTGGTGGAACATAAGGGATTTATATCAAAAGGTCATAGTTCATGAGGTTCCTTGGAGAAGTGGTTGATTCTAGGCCTGGAGTAGGGAAAATCTAATTGAGCCTGAAAATCTTGTGGTGTCAGAAAGTAAAGAAGGACTCAAAGCACCACAACCAATAGCCCCACAATGACGGGGCATGTCAAAAGCACACAGGAGTCAACCTAAAGGAGTTCCCAATGGCCAAAGTTGGAACAATTTGAGAGACAAAATAAATGATAGTGTTGGATTATAATCTAGTAGAATAAAATAAATATCTATGAGTCCATACATAGCAATATAAATAAATAACTGGATGAATACCTACATAAATAAATGGGGGGAGAAAGGAAAGCTCTTCTTTATAGGAGAATTGTAATTAATAAATGCAGGAGGCTTTTTTTGTTGTTCTTTGGATGTCTCTGCTCTTCCTGCTGTGTGGGTGGCATGGAGGGAGGAGGCAGGGACCAGTGAGTCCCCCATGGGCTCCTGCGCTGTGGCCCGGGGGCCCTAGCAATGTGGGCTGCCCACGTTACCTGAACATCTAGGCCTGGTCCCTGGGGAGCAGCTGCTCACGCCCACCAAGATGGTCCCCATCCTGCCCTACGATGGGCACAGATGATCCTCAGGGAAAGGAGAATGGGGAGGCACTGGTGAGGAGAGTTTCCATTGATGCCTTTTACTTGGATGCCTGTGAAGTCAGTGATGCTGAACTTGAGAAGTTTGTGAACTCAACTGGCTATTCGACAGAGGCTGAGAAGTTTAGAGACTCCTTTGCCTTTGCATGTTGAGTGAGCAACTGAAGACTGATATCCAACGGGCAGTTGCAGGTGCTCCCTGGTAGTTACCTGTGAAAGGTGCTAACTGGAAGGGCCCAACTCTACTGGTCTACACAGACCGGACCACCCAGTTCTCCACATCTCCTAGAACGAAGCGGTTGCCTACTGCATGTGGGCAGGAAAGTGGTTGCCCATGGAGGTTGAGTGGGAACATAGCTGTCGAGTAGGCCTACGAAATAGACTTTTCCCTTGGGGCAGCAAACTGCAGCTGAAAGGCCAACACTGCATCAATATTTGGCAGGGCATTTCCGGTGACCAACACTGGAGAGGATGGCTTCCAAGGAACTGCACCCATTGATGCCTTTCCTTCCAATTGCTATGGCTTATCTATCACAGTGAGAAATGCATGGGAGTGGACTTCAGACTGGTGGACCATTCATCCTAAAGAAACATTCAACCCTAAAGGCCTCCCTTCTGGGAAAGACCAGGAGAGGAAAGGTGGATCCTCCATGTGCCACAGAAACTCCTTGCCGTCGGTATCGCTGTGCTGCTCCAAGCTGGAACACACCTGACAGCTCTGCTTCCAATCTGGGATTCTACTGTGTAGCCGTCCACCTGCCCACCATGGACTGACAGCCAAGAAGAGCCTTCTCGAATCCAAGAAGTTGTGTCTAATCTGTGCTGGGCTTCCCTCAGAACTCTGAAGCTCTTATGCAAAGAATTCCCTCCCACCCCCACGTTGGTTACAAACCTGCCCAATGGCCAAAGGAACCGCCTTCCAAGACCAGTTCGCTGACCTGTGTCAGTGCACGTGCTTTATTGCTGTGTGCATCTTTGGAGATTATCTCCATCTTTTGCTCTGGAGAGTCTTTGAAAGAGGAAGGGGAGTGGATGGAAGCCTGAACCAGGCTTCAGGAGGCCTGCGTCCTAACTAGGCTCTGCCACAGGGGTTAGACCCTAGGGTCCAACACTTGGCTTTCCTGGGCCTCAGGGCCCTCATGTATCAAATGAGAGGTGGACAACATGACCTCTGAGGTTCTCCCAGATTCTAAGAGTGGTATCAGATTCTATTGTGATTTCATACTGAGAATTTATGACAGATTTATTTATTTCAGCATATTATGGGGGTACAAATGTTTAGATTACATATGTTGCCTTTCCCCCAACATCCCCTCCAGAGTCAGAGCTTCAAGTGTGTCCATCCCCCAGATAGTAGGCATCACACTCATTATGTATGTATATACCCATCCCCTCCTCCCCCCTCCCATCTGCCTGACGCCCGATAAATGTTATTCCTATATGTCCATTTCGGTGTTGATCAGTAAAACCAATTTGCTGGTGAGTACATGTGGTGCTTATTTTCCATTCTTGGGATACTTCACTTTAGTAGAATGGGTTCCAGCTCTATCCAGGAAAATACAAGAGGTGCTATATCACCATTGTTTCTTATAGTTGAATAGTACTCCATGGTATACGTATACCACATTTTATTAATCCACTCATGTATTGATGGGCACTTGGGTTGTTTCCACATCTTTGCAATTGTGAATTGTGCTGCCATAACCATTTGAGGGCAGATGCATGACAAATTATTTTTTAGCTATTTTTTTAATGTGTGAACCTTGGGTGACGCTAATCATGTAAAATAAGTGTTCTCTTAATGTGTTATTTTCAGGGGTGGTGATGAGTCCTTTATATTCATAATGCACTTTGTTTTTTCAAGGAAATCACTGTCTTTTACATTGTTCTGTGAATCCCACGTAGGCCAGTGATGGTATGCTAAAGGTCTGCAATCTGAACACAAAGGAATATCTGTGGGGTGACTGTGTTTTATCTTTCAACATTAAGTGCCTTTGGTTCAGAGGGGCAGTTATAAGCCCTATTTCTCCCTCTGCCCACAGCCTTTGGTGAAGGAGAAATACGTGCTAAACAGAAAATATGTTTCATTCTAGATACAGGAGAAAAGAAACAAGGACCTTGAATTAGGTATATTCAGGGTATCCAGTATTTTGTAATAGAGAATCTTGTTGGCTATGGAATATCAAACACTTTGAGTCATGCACCATGTTGAATTAACTGGCATCTGCTAAATAAGGAAAATAAAATAAAATAAATACAGGAGGAATGAGGAGAGTGCAAAATCACTACTGGATAATCAACACAACAGTAATTGTTGCAGGATAGATCTATTGATAGATCCTAGTACCCATGGGTGAAAGTTTGAGGTAAAACAGGCAGGATATTAGCACAGTCTCAATGTATCTCCTCCAAGACATTAATATCTATCAATTACAAAGGGAAAAATACTGAGTTTATACTGGAGAAATCTGATAGATGCCACCTTAGCCAAGTGATCAAGGGTAAGGTCACCAGTAATAGGATATGTCCACATCGTGTACTTGCTGATATGATGCACTGAGAAGGGTGCGTCACCTCTGTGGTATTCTCTCCAAATCCATAACCTCACTCTAATCATGAGAAAACATCAGACAACCCCAACTGAGGGATATTCTACAAAATACCTGACCAGTACTCTTCAAATGGTCAAGGTCATGGAAGGCAAAGC
>VBSM01003176.1:63856207-63878121 GCA_008086735.1 Cheirogaleus medius
TCTAGTTTTATTCCACTGTGGTCTATAAAGATACATGGTATGATTTTGATTTTTCTGAATATGCTGAGACATTTTTTTTGGCCTAACATATGATCTTGAAAAACATCCCATGTGCCGATAAAAAGAATGTATATTCTGCCCGTGTCTACGGCCATACCACCCTGAACATGCCTAATCTCGAAGCTAAACAGGGTCAGGCCTGGTTATTACTTGGATGGGAGAGTGTATATTCTTGCAGTTTGGGACAGAAAGTTCTGTAAATGTCTGTTAGATCTGTTTGTTCTAGAGTTTCATTTAAATCCACTGTTTCTTTGTTATTTTCTGTCTTGATAATCTGACTAGTTTTGTCAGTGGGGTGTTCTAGCCTCTGGCTATTATGATGTTGCTGTTTATTTCTTTGCTTAGATCTAGCAGAATTTGTTTTATAAATCTGGAAGCTCCTGTGTTAGGTGCATATACATTTAGGATTATTATATCTTCTTGTTGAATTGCTCTCTTTATCATTATAGAATGACCGTCTGTCTTTATTTTTTTACCATTGCTAATTTAAATTATGTGCCTTGGTGATGTCCTGTTTGCCTGAATCTTCCAGGTGTTTGATGACCTTCTTGCATCTGGATGTTTAAATCTTTAGCAATACAAGGGAATGTTTTCTCCGTTATTCTCTCAAATAGGTTTTTTATGCTTTCTGCCTTATTTCTTCTCCCTCAGGGATATCTGTGATTATTATATTCGTTTGCTTTACATAGTCTTGTATTTCTCAGAGAGATTATTCACTCTTCTTGATTCTTTTCTCTACATTTTTGACAAACTGGGTTAATGTGAAAGTTTTGTCTTCAAGCTCTGAAATTCTTTCTTGTGCTTGGTCTAGTCTGTTAAAACTTTCTTCTGTATTTTAAAATTCCCTAAATGACTTTTTCATTTCTAGAAGTTCTGTCATATTTTTTTTCTTATATTATCTATCTCTTTAGTGAATTTTTCATTCATATCTTGAATTTGGGGTGGGGGAGGCGATTCCTTTGTGTTGGTTTTCAACTTTATCACTGATCCCCTTGATCTTATTTACCATCCATATTCTGAATTCCATATCTGACATTTCAGTTTCCTTTTAGTTGAAGTCCATTGCTGGAAAACAATTGTGATCTTTTGGGTATGTTAAAACTGCCTGTTTTTTCATGTTGCCAGAGTTCTTATGCTGGTTCCTTCTCATCTAGAACCTGTTATCTCAGCTCAAGATGGATAGCTTTATGGTACACCTGATCTCTGCTGGGAACTCTGTTGCTCAGTGAAGAAAAGGAGAGGCTCCTAGGTGGTGTGCTGGAGTCCTACTCTGGAAGACTGACCAGGAAGTAGAGGAGCAGGTTACTATGAGCCTTTAACACCGCTGCTCTCTTCCATCTCCCCATTCCCCTGCAATTGTCACAGGCAATCAGCATGTGCAGCATGAGAATTTGCCCTGGCCCACCAGGGGCAGTAGGGAGGTGGCTGCAACAGGTCTGACACCAGGGTAGACGCAGTGCTCTGGGGCTTGGACCTCAAATGGTACCAGCTGCAGCACCCTAGGTTCATAAGCCAGTGGGACTCTGCTGTACTTTCTCCCCAGAGAAATGCTGCTGCATAGTCTCCAGTCAGCTCCCTGTGTCAGTCTGGAGGCCTGCTGCAGTGAGGGGTGGGGGAGAGGGCTCCTGCAGCTCCAATTTCAATGTCTGTAGGGGAAGTGTGGAGCCCCAAGGCTCTCTCCTCTGTCCTTTCCCCACCTGTGGGTGCCTTTCCAAGGTACCTCCAATCCTGCCAAGCAGGTCACCCCATTTCCCTCTCTTTCACTTTGGGAGCCTCCCTTTACCTTGCTGTTGATTCCCAATGCTTTCTCTTAGTCAATCAACCCAAAGGTGAATATCTACTCAGCATCTTCAGTCCTGTCCATGAGAGCAGTATGTGCAGGCTGCTTCTAGTCTGCCATCTTTGCCCCTCCCCTCTTCTCATTTTAGAAAGACCCTTCTCCAGCCCTTCCACACTGCCACAGCCGTATCTTGCTCCTGATCTTCCCACCCACACTTACAGAAAAAAGGAGTCCACATTTGCTGACTTACTGGTCCCACGTTATCACCTCTATCTCCTGCAACCTGTCCCCAGCATTCCAATGGACCAGCTCCTGCCAAGGTCATGAATTTGGTCTTAATATCCAAATTCAAATTCATCCTGCAGCATTGGCTACTGTTAGATACTTCCTGCAACTTTCTCTCCCTCTTGGTGTCAGTGAGAACACTCACTTATGTAGTTTAGAGAGAAGAGCATGGATTTTGGAGCCAGGGAGATATAGATCCCATTCCTGGCCCCATTAGCTCTACGGTCTCCATTGGATGTCCCACCACCTCCATCTCAACATTCCCAAGACTCAGTATCTTCCCCCCGAATCTGTGCTTCCTCTGATATACCTGATCTGAAGGGAATGTTGGTCCCCGCAGTTGCCAGTACTAGAACCCTGGGTTTCATCCTTCATGCCTCCCTCTCCATCACTTGCCAGAGTCTTTGAATCTTCCTCTCCCACATCACCACTGCTAGCACTTCATTTGACACATGAGTGTCTGAAAAACTTTCAACAGGCACCTCTGCTGCCATGCCTACCCTTCTGATTTATATTCCATGCTATAGCCAGGGAGATCTTCAAACACACAGGTCCAAACCTCCAAAGCCCCTCAGGATCTGGCCCCTGCCTACCTGTCAGGCCTCATTGCTCCTGCTCCCTCCTGGCACTCTATCCTCCAGCCACACTGAACTATTGCAGTTCTCCAGGTCTCTTAATGTACCATCACTTTCCATGCCTTCATTCACTAATCCATTTGCTGCAACTCCCCTCCTCACCTTGTTCAGCTGGGAGACACCTTCTCTGCTCTCAATCTTAGCTCAAATATCACCACTTCCAAGAATGGAGGTATTCCCAGCATGGATTATCTATCACCCCTTCAAGCTTCCATAGCAAGCTGTGGATACCTTTCTCATCGCAGGCCCTATATGGTACTTTGTATTAAGCCTATTTATGTGCCTTCTGAACTACTATATCATAAGACCTTTCAAGACAGGGCCAACCCCAGTCACAGGAACTTGCATATAGTTGGTACTCAATAAACATCAGTTTAATTGACTGATTAATTATTTAAAAATTAATAGTAAAATGATCACTGTTCCACCAGATGGAATGCAGGTAAAACAGCAATTGGATCCTCCTACTCTCTTGTTGGACAGACATTGGCATAAAAACATTCTTTTAAGGCCAAAAAAAACCCTCTAAACTCCTAACCAAGTGAAAATAGTTGAATGATGAAAGACTTGTTCTCTGCTGTATCACTTCTCTCATCTCTGGCAGCTGCTGCTGACAGTGGGTAGCAGCATTGCTGTTACACATTTTGAACCTCTTCACAGCTGTTTTCTTGCGACTCTAGCGAATTCTCTTAAAAACCACAGCTGGAGAAAAGCCCCAAAGCTGTTGGGCTTTCCCATCTCTTCCTCAACGAGTCTTTCCCCTTTCACCTGCAGTGAAGGAGATTTCCTGATGCTATGCAGCCTGCAAACAGATCTTTACATTCCCAAGGAGAGGAAAACAGGTTGAGTAGAAAAAAAAGAACATGTGGAAGAAAGGGTCATTTTACCCACATATTCATTTATCTGAGGACCACTTAGAGTAGATGTAGGGGAGTCTCTAGCACTTACCCTTCTTGCTAATTTATAATGTACAAATTTCCAGTTCCCACGCAGTATTGAAGAATTAAAATGCCAGAACATGAAATAATATCATGATTTTTTTTACATGAGATGATGTATTTAAAATGTTGGCACACAGCAGGTGGTCAAGAAGTGGTTGATATTATTGTTACTTCTAAAAGAACAGTAAAATGACACCAGTGGCAACTGATTTTTAAATTCATTTAAGTATGTGGAACTCTGGATGGAATGTCTGAATACAATATGCCGTCCCCAAATTGAGAGGATGAGATGCATATGAAGGAAGTTATTTATAAGGAAGGAGCTGTGGAAAGTGAAGGGGACTTATAAAGAAAAGAGTAGACAGAGAAGAGAGCCTTAGAAAACAGTATGAGATCTAACTAAAGAAACAATGGATTTACAGTGGGGCCTAGGACCCACGAAAGAAGACAGACAGATGGAGGGCTGGGAGAAGAGCCTAGGTCTGAGGCTGCCATAAGAAAACAACAGAAGGGAGAATAATGTCCTCAAGATGCTGGAATGAAGGGAACAAGGTCTATGGGACTGGATGAAAAGAGGAAATAGCAAAAGGGATTTTCTAAGGCCACAGGTGAAGACATTGGTTGAGATATTGCCAGGTGCTTTGGCTAAAATGTGCTCTGAGATCCAAACACAGAAAAGCACCTACCTCCTCCAGATCCCAAAGAAATAAGGAACTAAGGATGATTAACTTAGTTGGAGACCAGAAGGCAGCAGGACTTGACAGAAGGGCTTTATCTAAGGGTCAGAACCAGAACAAAGGTCAGCCAACCAAAGGGAGGTTGCATGTCAGAAGGTGGGATGGTGTGTAGGAAGAGGGAAGATTGTTCATTGCCGTCACTTATGGTAAATGAATGAGATTCCGCTCCATAAGCCAAAGTAAACCTAATTAAGCCATGTGAGCAGCACATCTATAGGCCACTTACATCAAATGCTCATTGAAGAACTACTAGTGTGTGCCTTGGAAATGCTTAGAAAGTGCAGGAAAAGCCAGTCCCGAGGTGACAGCGAGAAGAAGTGTCCTGGCTGGGCATGGTGGCTCACACCTGTAATCCTAACACTTTGGGAGGCCAAAGCAGGAGGATTGCTTGAGCTCAGGAGTTCAAGACCATCCTAGGCAAGAGCAAGACCCCATCTCTACAAAAAACAGAAAAACTAGTCAGGCATGGTGGCACGTGACTGTAGTCCCAGCTATTTGGGAGGCTGAGGCAGGAGGATTGCTTGAACCCAGGAGTTTGAAGTTGCAGTGAACTATGATCACACTACTGCACTCCAGCCCAGGCAGCAGAGTAAGACCCTGTCTCAAAAAAAGAAAAAAGAGAAGAAAAGTGAAGGGAAGAAAAGGGGAGGGGAGGGGAGGGAAAAAGAGACAAAGAAATGTCTCTACCTCCTCCTCCTCCTGCTGCATAAGGGTGGTAAAGAATAAAATTATGCCAGTCAGGGGATAAGACAATGAGTCTTAGCCCATTTTTATAAATAATGGTCTGTGTGGTCCCCTTGGGCTTATCTGACATGATGGGGAGAAAAATGAAGGAAAACTGTTTTCTACAGTTTTGGTGGGAAGAAGCAGAGGGAGAAAAAACAAAAAATCGTAGGAAGAAATGATCATTCCTCCCCCATTTTTGTATTTTTAAAAATGATTTAATACAGCTGACTCCTTAATTTAGGTATATTTCCTTGTCAGCTGCCTATCCTCTACAGTGTTAAATCCCATCATCTCACTGGTAAGCTTCTCTTCCAGCTATTCCCAGTCTTAGCCACACTAACAAGTACAGGGTTAGTAGAACCAACAGCAATCACAGAACATTAGTGAGTCCACTCCTGAACTCATACTAGTGATTCTTAGGCAGGCCTGGGTTCAATATTCCTTCTGATGGAGGCTCCGTGGAGACACTCCCAAGGGAAGCAAGAATACCTACCGGCACACTCCTCCAGGGAACACAGGGAGGTCTCCGAGGACATTCCAGGGCAGCCAGGTCTGGAGGGGAAGGAAGTGAGACACACGCGGCGACGCTCTCTGACACCATCCCCACATGTGGTGCTACACTGGCTCCACGGCTGCCACAGTCCCCAAGTTTCTGCAAGGACATAAGTCATGCTTTTAACGCTAGTTCATTTGAGATTCAGTATTTAACTGTACCCAAATGAAGCAGCGAAACTCAAATCTCAGGCCTTGAAAAGTCAGTGAGTAAAAACATTCCAAGAGTTGCAGAAAGCTGGAAAGAGTGTTGCTCCTAACCTTAAAACAAAGAAAAGCTGCACAATTTACAAAATCTCAACCTTCCTAGAACCCACCAGAGAGCTGAGCTCACAAGACAACCAACTATCCTGCAATATAAGGAAAGACAGGCTCCTCCAAGGAAAGATGGGATGCAACCTGGAGCAGATACCAGCCCTCATGCAAGCTGGTGAGAAGAATTCATCTAAAAAAAAGTAACGAGTTGCTAAAAGCCCAATGTGGACTAGCATAGAATATAGAACCCTGAGGAGCCACATATACAAGCAGAATCTATGAGCACTTGCAGGCTCTTCTCCACAGATCTCACCGAATGCTCACAAGAAGGACTGAGGGTGGGTACAAGCCCAGACAAAGCCTCCCTCATGGTGGAGGCCTGAGAGGGGAAGGGGTAGCACTGTGGAAAAGATAAAACCTCACCCAAATCCTTCTCCCCAGCTCCTCTACCAAACAAAAGCCTCGACCACTGGGGAAAAGGCAGAAAACCCTGTGATCCTAAGAGTATGAGTAGAGACTACATAGTGATAAGGAATGAAATAAGAAAAACTCCTTCACCCTTGGGAAGGAGCCAAAAATATCCTGGGCCCAGACTACTAGAGACCTACCACTGGGGAGGGGCAGGGTCACCAAGAAGGCCACATCCCTGACACTCATGGACATAGCACTTGCCTAAGACTGAGGATGAACCAGTACAAGAGAATGCCCTTCCCCCACTTCAGGCTAGCAAGTACCAAGTATCAAATAACAGCAGTCCACTGCTGGGAGAGAGGCAATGCAAGAGGTGAAAACCTCTCTGATGTGCAGGCTCAATCCTAAAGCTGAGGGTGGAACAGAAGCATAGAGAAAAACCCTCTGGCAATGCAGTATCTTCCCTAAACACAAAGTAACACCAGAAAATTTTGAAATCTGTGATGCACTGAGGGCAGCCCTAGCAACAGGAAAAACCCAAACATGGCTCAATTCCTTACTACATTAACCCAATACTCACACTAAAGGCCTAGCAAAAACAGAGGAATGCCCATTTCCAGGCATTAATACCTTAGTGTCTATACGTCCAAACTAGATACCCAGCTTTTGACCAAAAATTACAAGACACACAAAAAAGCAAGGAAAAACAATAAACTATCAAGACAAAGTAATCAAGAGAACCAGACTCAGATATGACCCATATATTAGAACTATCAGAGAATTTAAAAGAACTAAGATGAATATATTAAAGACTTTAGTGGAAAAGGTGAACAAGATGCATAAACAGATGGAAAATTTCATCAGAGAGTTGTAAGCTAGAGTCAAATGGAAATGTTAGAATTTAATAATAAAGTAACAAAGATAAAGAAGGCTCCACTATTAATAGACTCGACACAGCTAAGGAAACAAATAGTAAATTTGAATATAGGTCAATAAAAATCCAAACTGAAACATAAAGAGAAAAAAAAAAGAGAGACTAAAACAGAAGACCCAAGAACTGTGGGACAATATCAAATAGACTCTCATACATGTGATATGAATACCAGGAGGAAAAGAGAAAATAGGACAGAAGAAATATTTGAAGAGATAATGTCCAAGAACACTTCAAAATTAATGAAAGACACCAAATCATAGATCTAAGATGCTCAGAAACACCAAATACAAAAAAGCAAACAAACAAAAAACTTAGACACACTGTACTCAAACAGCTGAAAACCAAAAGCAAACAAAATCTTGAAGGTTATGGTGGGGGTTGGAGAGGAGGGGGTGAAAACATACCACACAGAAAAGAATACAGATGAGAATTACAGCTGACTTCTTGTCAGAAACTATGCAAGCCAGAATAAAATGGAGTGGCATCCCCAAAATACTTAAAGAAAAAACTACCAACCTAGTAAAAATATCTTCCCAAAATTAAAGGAGAAATACTTTTTCAGACAAATAAAAATTGAGAAAATGTATTACCAGCAGGCCTTCACTACAAAAAAATGTTAAAAGCAATCCTTCAGGCAGAAGGAATATGATACCAGACAAAAGCTTTCAACTATACAAAGAAATGAAGAGTGCTAGAAATGGTATATATAAAAGTAAATATAAAATTCATTTTTTTCCTAATTTTTAAATGCTCTAAAATATAATTGCTAGTCTAAAGCAAAATTGTAGCAATGTATGATGTGTTTAATAGCATATATAAAGTAAAATATATGACACCAATCACACAAAGAATGGGAGGAATGAATTTTGAGTGTACTGTTTTGAGTGTACACGTGAAGTAATATAATACTTGAAGGTAGATTGAAAGTATATACATTGTAAACTCTAGGACAACCACTAGAAACATTTTAAGGCATAAACAATACACCAATAGTATAGTTAAAGTAAATTATAAAAATATTTAATTAATCCAAAAGAAGGCAGAAAAAAAGAGGAAAAACAAGAATAGATGTTACAAATATAAATCCAGCAAAACAGATCTTAATCCAACCATACAATAACACTAAATATAAATAATCTAAACACATCAATTAAAAGACAGAGATTGTCAGATTTGATTTTTTAAAAAGTATGATCCAATTATATGCTGTTTTTAAAGAATAAATTTGCATATAAAGACATATATAGGTTAAAAGTAAAAGGATAGAAGAATATATGCCTTATGACCAATTATAAAAAGAAAAATAGAGTTGCTATATTAATGTCAGACAAAATGGAATGCAGAGCCAGGGATACTACCAGGGATAAAGAGGGACATTACATAATGATAAAGGGGTCAATTCAGCAAGGAGCCTAAACAATCCTAAATGAGGATGCACCTAACACCAGAGCTTCAAGATACACAAAAAGCCCTCCCAGAACAGCCATTA
Organism: Cheirogaleus medius; assembly: GCA_008086735.1. Taxonomy (NCBI): domain Eukaryota; kingdom Metazoa; phylum Chordata; class Mammalia; order Primates; family Cheirogaleidae; genus Cheirogaleus; species Cheirogaleus medius. The sequence goes on from VBSM01003176.1 coordinate 63,865,013, forward strand.
TTGATTGATGAATGCAAACTTCTCTTCCAAGCAGATACGTAATTATTGCCAGATAGAATAACTGAATAGTTCTCTATAAAGAATTAACCTAAATCTCCTCTCTATCAGGACTCATCCAACCTTAAGACCTATCAGGTCCTGCCAACACCAGGCACCAAAACATCCTCTGCATAAAGGCTGTTCTTCATCCTTTATGGAGAAAAACTTCTAATGCAGCCAAAGGTATATAAAGCTCTACAAGACATAAAAGTAGAGGGCAGATGCAATCTCAGGTGAGCCAAATGGTGCAATCTTTGGCGTGAGTAATGGAATATGAGTTCTTTATAGCAATTAAAAGACTCTGAGGATTTTCACAAGAGTGGGAGCATTATAAACCAGTATCCTGGAGCAGCGTCAACTGAGGCAAGGTAATTATGTTCCATCCAGAGGTCCAACTAAACACAATATTGGTTCTGTGCCTCCCAGAGCACACTGTAGCTCCTCCTAAGGCAGAACAATGAGCTGGCTTTGTCCTCAAGGCTTCAGAGCTGTTCCAACACTAAGCTTCCAGTGCTTAAAAAACTTTGGGAATCTCATATTAAAATTTCTCTGAGTTAAAGTATTGTGATATATATTTGTTTTAAATCTACTGGGAATCCCACTACTATGAAATCCAAATTGAAAATTAAATCAATGTAAAGTTTACCCTTCTCTTGTGCTCATATTTAAGACAACAAAAGGTAGAATTAAAAAAAACTAAGAATCCTTTTGTTATTTTTTCTGAGTTCTTTTACTTTGTATAAATATAATTTACTTAAATACATAAAGTCATTTGTCAAACAAAAACAAAAGTCCCATTAGTGGGGATCACAAAAAAATCAAAGTTTTGATAAAAGCATAAATCTTAATGTCAAAAAAATTCCACTGTGAAATGTTAAGTATTCTTTTCCCTTGAAAATAAAATCATAGCTTATAGGATAATGAACAATAAAAATAAACATTTGACCTAAGTTTTTATGTCTTTACTTCTAAATCAAATTAATCAAACAGGAAATCACTCAAATAAAGCAATGATCAAATTTAATCAGAAAAATTAAAAAATGCCTTAAGTAACTCTATCTCATCCCTGAAGATCTCCGCTAATAACTTTGAGGAAACCAAGAGTGATGGCACCTCCCTGTAAACCCAGCTACTCAGGAGGCTGAGGATTGCTTGAGCCCAGGAGTTTCAGACTAGCCTGGGCAACATAGCAAGACCCTATCTCAATTAAAAAAAAAAAAAGAACTTTGAGGAAAATACCTGGCAAAATGGAAACTCATGAGATAACTATAGTTTTTGTATTACAAATGAAAAAGCAAGATAACCAATACCTCAAATAGTCTTACTTCAGTCTTATTGTTTTGTTTTGCTCTCTTTAGATATCCACACATGCACTCATGCTGTACAGCAGACCTGCTTGGCCAGGCTAAATGCCTTGCAGGCTATGATAGAGGATATGAATTCTGAATGAGCAAAATTTGTCTGGAATGTGAAAAGGGAGATTTGTTTCTGCCCCCAACACTATCTGAAGGAATACAACCTAGGAAATATTCGTATCTGCAAGACATTTTGCTCTAAAGACCGGGGTAACTAAACAAATTATGCTTATAAGAAAATTCTACAGACATAAGTGAGTAGCTACAAGTAGTAGTAGGAACAAAGGGCCCTGTGATAAGCAGTTCAGATTTTCTTTGCATAGAACAAGGCTCACTTATACTTAACAAGTCATGCTTACGCCTGGGCCAGTGGACTCCAAAGTGGTTACGGGTCTTCCAAGAGGGTGGGTGGCACAAGATGAGCCAGTGAGTTGAGGAAAAAACAGAACCTCTGATTTTCCAATCTAAAAGCTCTACATTGTTTAATACACGGCTTGACAGTTGATTATATGGAAGGCAGTTATAAAATAATGGTAAAAGCAAACTCTCAAACTAGTCTAGCTGGGTTTGTGTTCTGGTTCTACCACTTAAACACTATTGACCTTGAGCACATTACTTAATTTTTCTGTGCCTCCCTTTCTTCACCTATAACATAGACCAGGTGTCCTCAAACTATGGCCCATGGGCCACATGCGGCCCGCCGAGGACATTTATCCGGCCTGCTGGTTGTTTTTGCCCGTTTTGATTTTATACTTCAAAATAAGATATGTGCAGTGTGCATAGGAATTTGTTCATAGTTTTTTAAAAAACTATAGTCCAGCCCTCCAATGGTCTGAGGGACAGTGAACTGGCCCCCTGTTTAAAAAGTTTGAGGACCCCTGCATAGACAATATAATGAGCCTAACTCACAGAGTTGTTATGAGGACTAAATGGGTCCATAAGGTACTCAGAACAGTGCCTGCTGCAAAGTAATCATGATATTATATAAATGTTATTTATCTCATGGAAGGGATTAAAGATCATAAATAGTCATTTTTGGCAACATACAGTATGTATTGGCTATAAATTGTTATTTACATACTATCCTAAGGTCCTAAGACATACTTGGACAAGAGACAAACATATCCACATTATTCCATTTTCAAAAGGAACTAATAAGAGACTCAGTGTGAGTCAGTGGCTCACACGAGTCACAGTGGGTCCCTAAATGATGCCATTTGGCAAAAAAGACACTTTACTGGTTAGAGCTATCTAAATAGAAAATGAAAAAAAGGGAACTCGCTCAGTTCAGTCATAAATTTATCTACTAAAAACACAGGCAGTCACTGAGATTCCTATTGTGAGCCTAAATTTCATCTCTCAGCCCAACAGGGCCAGAGCTGCTGTGGGGGAGCCACACAGAGAACTGGGGGTCTCCAGGTGTGCTCAGCTCGTCCGGTTACTGCTCCAGGCCCGCCGTTGGGGGTGTCTGGCAGCTGCTGCCTGGGGCAGCCCCACACGGAGCCCCTGACCACCCTTAGCCTGGACACGTGAGAACCATGCCCTGTTCTGCCCCTTCCCAGCGTCTTTCTGCTGTCAGTGCTGCGGGTTTTAAGAACCCCAGTCTTTAGACACTGAATCGAACCACCCGAGAAAAGCCCACCAGCTTGGAAAACCAACAAGGGGGCCCTCCTGTCCCCAAGTGCCTTTAATCAAGTGGCTCAAATTTCTTCACTTCCCACCGTTCATAACCATTAAATTCAGCCAGAACTTTTTTCACTGAACAAGTATCTTCTTTAGAAAAGGCAAGACTGTCTTGGATGATTCAATTAATTCAATCTAATTGTTTTGCTCCTAATACCTAGCTGAGACTAGCTAGACCTGAGTTCAATTTTCACTTTTATAAGCATGTACTGAGCACCTATTAATGTGCCAGGTACACTGAGTGGGCCAAAGAAAGAACATAAAAAGCTTCATGGCAGCACAAATGGAGTTTTGCCATCAAAGGAGCTTCCCCTGTCGTGGGGGGAAGGTAGGGGAAGGAAGACATTAAACAAGCAATGGCAGAAGTGATAAATGCCACGAAAGAAGACCTAAAGAATGCTGCACCAGCTTACAGCAAAGGAACCGAACCAGCCCGAGGTCAGGGAATAGTAACCCTAGTGGAGACTTGGAGGATGGGTGAATGCTAACCAGGGGCATGTGGGAAGACAGTGCCTCAGGTGCCAGCCCAGAGATGGTGACTGCAGACGTGGGGGAGAATCCATAGAGGATTCCCATCCTCATACCAATTGAAAGCTTTTCAGCAGGGGAATGGCCTCAGCTGATCTGAATGTTAAACAGTCCCTCTGGCCGAAGTGAGCAAAGGAAATGGAGCCAGGGAGGGAACCAATGAGGAATCTGTTGCAAGAGTCCAGGTGAGGAATGGCAGAGGCTTAACCCAAGTAGGGCAGTGGAACTGGGCAGAAGTGGAGAGACTGACACCCAGGATAGGACGCAGTGGTGCATTATGTACAGGAAGAGAAGAGGAGGACTCCTGGCTCCTGGTTTGAACGGTGAGATGGGTGGTGGAGTCCCACACTGAGGAGCAGGGCTGAGGGCACAAGGGTGAGTCCAATTCCAGACATGCTGCCTTTGAGGTGCCCGGGAGACATCGGAGGGATGCCAGCTATTGCACAGTGCTTGGACGCAGGGTAAGAGCAGGGCATGACAGCCATCTGGAGTTGTTAGCATCAAGACTAATCATTTGGCAAGTGTGTGACATAAAAGAGAAGACGACCAGCACCTGGGGGATGAGACAGGCGGTGGAAGTGGCAGGCAGAGGTGGCAGTGAAGGAGCATCCAGGGCAGAGGGAGATGAGCAGGTGAGTGTGGCATCCCAGAATCAAGGTCAATGACGACGTGGACTAAAGTGCCCCTGGGTCTGGGGACCTGCAACTCATTCCCAGCTGCGTCTGTGAAAGCATTTTCAGGGGAGGAGTTGGGGGTGGAAACCAGTTTACAGTGGGTTGTAAAGAGAATAAGAGGCAAAGAAATGAACTCGAAAGGGTAGGCAACTATTTCAAACAAAGTTTTGGGGCTATAAAGGGAAGAAGAGAGAAAGAAGGTAATGTCTGGGGAGAACAAAGGGTTAGAGGTGGTTTCTGTTTTGTTTTTAGATAAGAGAATTAAAAACATTTCAAAGTTGATGAGAATGAGCTAGGAAAGGAGGGACGGTTAAAGACGGAAGAAAGAGGGGAACTGGCAAGCAGAAAGTTGCTGAAATGAGCAGAGGGGCTGGCATTCACAGTGCAGGGGAGGAGTGACAGGTCACGGTGACAGGAAGGAGGGGAGAGGAGGGGTCTGACGCCTATAGACATACAGATCTTTTGGTGGGAGGGGGCAGGTTTCCACCTAACAGCTCTCAGCGCTCTGTGTGGCAGCTGGCAAAGTCAACTCTAAGTTGACCAGCAGGTAGGGGCTGAGGTCTGAGGAGAGGGGGGAGGTCCGAAAGGGCTGTTGTGCAGAGCAGGAGCAGGACCCGGCCAACGTGATATTCCGGGCAGCATTCGGGCCCCGCTGATGGTGGAGGCATGATGCACCCATAGTGGTAACCATCTGCTTAGGTGTGACCTTGTCACGCAGCCTTGGCAGCCTAGGTACAGTGGGCGACTGGCAGATGGCTAACGTCATGCAAAGCTGGGGTGTGCCCTGGCAGGTACACTGGAAGGACGACAGGGCAGAGGAGTTTAGGATGTTGGCAGGAGGGTAAAGAGACGGACCACAGAATCTAGGCTGGATAGAGAGGTGAGTGCAAGCAGGGAAGTGGCCAGTGGACGGGGAGAGAGCTGAAGGAAAGGGACTTCTGGGAAGAGGAAGTGGATAAATTTGCAGCGAGGAACACGGGGCTACAGACAAACAAAGTCAGAGGCTTGTGCAGTCAGGGGGCACTGGGCTTAGTGGGGATGAAGACAAGCAAGGCAAGCAAACCAGACCATCTCCACCAAATTAAAACCATGCTAAGAGCAGGGCTGTACCTGGGAAAAGGGAAAGAAATGCAAAAAGCAGTGTGGGGAATGGATGGAATTGTCACGACCCTGCTCCTTTGTGATTAGGCAGGGCCTTGCACCAAGAACCCAGAATCTGGAGAAGTTTTCAGAAATCTGTTTTGATTTCTCACTAAGTCTTAATTCCTGTAATGAATGATATAAGAGAAAAGAGAGAATGCTCAACTAGAGGCAGACAGAAATTACTTACAGTTCGGGATTTAGCTTTGAGTTCTAGTCATGTCTGCCATGGAATTACCATATGATATAGTAATAGGATTTTAAAAATATAACTATAGCTAATGTTTATTGAGCACTTTCTATATGCCAGGTAGCAAGCTGAAACAGTTACATGTTTATTTCATTCAATCTCCACAACTCTGAGGTAGGTATTTTATTATCCCTATTTTACCAATGGGGAAACTGAGACCTAAAGAGGTTAAGTGGGTCTGTTTACCACTAGTCTTAATTCTTCAGATAAGAATGATGATGTCAATTGGTACAGTATAAGGATGAACCATAAAAATGATGGTACAATTGCCTAAAGTTCACCTAAAATTATAGATAATAATTTTGAGTACATGAAGACACAGATTTGACTTAAAAATGTTTTAAAATTGCAATACCAACCTATATTTCTCTGGATTAGCATGCACTCCTTCTCCTTTGTGGAAAAATGGCTTCTTCTTGAAATGCCAAAGTCAAAGCAGTATTTATTCTTCCCCATGTCAAACAAAGTACAGTTAAATACTGTTCTCCTCTCTCCCAGGGGCAGGTTGTTCTCGGCCAGCTGAACAGTCCTCCCCCCAGGGTGTCCGGGGGTGTCCTTGAAGACAGCGATCACTCCCTGGACGAAGATGCACGGCGGGGGCAGCACCATCACCTCCACGCCGGACTCACAGGTGAGCTCTGGCACCATCACCAGTTTGTATCCGAACTTCTGGGCCAAGTCAATGGGCCCAGTGGAGGTGATGACCGAGTCTCGCCCAGGCAGTCTCAGCACCACAGTGACATAGGCTTCTGGCCCCACAGGTGCACAGCCAAACTCAACCCACTGACCTTGAGCGAGTTCTGTCCTTTTGCTGGCTCTTATCTCCAGCGGCTGCCCCGGACTTGTTCTTGCCTGGGGAAGACTGTTGGTGAAGGTGACGTCCACCATGATGTCGGGCTTGTCCACAGCAAACGGGCATAGTGGTTGATTGGTGAAAAGGCCCACCTGGAAGGTGCCTTCTGCTGCCTTGGAGGTCCTATTCAAGTCAATGTGAAAGACAGGCCATTCCACCTTCAAAAAGGCACTTTTCTCCCACCGGGAGACTGGAGTGCTATTGTCTGTCGCTTCCAGAGTCATTGTGAACCAGTAATCGCCAGCCTCCTTGAAATAGAAGCACTCGAACTCCAGTATTCCCCGGGACTGGTTGGTCAGGAGGTACTTGGCGGCAACAGTCTGATTGGTGTTGGCCTCCAACAGCAGGACAGACACATTCCTCAGCGTCCCATTAGCACCATCAACATACTGGAAATTCACAGACACCGTCTTGTTGCTTAGCGCTACATGGCCTGGCTCTCCCAAGAAGAGATATTCAGCTTCTCCAAGAACTGAAATGAAATGGTCAGGGTTGGTTTTTAAGAGGTGCATTTTTTTTTTTTTTTTTTTAAGAGACAGGGTCTTGCTCTGTCACCCAGACTGGAGTGCAGTGGCACAATCATAGCTCACTTCAATCTCGAACTCCTGGACTCAGGCAATCCTCCCACCTCAGCCTCTCGAGTAGCCGGGACTACAGGCCCACACCACCATGCCCGGCTCACTTTAGGCAGAATAGCACTTTAGGCAGAACAGAAGTTAGAATTGAGCCAAGGGTAATGCAAAATGATGCTCAGTACAGATCTGGGAGCTGGGCAGCTTTCCATTCTAAAGTGGCTCTGTTCCATCATCTTCATTTTTCATAGTTATGTTTAAAATAATTAATGATACTCTGAATTCACAACGCTCACCAATGTAATATATCTCTAATGAAAATCTATAAAGCTAGAATAACTGACAATTCTCAGGACAAAAATCCAATACCTCTCATTTTCCATTTTAATCATATTCTGGTATTCAGGGGAAATGGATATAGAGAGAAGAGAAAACTTTATTTAAATGACACAATACAAACTGCTGTAGATAATTTTAAATGTAAGACCCTAAATTTACTTCAAAGTTATTATTTTCTGATATTCAAGACAAACACTTGGGAATTTTTACCAGTGATGGAACCAGTGTCCTCAGTTTGTGTGAGGCAGAAATTTTTAGATGCATCAGAAATACTGACACTTTATTCTGCAAAGGTAACCCCAGGGAATGTTTATGAAACAACTAGGTTTGTCCTTGGCAATTTTAATGACATTACAGTGATGGGTATTGGCCTAGATAGGACAGACGACTACTGGCTTCCCAAGTATCATTCAGTTAGGATCAATTATATCTTTTAAAAAGAGACCCCACAGAGCAGCTGAAGAGGACAAAGAACCCAGACACACAAGAATCCTTGTTTCTATTTTGAACCCTATCCAAATACGCATCAAAGGAGGCAGAATTTGGCAACGCAACAATCAGCTGGCCTATGGTGAGAGTAAGAATTCTAGATTTAAGGGACTACAGTGCCCTTTAGGTTTGAAAAACAACTTATGTAAGTATGAATTTATTATTATTATTATATATGCATCACACATATATAATATATACATAGCATATATGTCCAAAAGGGCTCATGTGTTTTTGGTTTTGGTTGGTAGTCTTTAAAATACCCTTATAGGTATTCAGTCAATGATTATTAGAATCAGCACATGAATATCTTGGCACACAGAGGTGGGTTTTTTTTTTTTAATTAGCTCAGCACTTCACCTAGTTATTTGAGATAAGGTGAAATAAAATATCTAAAATTTAGATAGGCTTGAATTCTTGATCACTTGTTTGAAAACCAAAACAGGATAAAGTTCTTTTTATTTTTTTTTCCATTTAGGAAAAACAGAAGTTGAGGGAAATTCCCTTTTGCTTGGAACTGACTCAGGGTTGAGGAGGGTGGCTGATTTTGGTGCAGCTTGTGTGCTAGTTCAGAGCTGACCTGGCACCTTTCGTGAACTAGGGCTAAAGAGACTCCAGCACTTACCACAGCCACAGGAAGAAGTTAAGACTGGGAACAAAATCATATTAATTTGAATCTGAAGGGGGCAGGATGACTCTATGGTACATTTTAAGATTAAGAGACATACACCACTTAGTTAACTAATGAAAATCTATTACGAATGACAGAAATTGTCAATGAGACAGATCAGATTCTGATTTAATGGGGAGCCAATCAATGAAACGGACACCCATGCCCAGTTGGAAATGGAAAACAAAGATGCAATTGGTGGATTCCAGCAGCAGCAGATAGGAGGTGTGTATAAAGGGAGAACTCCCTACTTTACTCCAGAACTCCTGCTCCTACAGACAAGAACACATCCGCATTTAGAAAACGACGATTTGGTTCTTCCACATCCTGACAACTGTAGCAGTTTTCTCTATTCTTTCATTTACTCTCTCCCCATTTCTTTATTGTATTTAAAGTAACTGGTGTCTCTATACAAACATGTTGCTTTAAAAAAAACCAAACTGGTAATGGTATATTTTGATCAATACGAAGTGGAGATAAAGGGGAAAAAACACACGTATGAAAATACCTTCCTTTCCATTAGTGATCTATACACTCAAACTCTATGCTCTATTTTATACTCATTCAACTTTTATTTTTATATTCTAGTAAGATATCTTGCTCTTAACAACAAACATCCTTGCACACTTGGTTTAAATGGAGAATTTTGATGTTTTATTTATCATTATGCAACCAAAAAGACTTATAAATTTTTGTAGAAGCCTGTTACATGTAGAGCAATCTGGTTTTAGGTAGGAATAAATACTTTAACAGAATCAAATTCCACATTAGTTTTCCTTAAATGAAACATCTTCTTGTTTAAATAAACTTCTTTAAAAAAGAAAAAACTGAGAAAGGAGATCTACTAAGTGAAATGAACAGCACATACTCTGATCCATTTAACTGGCTGTAACACTGATATTATACAAGCCAGTATTCTTTATCTCTTAGATCACATTTTTTTCATCAGATTTGAAAACAATTTCCACTTCCATACCATCAACTGTTTAGATGTCTATGAAATATCTGGAAATCATCAAAAGAAAAGTAGTGATTATGTCATATTGTTGCCTCTATTGGTTCAGCAGTTGCATAAAATCTGAGAATGGAAACAAATGAATGAAGAGAACTAACTTTAAGCCCCTACTATAAGCTCAGACATTCAAGGTGTTTCACATTCTTGATTTTATTGTATCACAACAACCCTGTGAAGTCAGTATTATTACTAAGGTTGAAAAAGACTAAGAAACTTGTCTAAGAGCACACAACTGTCAAGGATTGAAATTCAGATTGGTTCCAAAGATACTTTAGCATCAAAACTCTCTTGTTAAGTGAAATCTTTTGTAAAACCTCAATATACAATACATCACTTCATGTTTGTGATTTATTATACTGAATTACTAGAAAATCAAAGAGAGCTCAAGGTAACATGCTTGTCTCCAATTTGTGAAAATGGAAGTAAGCTGTTATTATTTTTTAAAAGAGTTAAAATATATTTAAAGTGAAATTTAAATCAATCATGCAGAACCCCTGAAGCCCCATAAGAGAACCCAGGGTTGCAAGGAGCACACTTTAAAAGGCATTGCACCATAGACCCTACCCTGCCTCCTTCATGAAGAGTCATCAATATAATGCATTTATAAACCTCACACTTATGTTTATTGCTACCTGTAGTATTAAGTATAATCACAATACTCACCATAGTCACAGAGCACCACCAACAATAGATTTGAGAAGTCTTTCAACATTGGTTTCATTCTGATCAGCAAAATCCCAGGTCTTTAGTCTCCTCATGTCCTTTCTCACATCCAAATTGTGATTTAAAAAAAACAAAAAAAAACCTGAAATTAGAACCTCAAAAAATGATGGCTCCATCCAATGTGATTCATAAAATATTAACCATGAAATGACAAAACTATCCAAGAAGTCAAACTTTGTAAGTGATACTGGAAGGAAACTAGTGAGGACACTAATTTTCCCAGGGGCAATGACCTGTACATTATATAAGTCCCTTTTATTCCATTGTAGCTCACCTGTCAAGAAAATCCAGGTGTGCTCAACACCAAGATGATCTTTGCAAAACACCAAAGTCTCTTCTCTTTATAACATATCCTTAAGTAGAGAGTTTATTGTTACTTAATTTTACCGAAGCTAATTAGCCAATTTGGATAATATGTTTTCACACTATTTATCTGCTTGGCATTTCACACTGATCAATTTACTAAATTTTTGCCAGACTTTCATTTCGCATTGTGCTGTGTACACCCAAGCCATACCTGCCTGGCTTCCACAAATGGGCTATTAACACTTCCTTGCACAACTGATGTGTCATCTGGATTACTTCATTTCTGGATTCCTAGGAGGTACAGCAAACGATCAAAGCTTTTAAAAAGATACCCACGGTATTACAATTGAATGTGAACTCCATGTGACCCTGACTTCCCTTGTTTAGGGTAGTCTAAGGAGAAAACAAGTAAATTACAATTATCATTCTCTGTCAGTCTTGCAATACCGTAGCTGCTGGTATGCACCAGGAGACAGATGATTCACACAGCAGTCTTCCCAGACCACCTAGGAGGGCAGGGAAGACCTTGTTGGCCTGGGGTTCAGAGTGATTTGTGGAAAGAAGCACTTTCTTTAATATAAACAGACTATTAGACCATAGAATAAGATGCATGGCATTTAAGAACAATTTTTTGCATACTAGAGTCTAACAAACTATGTGCTTTTAAACATAACCAAATACATATATTCTTAATGTTTACAGTGCCCCATTGCTCTTAGTTAATATATTTTGATAGGCAAGTATATTATATTCCAAATAAATGTTACATCCCTTCAGATAAGAGCAGAAATTAATGGAATTAAGAGGAATGGTGTGAAATAAGCCAAAATTCAATGGAAAGGAAACTGGTGTGTCCCTATTAGCTTTCTGTCAGTATGAGTTGCTTGAACAAAGGAAATATTGTACTTCCTCAAAATGAAGCAGAGATTTGAAGGATTTGTAGTGTAATTATGGGGATGATTAGGGCACCCTCCTTTCCCCAGCAAAAAAAGAAAAAGAAAAAACCAGAAAATTCTGTTTTAGTGGAATTGCCCACAGATTTAACCTAATCCTTTCCTTGAACACGGACTGGGAAACCTGGCCAAAGATAGCAGGTGAGGTCCTTGCAGAAAGCATCGCGGTACTCCTTGGGCAAGTGTGGGCACTTTGAGCAATTTGAATGCTTCCTTTAAGTCACTGATACTGATACTCAGTAACCAAACTAAGGAGAAGCTAGCTCCCCAAAGTTGAACTGGGAACTCCCAAATTGCTCACTTCTACCACTATAGAAGTTAAAGCCCCTAATCGTAAATGATTTTGTGATTATAACACATTTTCCTTCTTATGAAAATGACCAATAAAAACAGAATTGTGTGATAATCTATGTTTAGAACTGAATGGAAATGGACTTATAAAACAAACCAGCCTATCAATGATTGTCATATCAAAATCATAACATGCTTCTGTAATTTTTTTTCCAACCTTACTTGCTTATTTTCTCTGAAATGTTGTTCCCAATACCACGGCTTGCTACTTACAATGTTTGGCTTGAGAATCGTTCTCAATCCAAAATAAGAACTTAAGTATACTTTACCACATTTGAAAATACTTTTATATAGCATTCACATACATAAAAGTTTATAGAGAAATGCTAAATGCATCAGCTGAGAGGGTGGGGAGAAGTGAATATTCTCAATGGCTAATAGCATCACTCAACCTTAGACCCCACGTTTTTGCTGAAACCAGCTAAGACAGACGCTTCTATATCCCCCTTCTGCAGAAAAAGAAGATGAATTAGGCTAATATCCATGGGACCGATGACTTGTCAAAGAATAAAACGGAAAACAAAAAGCAGCAAAGTGATTTTGTCCCTTTTGACAAACATGCACATGCTCGTGTGTGTATCTAAGAATAATATTTATGAGAAGGAAATCCCTAATTCCAAAGCAGCTGGTGTAAACAGGCTTTATTTATGTATTCAGTCCAGTCTGCTCTGCCCTGGTCCCGCGGTTTGGGTGCAGCTTCCCTGGAATCTGCGCGCTCGCCCCATCTACTCAACTTTCCCAAGCCCCGCAAGTCAAGTTCATGCTCGGAAATCTAGCCCTGGGGTCGTCAGCATAAGGTCCTCCTAATGAGGACCGTTGTGAAATGCTTATTCTATCATACTGTTTGCATCCCAGAAAGGATTTTATTCGGGGGCGGGGGAGAAAACAAACTTATTCCGCAACGCTTATTATCCCAAGACGCGATTTTTTTCGAGTCTCAACAATGCGGGCTCAACACGGGTCTGTCTATGGCGGGTCTCAGTTACTCCGCAACACCTGCGCCAGGGAGAGCCCGAGTCAAGTTAAAGTCGGGACTCCGACCTGTGGAGACGGACGCCTTTTTAAACCGTTTCCCCTGGGGCGGAGGCGGGTGCATGGAGGGAATGCCGCAGTCCACCTGCGCTTTCGGGCTGCGGGGAGGCGGCAGGGTCCCGGGGCATCTCCCGTCC
>VBSM01003176.1:63878221-63920788 GCA_008086735.1 Cheirogaleus medius
TTGCAAGTGTTAAAAGTTGTCTTTTAAAAAGAGTGAGAGGATGGTTTCCGCCTTGTTTAATAGTTGTGTTCGTCACTGAGTAATGTGCAATGCAGCTTACCATTTGCTTTTCTTTTACACAAAATATACCACTTAACGGAAAGAACTAATGTCTGATGATGGAAATCAGAGCACAGTTGTGGCCTTTGGGGACCAGGCCACTGGAAAGAAGCACCAGGGAACTTTCCAGGGGTGATAGATATGTTCTGTTGGTTCGGGTATGCATTTGTCAAAACTCATCTGGCTGAAGATGTGTACATGTAGGTGTTTGTAAACCGTATCTCAATTTTGAAAACGTTTAAAAATATGCCATTTGCAGGCCCTTGAATCTATCACTTCATTTTTTAAAAGGTATTACAATTATTTACTTATATGTTATCAGAGGTACCAAATTTTCTAGGTACCTACCTTGTCAAATAGTTAATAGTAACAGTACTAATAAAATCCAAATTTTCAAAGAAGGCTTTAAGGTCATTATCCAGTTTCACTGTCAGGAGGATTATCTAGTATAAAATCCATTCAACTCAAGTTGGGATTTCTTTTCAAATACATGCCACAAGATCCCTGGCATTTTCAGTTTTGAAAGCAAAAGCTCAATGGAGTGAGCTTTGAAGTTAGATAAATCCTAGATTGAACTCCAGCCCTACCTCTGTAACTTTGAGTAAATTACTTAATCCCTCCTTCCCCATATTATAAAAGGTATATACTAATAGTTGTTTTGAAATAATACTATTTTGAAAATTATTTTCAAAGTATTTTGAAATAGTTACTTTGAAATCTTTACTTAGATCTGTGGTGATTAAGTGAAATATATAGAAAACAACTTGTTCTGCTTTAATCTTTCAGACACTCTCTCGCCAAAAAGCCACTCTTCATAGGTGGGAGTGATCCAGATACAAATGGCTATTATCAATATGCTTGGTCATTTTTTAAATAACAGCTTTACTGAGATGCTTGGTCAATTCTGTCTTCATTAGAATTCCTGCCAAACTGTATTAACTATCTTTATTGGGCAGTTAAGATACAGTTCAATCTTTTTGAAAAGGCAATGTAAAAGTGAAGGGAGAAAAATAAAGCTTTCCAAAGAACAGTGGGTCATGGTCTTGTCAGTATTGAACTAAAACTAATACGACTCTCAAGATACCTTGAATTCTCTTTCTGGGTCAATGACTGGTCTAGTGATCTGCAAAATTTGTATTTATACACCATTATTTCAATAACTCCCATTATACAAATGGAGAGATCTTTTATTTCCTTGGGTAATACTCTGAGATGAAAGCTATAACTGACTCATGCTTTCATATCAGGACACAAAGAACACGAATGACCCAATTTTCACACTGTAATCACAACTTGTAATAACAAGATCTTACATGTGTGTAACCAGACTTTTCTGGAGTGCTTCCCACATCATGGATGTGGCCCATGTCATGGAATTTGAATAAGAGAGATCTCAGATGGGCTGAGCCATGACAAGTCTGGCTGAGAAGCCTCTTGAGAAGAGGGTAAAAGATGCAGATTTAGGTCTGCTAGTCAACTCACGACACAGTACTATAATCCAACCATCACTCAATTCAGTTAATACTTACATAGGAATCGACCATGTACAGTTGCTGATCTAGGCCAGTGAGAATTCAAAAGAAGTGTTCTATATAACACTCTTTGAACTCAAAGAAACCAAATTTCTCTATTTTCTTATGGCATCAAGACAACAATTAAGAGAACAAGACAAAATATAATTAAGTATATGGGACAGACAATAACTTTTATTGAGTTTAGAAATAGTATTAGTAGAGCTGTGTACTGGACCTAGATATTTCTAGAGTGGGTGGGATTGAGCAATGTATAATCTGGATTAGTGGGGGTGGTGGTGGGTAAGTGAGTAGGAAGAAATAATGAGAGAAGTCTGGAAAGACAAGGGAAATGTGTCCAGGAACAGAAATGGCATACCTCATGCTGTTCCATTGACCCAACGCCTTCCACTTACTGACAATCTCTTGGTCCTTCTGGGCCTGTTTACCAGGCCCTTCCTCTCCCCTACAGCCTGCCCAGAGCCCTCCCTCAGTACTAAAGGTCCCTTCTGTCCCCGACAGCATGGCTCCCATGCCCCTTCCATGGCATTTACTTCATTCCTTCTTCAATGTAGTTGCTTACATGTCTATTTCCCCAACTAGGCCACTGTCTTTTCTTAAGGGCAAGGACACATCTTATTCACCTCCAGCCCTCACTGCCCCACAGAGTTCCTCATGCAAAACTGATGTATATTCAAAAAAAGGTTTTGTTTTCATTGAACTGAATGGGAGCTAAAGTAGGATAAAGTGAAACCAAAGTATAAAGAGGTATATACATCAGAGTTCATTCACTCAGTAAATATTTATTGAATGCTTAGCATGTGCCAGGCCCTGTTCTAGGCTCTGAGGATAGATCCATGAATAAACCAGATAAAAACCTCTGCCCTTGTGGAGCTTACACTCTAGATCTATCATAAAGGATGGGATTAGCAATAAATATACATAAATTCAACCATTCCTATTGGCAAATGACATACACATTTAAAAAGTGTAATTATTAATGCTATAAAAGTCAAATGTTGATATGCAGTTAATATATATTATACTTACTATATGCATAATATATTCATACCTACACTCCCCAGGGATTTAAACTTTAAGACTATAAAGAGAATTTTATTGGTGATTTAGATTTTCAAGGATCATTTTGACCATGCTCGATTTTGTCCTTAGGCACAGTCTTTAAAACCTAACCACTTTAAAGTTGTGACTCCACTGTACCAAAATGAAGACACTGAGACTGTTGGACAAAAGAGAACCATTTTAAGTACTTGAGCATGAGATTAATGACATGAAAAATCCATGTTCTCTAAGATTAGTCTGGTAACAGGGAACAAGAGAAAGTACATTTATATGGATACACGTGGTTGATCAATGGTGAAATTCACATCAAGAATTTTAAAATAACCTAACCAATTCATGACTCATTTACCATCCTTTTATGACAACTAAAATAGTAAGAGCTTGATGTCATAAATATTTATAAGCAACTCTTGATTATAAAATCTAAAAGAACTCTTAACATACCGGCTTAGTATGACCAAAAGTTTATCATTTGCATATATTTTTCAAAGAGTATTTAAAAAGAACACCAAGTTAAGAAAAATCATTTTAAAATTTTGCAATAATTTTACTCTATATACATTAATACCAATCATTTAACCCTGAAAACAATCTTCACTTGTACAATGTAAAAAATTTGTTTTTGACAGTAAATGACTAGAAATATTCCATTACCATAAAGCTACAAAGAGATTCATGCTCCTAAGAGCAAAGTTAGGAAAACAAAAGGAATACCAGTGATAAGCACCAAGACAGAACTTTTTTGCACTTAGGGCCTGATTGGTTGTATTTAAAAATAACCTTTACATTACAGGGAAAATAACACCTTATTTGGCAAAAAAACAAAAGGGATATAAATACATACAAAGGTCTGGAAACAGTGAAGAATGCCCACTTTAAAAATAACAAAATCAATCATACTTGTTTTTTAATTAATGTGACATTTGAAAAATATATTCATATGTTACTTTTCTTCCTCTGTAGTTCACCTTGTATAATTCAGATTGCTCCATTTTTATTAATCAGTTGTCACACTAAAGTAAATAAATATGTTGAATGATGTAGGTTTGCAGCAATGAATCCAAAACATTAGAGCTAGATCTAATAGCTCCAATAATCTTACTTGCAACTCATTCCATCTGGTGAAACAGATTTTTGTTTATCTTTGTAAACTTTTAAAAACCTCAGCCAGGTGAGACATTGTGTGTGTGTGTGTGTGTGTGTGTGTATCTATATATGTTTGCCAGAGCAGTGTGAGTGTGAGTGCAACCTAGAGAGAGGCAAGACATGCAAACGAACTTACACAATGGTCCAACTAACCCCTAAAAGACCTGGGTGGCCAGATGCTGAATTACCCCCAAAATAAACCTGAGGCTGAGCAACGGGGGAAATCAGGGTATCTGTCACCACAATGAAGAGGCAGTGACAGGTTTAGAAAACGAAGACTAAAGCAGGATGTCTTGGCCATAGCATTCCTGTAACACTGGAGGACACAAAGCAGCATCAGCCACTTTTCAGGCAGGGATCAGGAATTGGGATCCCCTGGGTCTGCAGCTGAGGGTCCCTAGCACTTCCCCATAGGACATTTGCAGCAGCCTCTGGCAGTGGCTCTCCCTCCACCTCAAGAATGACAATGCCTTAGGGGTCCCAGAATGTGACCCTGGGCATCCCTCCTCCTGGTCCCAGGGGTTCTCTCAATACACACACTATCCCTTCCGGAGGCTTGGGCAAAACCATCATTACCCTTCCACTTCTAACTCAGTCTCATAAAGGGAGTCTCCTTCTGTCCTGTGGGGTCCCTGAGTTTGAGGTAATGCCAACATACTGCCGCAGTAAAGCAGTAACGTATGAAGTCAGGCAGTCCACTTTAAAACTCAAGCAATCTACATGCAGTATTAGCCAGTTGTTATCTCAGTAACACTTTAACTGAAATACTTTCTCCATACAACTTATAATGTATGGGGCAAAGAAAAAAATATTGCTGGAATATGATAGATTTTTTAAAGTTCAGTGTTGAAACGTCTTAAAGGAAAGAAAAGGAGACATATTACTTTTCCACTTCTATTTTCAGTCTGTGGCTTTGAAGTAAAAGAGCACTAAGGTTCCTGTGAAGCTATTTAAAGGTTCCCTCTGCCTTTCCACATGCGCAACAATCCTAGGGAATTCCTGAGCTGTTTACCTCCCAAATTCATAATCATAACTCTGGGCATGTCTATACAGCTTTCTAATTCAGTTTCAAAATCCACAGCATTTTTTAAATAAAATGACACAGTTGCATTCTTTAAATGCTAGCCATGAAATCATCACTTAAAAAAAATGAAAAGAAGCTAGCTGGAGAATATAATAAGTCAAATAAAATTCTCCCCTTTCACAGAGGTGTTTTATTTGATCTGTTGAAGACATGCCTATGACTGTTTCTAAAAGCCCTTTGGAGGAGCCTCTTAAGGCATGCTATGGTTTGGTATTTTGTTCCAAGGTTCTTAAACTGCTCTGCAGGGTATGACTTCCCTCATGAAAACCCCCCAAAATGGGCACCACAGGCCCAGAGAAAAACCGCATTTATAATCCAGTGAATTTTAGTCACACCAAAATAATAAGCTAACCTGTCCCAACATGCCGCTTCTCTTTTTCTTCCCTGCAAAACTAAGTTCTCTTCTTTACAGAATGGTTAGATTTGAGGATCAAGTTAAAATCTACCATATTTCAAGTTAAATTCTGAGGGTTCTGCACAGCTATGGCATGATTTTAAATTCATATTGGCATTCATTTTTCTGTGTTTTCCTATATGTATCCTAAATAAGCTTCCTGGATCATAATATTTAGGGAGAAATGAAGAAAGTTTTATATTCTACTCTAAAGTTCCAATAAATTCTCAGGTGATCGGGGTTTGTCTCTTAGTTCAATGTCATACAGCCTCTACATGATGCAAGCACATGGTCAAAAAGGATTTCAAATACAAAACCCTTAGCTCTGTGTCATAAATAAATTTGGGTAAAAACGCAAGCCTTCCACTGAGTCATCTCGGCAAAGATGGCCCATCTTCTCTGCAAGTAGCAACCTAAAAAAAGGAAAAAAACACAATTATCTGTCCATGCAGAAACACAAACACACATAATATTGAAATGAGGGGCAAGGATCTTACTTACCTTTCTTTGGCCAGGAGGACAGACATTCCCACAAGCTTAGCAAACTCTTCTGATGTTAGGGATCCCTTTTCTGAAACCTAACAGAGAAATACAGCAGAAAAAAAAATGTGATTAATTTAGGACACCTAGGTACTAACCTTAGGCAGAATGTATACCAGTATATGTAGGAAATAATTTACTGATTTTTCTACTAAAATCCAAAGAATATTCACTATAGAAGTAAATCTTAATGCTTAATCCTACAGAAGTTGGAGACCCCAAAACAGATATCCTGGAGGCTTATATATCAAGATGAAGCTCTCTACAATGCAACAAAGGCACTGTACTAAAGCCTATGAACTTATGATCTATTTGATGGTCTGAAAAGGAACATATAACAAATTCTGAGTGTGTATTACACACTCCAGTAAGGGAACCTATATATAAGTTTAGTTAAAAATATCCAGTCTTGGGGTTTTTATCTAGTTAAAAATGAGAAGTATAATAAATGTGTTATTCAAATTATATGCACATAGCTCACCATAGAGGCTATGAAGACAGTACTATTTCAAGTATCCTAATGAGAAATACTGGCAGTTTGGCCAGTAAAATCCATCTAAACTACAGTTGCTTTTCACATTTTTTTGAAGAAATTATTTCACCAAATAACTTGTGGTGTTTTATAATGCTGTTTAAGTAGGTGTTACTGAAAGAAAAAGTTCAACTATGTTTAATATTCTGATTAACAAAGTTAGAAAGCTGATCTCAACACAGAGCTTCAGTAGAAAAGGGAGCACCTCACTAATTCTAATTCTCCTTACTTATAAGATGTTAAGAGTGTCAAAAAGTTTCAAAGAGTTCTCAGTGTATGATTTTGGTTAATACTGTTTCATTGTTAATGATAAGCCATTTTTAATTGGGTCTGCAAACGTTACTTTTTATTAAAGTTAAATTCAAAAGGAAATCCTGTTTCTCAAGTTGCTAAGCATTTGGGTCTTGGTGGCAAGCTCTAAAGACTGGAGGAAACCAGCTTCACATACTGTCTCCAGGGCTGAGGCCACCATTTCCTCTTCCTTGTGGGACTGAAGCTCAATCACCATGACGCCGCTGTCAAAAACTCGGAGCCTGAAAACCACAGATGCAAGAACAAAGCAGGAATCATCTAGGATATTCAGCCACTAAGGAGGAGCACATCTTTGTTACTTTCTTTGGATGCCCAGGAACAAAGGCAAGATTAACACAAAACGACATTTAAAACCTATCCAACACAGGCAACTATGGCATAACTAAAAAGTTTAAAAGTTTAACTAAAAAGTTTATGAATAAACAGATAATAAAATTATGAACTAGGATCTACATGCTAAATAAAATGTCTGGCTACCTTTTTTGTAACCTGAGGATAAAGAAAATAAAATTCACCGCTGAATATCTCCAGACACTAACACAAAATGTCCAAGAGAAGAGGGGCTAGTTATTCTGACCTAATGAGAAGAGCCACATTCTTTTTCCTTCCCCTAAATGGACAAGAGTCTGCCTTCTACCCCTGTTAGAACATGCCCAGCCCTGATAAAGATGAAAGCCAGGATAACAGAAGATGTGAGCGGTGCCAGGTGAATCCTGCTCACAGATAATATAATTTCAAGAGGGCAACACTTTGGCTCAGCACTCGCGATGGTAACCTTGGCTGGGCTTTCCCATCCACCCTGTGCAGAATCGTGGTTACAGGTGGCAACTTCCTGCAGAGGTTCCTTTACCTGAGAGGTAATTTCAGTGCTTCCAGCATCTTGCATGCATTCACTAAATCTTCTGGTGAGAGCAACTAATGGGGAAAAAAATCCAGTTTACACTGCAAATTAATAGAGTAATGCTATATAATTATAATGATCATTAAAACAGAAGAGGAAATAAAAAAATTACCACTTATCAAGGATTTCAGGTGACTTAATCATTGCAAGGCAAAGCAGATTAACTAAGTTTTCATTAAAGTAGTTAGCTATTAACTAAATATTCATTAAAGTAGTGCTATCCCCCCAAAAATATAATGCAAGCCACATACGTAATTTTAAATTTTATACTAGCCACGTTTAAAAAGTAAAAAGAAACAAGTAAAATTTTTAACATGTATATTTTATTTACCCAATAGATTGAACATAGTACCAATTCAACATATAATCTATATAAAAAATTATTAATGAGATATTTAACATTTCCTTATTTTGTACTAAGTCTTCTAAATGTGGTGTGTACTTTACACTCACAGTACATCTCGATTTGGATTAACTACATTTCAAGTTCACATTCATCACATGTAGGGAGGTATTAATAGCTAGTGGCTACCCTTTTAGACAGTGCAACTTTAACAAATCAGCACAGTACAGTGGTTATAAGTACAGCTTTGAGTCAAACAGGATGGCTCCAGAGCCAGCCCAGCCTGGGTCCAAATCCCTGTCAAACCACTGTCTCTGGGTATGGCCCTTGTCACATTATTTCATCTTTCTAAGCCTCAATTTCATAATCCCCAAATTATCCCCTATGTGAGAACAGTAAAAGTAGCTATATCATTCAGTTATTGGGAGAATAAATAAGGTAACATGTGTAGAGTGCCCAACAGACAGTAAGTACTAACTGATGGCAGTTATAATCACTATTCAAATAAAAACACAGAGCAGAGGCTTAACTTGTGGGACTAGGTTGAGTCATTTGCATGGAGGTGACTGCTAACACCACAAGACTTTGTTTGATTGCTGGGGCACAAAGAGTACCTGGACAGAACCTTGCAGGCCAAGGATATCTGGATGTGAAGGGGCAACGAGAGCTGAAGAATAGCCACTGCTGATACATAGCCAAAGGGACAGGGCAGCGTCCCCTCTGCATTACCTACCAGGCAATCTGTACCCGACCAGCTGAAGAGTTAGCTATTGCAGAGAAAGGGCTTCCTGAACAACCTTATTCATCACAAGACAGAGACTATTAGAGCTGAAAGGTATCACTCAATCCAAACCCTTATTTTAATGGTAAGAAAACTGAGTCCCTAAATGCTGGTGAAGATGTGCAAAAAGTGGAACTCTTATACACTGTTGGTGGGAATGTAAATTAGTACAGCCATTATGTAAAACAGTATGGAGGTTCCTCAAAAAATTAAAAATAGAACCACCATGTGATTGAGCAATCCCATTATTGGGCATATATCCAAAGGAAATGAAATCAGTGTGTTAAAGAGGTATCTGCACTCCCATGTTCATTACAGCACTATTCATAATAGCCAAGGTGTGGAATCAGCCCAAGTACCCATCTACAGATGAATGGATAAAGAAAATGTGGTACATATACACAATGGAATACTATTCGGCCACAAAACAGAATGAAATCCTGTCATTTGCAGCAACATGGACAAACCTGAAGGATATTATGTTAAGTGAAATAAGCCAGACAGAGAAAGACAAACATCACATGATCTCACTCAAATGTGGAATCTGAAAAAGTTGATCTCATAGAAGAAGAGAGTAGAATAGTGGTTACTAGAGGATGCAGAGGCTGGGAGGGAGGAGGGGATGGAGAGAGGTTGGTCAATGGGTACAAAGTTAGAGTAGGGTGGGAAGAATAAGTTCTAGTGCTGTATTACACAGTAGGGAGACTAAAGACAGTAACAATGCAGTGCATATTTCGAGAGAGCCAGAAAAGAGGATTTAGAATGTTATCACCACAAAGAAATGATAAGTGTTTAAAGTGATGGATAAGCTAATTGCCCTGATTTAATCATTATACAATGTATACCTGCATTGAAATATTACATGGTGCCCCATAAATATGCACAATTATTATGTGTAATTATAAATAAAAATAAAATTTTAGAAAGAAAAAAACTGAGTCCCAGAGAGGCTAAGTAAGCTACTCAAGGTCACACAGCAAGTCAGGAATAAAATGTACCCTTCTAGATCTCAGAGTAGTATTCTTTTCATTGCACCACACTGCTTCTCAAAATAGCTTTGATATTCACAACCCTTCCTCAAATTGTATTCATTGTAGGGGAATTTGTATTATATCAAGAAAGTCTATATTTAGTTAAAAGAATATTTAAATATTCTATTCTTACTTCCATTCCTCGAGCTCGGTTTACTAAACAGTACACTTCCGTCAGTGACATTATTCCCCCTCGTTCCTGTTAAAATATGAAAAATTTTAAAAGTATTATGTTATAATTAGCACCAGTTAGCATTTCTTAACATAAATCCTAATCAAAGGGAAATCAGAAAATTTCTTAAGAAGCTTTGAAAAACTATATTTATACACAAGAGAACCTATTCATATACCACGAAGCACTTCAAATTCAATATTGGGACTTTAATGTCATCATTACTATTTTAACATTTACTTAAATGAAAAGAGGGTCTCTATACCATGTTTCAAAAAAGTATATTTAAATGTTTTAAGTTATTCCAGCTAATAAATGAAGAAAGCATAGAATTAAATATCACTATTTTGCTACCCCTAATGAAGTAACAGTTCTAGGTGATGATTGTCAATGGCTGCTAACATCACACACACACACAAAAGACAATCAGACTTTATGTACCTCCTGATGGACATGCACAATGCCCTCTGTGAAATATTCTTGCCAGCAAAAAAAACTAATGGACCTTTATTTGTAACTACTAGTTTATAGGAAATACATATAACAGGGAAGCACACTTTATAAGATAAACAATTTGTTTCTCCAATAAATACATTTTGGAGTGGGAGGTAAGAGAGACAGGGGAAGTAGAAACCTATGGAATTAAAAAAAAAAAAACTTGAGAGAAAAGTTGATTAACTGCAATGTATCCTGATTTGAGCAGACCAACTGTAAGAGAAAATGTGAACACTAACTAGATATTTAATGATGCTAAGGAATTATTTTTAATTTTTTAGATGTGGAATGGGATTATAGTTTAAAGAAGTCTTTATCATTATAGTTACATACTGAAATATTTACAGATAACATGATGTGATCACTAGGGTTTGGTTTAAAATAATTTTGAGTGGAGGTCGGTTTACAGATGAAGCTGGATGATGGGCACATGGGGATTTATTATTCTATTTTGGCACAAATTTCTGATTGCCTGAATACTATGAGACTAGAAGATGAATGTGTATTATGGAATTATTAACAGTATTATATAGTAAAGACTAGATATATGGAAATATATCTATACAGAGAAACATATATTTCCTTTTGAAAATAAGAAAAGCTTCCTATCAAATAGATTTAGAAAGTTACATGTCTAAGATGAAAAGTGAAACAATTTAGAAGATGACAAAAAATCCTAAGTAAGTACACTGAAAGTCAAAAATAACATGTCAGTTGACAATAACTACATCATAAAAGGAGTTATGTTCTTGCTAACATTTCTGATGACAGAATAATTTAACACAGTTTTAAAAGAACACTTAGGTTTGGTTTTTTACCTCTAAAGGCACCTGCAATATTCCAGCCAGCTGTTTGGCCAGCTGCATGTGGTACTGTGTGCCTGAGCCGTAGGTTTCCCTGGTAACTGGGTTAGCTATTCCCATGCTCAGCAAGTAGGATTTAAACCTGATGGTCTATAACGAGAGGAGAAAATGCACAAAAAGACTATGCAGAATTAGTCTCCCACCCCAATAATTGAAATCCTTCCATCATAAATTCAATTCCACTCAATTATTTCTATAGATACACTATATATACCCTTTTCTTCTACTGTGTTTCTATGCTGTGAACTATAAGGTAGCAGATTTCTAGTAGTTACCTGCATAAATCTAATTGCTCTCCTTCCTTCTTCTATCCAGGTCTCTCATACTCCATTCATTCACAAGTCTGGTGTGAGAGGAGACTTAGATAATAACTATGCTGTATTTAATGCTAACCAAATGATACAACTGAAAACTTAGGAAGGAAAATGGCTGTTACCAGACTGCAGACAAATTTAATGAAACAGACGTCAAACTTAAGAATATGTATAAAACAGCCATTCCTTACACATCTCAGTATCTCTGTTTTCTACACTCCAAAAAAAGGCATGGAAATAACCTTTAATCCCAACAAAATTTTTATGGTTGACTTTTTCCTTTAGCACATTGACATGCCCCCTCAAGTCCTAAAAGAAATAAAACACTATATTAAGAAAGCAAACTGGTAAACCACAAAAACCTCACTGCATTATATGTGTAATCTAGTTTCTAATGCCTTAAGAAAAGCAACCTATTTACCTCATCTTCTGTGATGTCACCTTGTTTGTCTTTAATTTTATTAGCAATTGATTTTGATAACTCCACCATTTCCTTAGCCTGTCAAATGAAAAGTAAAGACTGAAAAGAAACAGTCCCCAAAGTGTCTGCTCACAAAATATATTTTCAAAACAATATCATAATTGGTATGAATTTAATAGATATAAATGACATATACCTTGATCATTAGCTTGCTGAGATCTTCAAAGGCCTGGAACGAGAAATAAGTTTTTGTTGGAATGTGTCTAAAGAATTTAAAATGTTTTAAAGCAATGAAGCACCTTCTATTTTTCCCTATGATAAAAATTTATGAAATATTCTTACAAATATCAATTTATTAATAAAATATTTATATAAGTAATCAATCTACCTTATTCTAAAATTTTGGTTTAGCTAAGAAGCCATAAATTTTCCAAAACAAACTGCAAAAAAAACCACACCAACTTCAAGTTTTCAAAGAGAAAATTATCATTGATTAAACAAACAAAAGGTGACATAATTAATAGTTCAGAAAATTTTATTTACTGTTATTTCACACAAGTAAGAAAATCTGTCACTGGTTTTTCCTAAAATCATTTCCTGATAGGAAATCAAAAATCAAAGGCACTGCAAAGCTTTCCTGGTTGAAAATGGCAATACACAGCTGCAGGAATACTTCTTTAGGCACAATTTTGGCTTTAATATAAAGCAGATGTGATTTAACTGAAACAGTAAGCCTCAGGCTCTGAATATTAAACACATTATATCTGTAGCTTCAGATGTAGTGGCTATCACAAAAGAAAAACTTTCAAATACCACCAAAATGAATCTAAATAAAATCCATCAATTGTTTTGTTTCATTTACTGCAGCAAGTATCCACTTCAAAGGCCCTTGCAAACTTAATCAGACATATTTCTAATAAATTATTTCAAGTTACCGAAAATATAGTGCAGAATATCTTATCTAATTAATGTGCACAGATGTTATTTTTTAAAACCAAATAAGCAATTTGTCATAAACTGAAAAATCGGTCTACACAGTGTTCTGATATATATAATGGTGGCTCTGATCTGCTTATGCCCATCTGCAGGAAAGTATTCCCCACCTGCAAAAGGGTTTTGCCAGAAGAATAGCGTGTTGTGAATTCTTATGGCCGACTCACTGAGGCTAATACTGAAAACAAAGGGGAATGTGCACACACCTAACAGGAATTTCCTCAGATAAACAAAAGGCTTAAACATGGGCTTCTTATCAGCAAGAGCCAGCAGATGCAGGAAACCCTTTGTGAGAAACTCTGGGCACCAGCTCTGTAACTAAGTCAATTCTAACATTTACATGGAGGGCAAATCACACACCAACCGAGGTTTCAAAAATAAAACACATGAACATTTTACACACTTAGATTTTTACTTTGGATACATAAAATATTAATAGATTTCTTTTACCTGTGTAAAGAAGACTAATAAGACAACACTATTAAAATTTTATGTGGTAAATAATTTTATTCATTGTATTATATTTTTGCAGAAAAAATGCTAAAATAATAAAGTCCACATAGAATATATAAATTAGCCCTTATTGCTTATAAATATGGTCAATAAAATATAGTAAATATTTTAGTACCCTGAAAGAATTGTCTATAAAATATTTTAAGTAATTATAAAACACAAATAAAAAGCTTCCTTACTTTTACTTCTATTATTCTAAAATTTGGAATTAGCCAACTATCAAAAACTGGGTGGAAAAACTACAATAAAAATTAAAGCAAAATAGATGCATATACCCATTCTATTATTTTATCTGCCAATTTATAGAACCTTTTATCCTTTCACCTCACCCATAGTCAAATTGTCATTACAATTTTGAGAAAAATGGCACTGTTTTAAAACCCTAAAGTACCTTCTTAAAGTGAGTTACAGCATTATTTCTTAGTGACTTTCAGTCATTATTTTGGTTATTAGTTTCAGTGACTATTAATATATTCTTGAATTTTCTGTTTCAGTGACTCCTGGTTCTGTGCCTTTGCATATTCCATTCCCTCTACCTGGATCCCTCTTATCCCTGCTGGTTATCTGCTAGCGCCTGCTCATCTTTTGGGCTTTGACTTCCATGTTCCTGCTACTAACAAGCCTTCCCTGATGCCAACAGAAGTTGGAGGCCATGTTGTATGTCCCTGCTGCAGCCTGTACTTTCTCCTCACAAGGAAATTCTCCATGGCAGACAATGCCTCTTTGCCTGTCTGTGTCTGGTGCATCATCACAGTATCCACAACCTCTGATGTAGGGCCCAGCACAGAGTAAAGAGAATGACTTCCTGATGAATAAATCAATGATCTGCGTGATAGAGCACAATGCTTGGGTAGAATCCTCTGAGCTATGGGACTCCGTGAAAATTAGGCAGAAACAGAATGATTTATTTCACAAATTAAGAAAAACATTATTTTGAATATAACACTAAGTTATGATGGCAGAAATCAAAAAAAGGAACACAAATAATGCAAAATTAGTTCACTGCTCCATGCCATCATCTCTGAAAGTGGCAAAACAAAGATGACGACAATAGGCATTGCTGAGAAAGGACAGAAACAGCACCTTCTGGGTGGTGATGCTGCGTACTGTCAGCACCTGCAAACTACCTACAAACAGGAGACCTGGGTTCTCATCTGCCTGGTTCCAAATCTAGTCACTTGCTCTGAGACAGATACTTTCTCTGGATAAGAACCCTCTGGATAAGAACCCTTCTAATGCTAAAATGATGGAATTTTACAGGAATAGAGGACTCTGAGGAGACAGTGACCATAGCAGCACAGTTTCTGAATTTCTCAAAATCACAACATAAAAACAGAAGGATTCAGAGGAGATGGTAACTATGGAATTTACCTTACAAGCTATTATAAAAAACTAAAGAGTTACTTTATAGCATCATTTCATAAAAATTCAGGACCATTTTTATATAAACATGAAAAAACCAATGATATGGTTAGATGTATTAACTAATTATGGAATTTAATGCATAACTAGTTTTCTTAACTGGAGTTCTTTCCCTATCACTTCAATTTCCTCATATATGATGAGCCTTCAGAAACTCTGTAATGTACATGCTTAGGGTTGTCTCCTAGTAGAAGTGGTGGGCTGACTGGTTTCAGCTATTCTTACTGTGTCTGGTGCCCAAATGGTCATAAGCATAAAATTGTGTGGTGTCTGGCCAGGGACAGAGGCCACAGAACACCATTTTTCTCTCAACTAGCTTAGCCAAACTTCCAAAATAATGATACAGAGGACCTGATTAAGAACATCCTCCAATCAATTCCATCTAGACTTTAAAATTTACATACAACATTCTGATGTTTTCTAACAAAAAACAAATTTGTGTTTTTTATTTCTTTTTAGAAAAAGCTTTTAAAACTTGTTTCAGTTAAACTCTGCCAACCCAAGGTAGACTTGTTAAAGAGAATAAGAGGCTATGTAGCTTCAAGTAAACTGTTAATAAATATACTCCAAATTATAGAACAAAATTAGTCACAGATGTACCCAAATGAATAGATGCAAATGGCTGAAAAAGATGGCGAACCAGAACTTGTTTAAGAATTACCTCAGAAATGTTTTTGTCAGTTTCTTTTCTTTTTTCTTCCAGTTTTCTTTCAATACCTACAATTCCTACAGCCCTTATTCTTCCTCGCTGGAAAAAAAAAGTAGAAAATAAAACATACAAAATAGGAAGGAAACAAAATCTTTTGTAGCCTACCCCATTGTGTTTTCAATGGCGGGAAAGGACTCACAAAGAACCAAAGAAAAACAGCATACAATTACATCTAGCTTCCTTTGAAAACATTTGTTTGGTTTTTGTTACATGTAATGATCTTCAAATCATTAAAGAAAAACCAAATATATAATAAGTGGCATATTTACTTTGCATTTTAGATGTAAATTAAATTTTCTATTCTTTTTTGTTCTTTGGCAAGGTATTATGTATCACATATTTAATAGGGCCTCAAATTTACAGAAAATTATAGTTAAAAATTCTGCTACTTAACAGTTATTATTCAAGCTACTTTCACACATTTGAGTGCCTGTCTATACTTGGTGATTAATTTAGACTAGCCTGGAAAATATCACCTGGCTGTGCTGTCTGTTTTCTCAAATGCCACACTAATTATGAAGAACAGAATGCAATGAGTGAAATCTAACTTCTACCACCTTCAAAATTACTCTGGTAAGTAATCATTTATGTTTACTAATTGTCTACTATCTTTAGAGCACTAAATTAGGTGCTGTGAAAATAAATTTTTTATCAGAATACCATTACAGTATTTTGTTTTTGACAAGTTCTATAATCACAATCTTTTTCTTATTGAAGATGTAAGTACAGAGTTGAAAATACAGATTAGCAAACAGTTTTAAAAATACCTGGGGTCCTTTATTTGTTTGTATTGACTGGGAAACTGGCACATTCTCCCATCTTCTCTGTGTCATTTCCTCGGATAAACGCCTGTAAAACTGTTATGCAAAAACACACACTTTAAATGAGTCATTCAGGTTGTGGCATCCTCACACAAATCATTACTTAACATTTCTTTAGTTTAAAGGTCTGTTCAGTCATTTGCAACAAGCCTAGAATTCTCAGAGACATCAAAGGAAATCAGAGGAAGTTCTTTTCTTGGATCAACTTCAGAAAGCACAAAGGAAAAAAAAAGAAGGAATTGACCTTCTATAGAAAGTGGACTATTCTCAACAAAGAGATGAGTGACAATGAAATAAACAGACTTACTTTAAACAATCCTGTATATGTGGATTGTTTTCAATCTGCAGTGAAACAAACATAGTACCAGGAAAAACATACCACTATTTTCCACAAAGGAAGTAGAGAATAATTTGTCTAGTTAAAATCTGAAGCCAAAACGTAAGGCCAAAACATGATCATGCCCACAAAAAATCAAATATATTTTTCAACTACAGTGAGAATGACTCAGTCAGTCACTCATATTTGTTTAGTGACCACTGTGTGAGGAACATTGGGTGAGGTACTATAAAAAACAAAACATATATAATTTATTATATTGATGGGGAGAATAAAAACACACTTCTAAGTATTTTAAGAATAGATGTATAGCAACTTATTAATCAGAACATATAAAATATTATTAATATATTATACAGCAGAATAAGTACTTTAGTGACTAGAATTATATGGAGTTAAGATAAATTGTTTGATTTAAGTTCACCAAACTTTCAGATACTGAGGTAGTTTAACATTTCACTGCATTTATACTCTGTCCCTTTAATCTAATTATACCATTGAAAATGTTACTAGTAGCCAAATATTTAATAGCATGATTTAGCATATTTCCAGCCTCTGCTCCCTCTCTGTGACCACATCCTGCTTTCCAATCCCACTGAAACCTAAACTTCATATTCTCTATTCTCTGAAAAGTCTTAAGATATAATAAAAAAATGTTATTGTAAAAATATAGAGAAACCTGGTATATTGTATAATAATGCCTTCTATTGTATTAAGAAATCACAAGAAAAATACACACAGACTCCTTTCTAGCATAATTTTATTCATATAGAAACTTACCTCAATCTGGCCATGTTCTTTGAAGGAGAGTTTGATGTAGGAGTTCCTACTACTCTGGAATGGGCCAGGTTCTTTGTTGGGAGGAGCTGTGTGAAGATGAACCACTATTTTGGCACTGAAGAAAGAGCAAATATAATGTATTTAATTGCCTTAAAAAGTCACTAATTCTATTTTCATAACTTTTATTATATCTCAAATCACTCTTAAAAAATTCATACAGAAACAAAGAACACCATGAAAAGCATCCTTTTTTAAAGTTTGTATTAATTCACTAATGAAGCTTTCAAAAATATCTCTTAAGCTATGAACCAAAAAGTTTCAAGTTACTAACTCTATAGATTAAATTAAAATGTGGTTTAGAAAATATGTTCAAAATAAATGTACAAAATTCTGAGTAGTTTATGATGAGAGTTTTCCATCTACAATCATCCCCAAAGGTTATAAGGGGGCCTATATTACTGCCAAAGCATACTACCTTACTCAATTTGAAAACAAAATGTGAAAACTTATCTGTAAAACTGGCCAGCTGATATTTTATTAAAAGTCCATCCAAAACTAACATTCTACAGTGTCATTTGTTGGAAAATGCCACTCAATCAACAGTATGATGTAGAAAGATACCCAATAACAAAAACAATTCTCAAACACTGCTGCTCTAGGAACACAAACTACCATTATCTTTATAACTATGATTATCTTCTAAGCTATTAAAAATATCACTATATTTGTTCAGCTTTGTAAGTCTGTTTTCCTCTTTTTATCCAACCTGCTCAATAAGCACTCTTCTATAAAGATTAAGAAAACTAAAAACTCATAGTCAAAATATCCTGGACACCCATCTTAGAGAGCTTTTTTTCTTGATCACATTATAGGCACACAACTGTTACTCAATTTTTCTTTTCTTTATGCCCGTATGGTTGCCTAAATACCACTATAAAACTAAAAAACCTGGTGTTGGGCCTCCTGTACGTAACAAATTCTCTAGTTAGTGAACTGGGGCCCTCCTTGTGAGCACTCTTCATCCATTCCCTTGTGTGAACATCTTTAAGTGAAGTAAACAAATAAACTACACAAGCAGAGTCACAGGACTGTCTGAAATAAACCTTCAAGTAAAGCAACAAAACTATGACAATTATGATAGGGTGGCTGAGCATAAGCATGTCACAATCTTTGAAATTAAAAAAACCTCAACCCTATTATCAGATTCTGTCAAAGGACACCCAATGAAAAGCTAAAAGACTATGATACAAATAAAGTTTAAAAATTCCAAAGTAAGCATAAAAAAAATTCATGCCACATTTTTCATACATTCTTTTATTGAGTCATTCAATCACTATACTCATCAAATTTAAAATCTATGAAATGAAAGATGTTGAGTTCAGAGACATTAAAAGGTCAAAAAAATACACATTTTTAAATCAATGCAATATGGTAACTCTTTGAGGGGCTGGGAACTAAAGAGAATATTTGAGAAAAGTTAACTTGGCATATTACTGAATTCCTCCTCACTGGAAATGTTTAAAAAATAAGACCAATAATGTGAGGGCAAATATTTTAAATATTTTTGTTATAGAGTTTAGATTTCCTTGGAACACAACAGAGAAGAATTCAAAATGATCTGGAACGACCTTAAAGTTTACTTTCTAGAACTTGATAAGTGGGAGAAAAATGACAAGGGGGAAAATACACATTATAGGAGCAATCGACTCTTAAAAATCTATGGCTTATTAATCTATTCAAAATTTGTTAGTTTCTCTTATGTCAAATAAGCAATATTTTATGGTAGCTATAACATTATGAATAAGGCATACATTGCATGTCCAGTGAAGTTCAACATTGTTTAACCTCTGCTGAACTGTCTATTTATGCTAAACCTAAAGATGAGCCTACATAAGAACAAAAAATTCCATGCTAAAAATATTTGTTCATAAGTCTCCTCAATTACATGTACTTAAAATATAATGCCAAGTTTTTGGTACATTTGAGTAAACAGGAACATTTGAACTTATGCCTTTATACCAGAGTGGCCACATCTCTTGGTTTGCCTGAGACAGTCCCATTTATGCTCATTATCCTGTTCTAATTATTCATTGTACCCCTTATTATTCTTACAAATGTCCCATTATACACAATAACTATTATGATATACTATTTAATCCTGATATCTGAACAAGTTGAACTTGAGAAACAAACTTAATGACTGGCTAGAAACAGGAGCAAAGTCAGTTATTTTTCTCAGATGGGTTATTTCTGATTTTAAGTATGAAATGACAAGTATACAGACATGTGAAAGCAAAGTGTCTGTGGAAATATATACAATGATAGTTGGACCACAATTCTTTACTATGTCCCATGTATAATAATACAAGGATATTATAGCAAACCTTTGTACTTTATTCATGCTTTAAGAATGACTTTATACACCAATAAGTCTGAGGTAGGACCACACCTTAGGGGACCTCCTGACCAAAATAGCAGGACAGGAAATATTTTTAGTGAATAAAGACTGTACTATATAGATCTCACCTCTTCCCAATTCCAGCTGCCTGTTCTTCAATGAACACAATTTGGGAAAGAGGAATGGCCATGCAGCACTCCTAGGAGGAAATGAATAGAAAACAAGATCCATAACACTTGTCGGAAATCCTTATTTTATAGCTTTAGAGTGCCATTTACCTTAATAATGAAAATAGTGAAAAATGATATTATTTTATTCCTTTAGTGAACTTAAGGAAAGATTAAATAAAAACAATATGGTGGTGGTATTTTGCTGCATAGAAGAACATAAGAGATTTAAAAGCAGCTGTAACTACCTTTGTTTTTTTAATAGGTGCATTTTCTAAGATAAATATTTGTATGAAAACTTTTTACATGTAATATTTTCTTATATGGAAAGCAAATAATTAAACCTTCATCAGAACAATTTTAAGGAGTACATTATATAGGTGATTTTTCATCTTCCTTATAATTTTCCATTTTTTATCCATAAACACAAATAAAATTAGTTTTAAACAGAAAATATTGAAGTAGTTTCCCTTTATTAGTACATTTAATTTTAAAAACTATTATACATGAACAGCCTATAATAGGTCTAAGGATTTCTCCAAATTGGTCTCTTTATATGATAATCAAAAAATTACACTAAGATTAATTAATCAACATATAGCTTAAGTTTAATAACCAACACACCCACCCCATCCTTCCCCACAAGATGTCTTTCCTGAATGTACATTACTTTTAAAAGAATTAGACAACATTAACAGGCATGCCTTATCAACAGTGGCAATATCAGACTTAGGGGACAAAAATTAGTTCCTGGGGAGCAAAAAGGTCAGATATTGCAATGATTAACATACTTTCAAGGGCCACAGTACAATATATATTAAGAGTTTATGTGTGGTATTAAAATTTCATGAAGGGGGAGCAATTAGGAAAATAATAACATAGGTCAGATAGCTATCTAACCTGTAACACTGAGATTAATGTATAATACTTTCAAGTTGAAGCTATTCAGAATAAAGATACCAGCTCTATATACATAAAACTTTCTCTTCCTAAAAAAACTGGGGGGGAGGGGCTTCTCCTCTTCCTGACTTAGAAGTGGTGATACCTAGTAATATCTCAATATCTAGGTAAAAGTATGCACTTCGTGGCAGATCTATCCTGATTCTCAACAACAACATGGGAGAATGAGTAGTTTTAAGGACACAGGAGCCCTTTTTAAAGACCTCTCACAACTGATGAGAGAATTATTCCCCTGTTACACATGTGACATTCAGGTATGGAGTAGGATTTGACTGGCATTTGCAAAACAGGAGTCTCCATGATTCCCCATCCAGACTTTTCTGGAGCTGAATAAGGGACAATACCCTAACTCCTGTCTCTGTACTCCATTCAGAGAAATCATATGGGACACACTTTCTGATATTCTGAAAAGGAAAATTTATTACATCCATTTATAGTTTTGCCAGAAAAGAAAAAAGAAAGAAAAACTTTAGTGATTTAAAACCTACATCAGAAGCGCAGTGACACCTATAGTCCCAGCTACTCGGGAGGCTCAGGCAGGAGGATCACTTGAGCCCAGGAGTTCAAGGATATATCAGGCTATGATTGTATCTATGAATAGCCACTGTGCTCCAGCCTGGGCAACACAGTGAGACCCTGTCTGTATAAACAAACAAACAAACAAACACACCTACAACAAATGCAAAAAACTGTATCTTACATGATTTTTATGATCTCTCCAAATCAGTCGATGTGTACTAAGAAGGAGTGTCCCAGCATCAAATTTTATCTAAAAAGACAAGATCATCACAAAATATTAGTAACATGTCACTCAAAGTGTTCCAGATTTTTATCCTCATGAATTTTACAATACTAAGCCACTCATATAAGTAAACATTTTACTTTTAGAACAGGCTTATCACAAATCAAAGAGAAGCAATGCTACACACTTCATAAGCTGCATATATAGCCTTGACAGAATTAGGAAAAAAGTGCAAACAACCGAGATACATAATAATAGAGGAGTGGTAAGATAAAGTATGATAAATCCATACTATGCAATCCATGCAGAGGTTAGAAACAATGATGAAGTAGAACTGTATAGACTATCACAGAAGTCTAAGACATCAAGTTAGCAGGAAAGAGAACAATTTAGAGCATATCATATATGTTGTGTGTGTGTATATGTGTGCATACACACACATGAATAGTAGAAAAAGGTCTAAAAGGAATACACACGTACCTGTTAACAATCACTCTCTCAGAGAAAGTGTGAGGGAATGGGTGGAAGGGAAGCAAAGAGCCTGTTTTTAACTCTACACTTCACTAGAGCATGAATTCATGTACAACACTCATATAACTTTTTTTATAAGAAGAAAATCCAGAAAGAGACACAAACACATAAAAAATTAATATGGATGGAGACTCAATCAGTGGCACTGGGACAACTGCATTGCCAGGCAGGAAAAAACCCATAAAGTTGGATTTGTACCTAATCCATTGCACCAAAATGAATCTATACGGATCAAATATTTGAGTAAAAAAAAGAAAAAGGAAAAAATTATAAAAGCACTAGAAAAAATCATGAGAGAATTTTTTAAATGATCTCAGAATGGAGAAGGCCTTTCTAAGAAGGCATTACACCCATTAGCATTAGAGGAAAACACTGATAACTTCAACTCCACAAATCATATACAAATTTTTCATGGCAAAACCCACCAAGGGCAAAGACAAAAGACGGATGGCAGACTGGGAAAAATAAATGCAACTTGCATCAGCAATGAAGGGCTAATCTCCTTAATATATAAAACACTCTCACGAATCAATGAGAAAATAGCCTATAATTCACTAGAGAAATGGACAAAGACTATGTACAGAAAGTTCACAGAAAAGGAATTACAATTAATTCAAACACATTAATAGATGCCCGACCTCCCTAATAGTAAGAGAAAACCAATTAAGAGAACATTAAGATACCCCTTTTCATCCAAGAGATTGGCAGAGATCCAAAAGTTTGATAACATTGTGCTGGTGAGGCTGGGAAAACAGGCATTCTTTTCCATTGCTGGAGGGACAAATTCTGTAGAGGGCTATTTACTAATATCTATCAAAATTACAAATACACACATCCTTTGAACCAAGGGTACTCTACACTTCCAGGAATTTATCTCAAAGATAAATTCACATATGCAAGATATAGTACTGGGTTATTATTCATTGTTATTCGTAAATGCAAAGACAGGAACCAATTCAAATGTCCATCAACAGGGAAATGTACACCCACACAATGGATTACTGGGCAGTCATTAAAAAGAATATGGAGAATCTTTATGTATTTATATTGTATTTGATAAACTCTGAGATACCAGTGATTTCCTGATTTCAAAACTGTTAAAATGTGGGGGGAAAAAAGTACACTTAGAATTGATGAACTATGGTATATTCTCCAGATACATTATTAGGTGAAAAAAGCAGGTTCAGAACAGTATGCATAGTATATTATAAGTTTATATTTTAAAAAGGAAAAAACAATATATTTCACACAAATACCTACATATGACACAGATACATAGCTCTCTCACTAGTGGCCTCTGAGGGAGAACTGGATGCTGAAGAGGCAAGCATGGGAAGATTTTATACTCCATTATGGACTGCATGTTGGTGTCCCCCCTAAATTCATATGTTGAAGTCCGGACTTCCAATGTGATAGCATTTGGAGATGGGGCTTTTGGGAGGTGATCAAGTTTAGATGAGGTAGTGAGGTGAAATATATCAGAAGCTTCCATTAACTCTAATTAGTAGAGAGTAGAATTTGCAATAAGTAGTACTTGCTTGTATCCTTTCCAGGAATATTCAGTTATTTTAAAAGTTACAAGGCTGGTCCCATTTACAACACAAACTCTAAGGAAAGCATTTGAGTGAGGGTCCAGTTTATTAAAAATAATAATGAAATTCTTTTGAGTTTAAAATAATGTGGTTAAAAATGTTTGTCAAGTAGATAACCAACTGGAGTATTATTATATATCATTCTTAAATAAAAATAATTATAAATTATGTGTGCAGTTGACAATACAAGAGACTCATGATATTAATATACAGTAGGAAAAATCCAAGTTTCAAAACAATATATATAGCATGATTACATACACAGCGAATATGTCAAAAGTAATTGTTTAGGGGAAGTAGGATTACTGATTATTTCAAGTTTCTTCCTTTTGCTTATCCATATTTACAATTTTATTATCTGTCTAATAAAATAAGAAATTTGTCACAAGCATATATAACTTCATGTAACTCTGAAATGTATATATTATTGCTTTTGTTAAAGCAAGCACACACAGGAACGTGTCAAAAAAGTCCTGGTTTAATAAATAACCAACATACTTTCAGACATATATTCTTAAAAATCGTTTTCTAAGAGTAACCTCTGACCGTATTATTGTTTTAATATTATTAAGTATTAAATAATGATATGGTTTATCAACTTTAAGGATAAGAGGCCTGCAGAACCATTTAGTCTAAGTATACTTTGTGAAAGACTATTCTACCAAGATACTTCAACACATCAGAGAAGAGACCCTGTGAGTTCCATGTTTTCCTCTGAATCAGAAGTAAAACGCAGGTACTCATAGCACTTAATACAGTCTGGCTTCAAATGTTTTGGTTAATCTCATTTATGCAAAACCAAATAACTGAGTTTAAGACATTTTTTAAATCTCTTTTTTGTCAGTGAGTAAACTTCCCCTTTCCAAAAGTAAATACTTCATTAACTTGAGAGTACATAATGCTGCATTAGAACATGATAGTTCCAATTAAGAAACTGCATTTTCTTTTATTAAAATCCAAGCATATGGATGTTAATTTAAAGCTCAGGCCAGAATATGTTCCATAACTACATTAATTAACAATGCGCAAATGTAAAATGTTGCTGCTCTAAGTGAAGAAATTGTGTAATAGTTCCCTTCAGGGATTTCAATGGATTATGATCTAAAGCTGATAGACAAGTTTAGGCTGGTTTGCTTCTACTACTCAGAGCTAGAATAATTTTAACTACTTAAAAGTTGATCTAAGGCACTCACTAAAAAGCTCTCAACCTGTTTTTTTAATTTACATTTTTTCTGTTATAAAAGTAATACATGTTCATTGTTGAAAATCTGGAAAATATTTAAAGAAAAGTCTGAAAAAGAAAATGAAATCACTCATAATCACAGCAGCAAGAGTGTGTGTGTGTTTCTATATACACACATACATATATGCATAATCTTTAAACAAAATAAAATATTTATAGTTTTATAACTATAAACATAGTTATAAAATGTAGTTAGCAGCTTATCTTTAGCAATTCCTCATGCTAATTAGGGCATGCCATAATTTATTAATATAATTAACGAATTTCTATGGTGGACATTCATATTGCTTCCAATTTTCCCCTGTATATAATAATATTAGACATAATATATAAGAATGCTGAGATGAGCATTCTCATATGTAATATCTTTATGTATCTCTGATTATTTTCCAAGGTTAAATTCCTAAAAGTGAACTAGTTAGCTGGAAAAGAATAAGCATTTTCTACACTTTCTAGTATATGCTGCCAACTCTATACTTTACACATTACTAACTTTCTTACATTATTTTTTAAGTTATCTGAAGCTATGGAAGCGTCTGTGAATTCAAACAAATGACCTGTCTACCTTACTTAAGAAAACAACAGATCCCATCATAATGGGGCCATGAAAACTGTGCCTGTATAAACAAGCAGGTGTGCATTTATTCATGAGAGGCACTTGGGCACTGGAAAGAGCACAGTCCATTGGATCTGGTTTGGAATTCTACCTCCACCTATAACTAGTTGTGCGACCTTGGACAGCTCACAGTTTTTTTTGTTTTCTTTTGAGACAGAGTCTCACTCTGTTTGTTGCATGGGCTAGAGTCCCATGGCATCAGCCTAGCTCACAGCAACCTCAAACTCCTAGGCTCAAGCGATCCTTCTGCCTCAGCCTCCCGAGTAGCTGGGACTATAGGCACGCGCCACTGGGCCCCGCTAATTTTTCCTATTTTTAGTTGTTTGGCTAATTTCTTTCTATTTATAGTAGAGACGGTGTCTTACTCTTGCTCAGGCTGGTCTCAAACTCCTGAGCTCAAGCAATCTTCCCACCTCGGCCTCCCAGAGTGCTAGGATTACAGGCGTTGAGCCACCGCGCCCCGCCTCAGTTTTCTTAATGTTCAACGGTGGGTCTCAGTTTCCTTATCCTTGGGAGGATTAGCTATATTTAACATTTCATCAAGAGTGGTATTGGTGACCACTATGTTTTGAAGTGCTGAGCACCAGCAACAAAGCACGGGCTTTGGGAGTCTGAGCAATATTTAAATACTATCTCTCTCTGTGGATCTTAGGCAAGTCACTGTATCTCTGAGCATTATTTTCTCATTCAGTAAAATACCTCACATTTCTGTTGAGAGGATTAAATGAGATCATATATACAGCTCCTGGCACACAGTAGGTACTTTAGTTATTTAGGTTTTTTCAAATGTGTCTCACATCCACAACAAGCCAAAAGATACAAGGATGAGTAAGGCACACCCTCCACCTTCCAGGAGCATCTAACTGGTCTAGAAGACAGCCATGTGCATGCACACTTGCCTGGGGAACCTGTGGAGGCTGCTAATAAGGCCAAGCAGCCTGGACTGCAGTCTCCAGGTCATGGGTGCCAGTGAGGGATTCTGAATGGGAGACTAACTTGATCAGATCTGCAGGCTGATGTGCAGCCTCCTAGAGTCTCCAGTACCACATGAACTCAGGAAGCCACCTAGCAGATGGGGGAAGCCAGGACATAGCAACTTCCCCCAGGAATCAGTCTGGCCTCACTCAGTTCAGGAACCAAGTAGCTGCAGATAGCTCAGGGAGTGACTGAGTAGGTCCTGCCCTGAGCACAGTGGTAAGGAGGCTCCTCTTAGAGCTCCACTCCAAATTCAAGCTTTTAGGAGACTTAAGAATTTTTGACTAGATCAAAGGGGCTAAACTAATTTTTTTCCATTATTTTTTCCTTAAACCTCTGACATCTATATATTAGGTCTGCTAAAACAAGCAGCAAAAGTTTTAAAGGAAAAATTAGAATTTGTTGGTTCAACAATGCTTTTTTTTTTTATATAGAGAGGTACTAATGATTGTGATTTTACATTGCTTTAAATATATCATAGCTGGCTCCATAGCTTAAGGGTTCGAGCACTGGTCTAAGTATATATATCATAGCTATGTTGTCTGCCAGCAAAGGTGTTCCTAATCTGTATGTTGGAGTTCCATGGAACCATAGAGTGCCATGCTCTGCAAAAGCATGACTTCCAGGGAGCAGCATTGGTGGAATCTTTGAGGACAGATCTGTCATTGTTGACATTTAGTTCTTCTTAGAGTGAGGGCAAAATCAAACCACCTGAAGGAGGGAAGGTCAACTAAACTTTCCATTTGAAACAGTTCCAAAGATACAAACTTGCTAAGAAAGAAAAAAAAAATTAGCTTGTCACTCCAATCAAAAGATGCAAGACCCAGCCTGGGCAACAGAGAGATATCCCGGCTTTACAAAAAACATTTAAAAAATTAGCTGGGCATGGTGGCACATGCCTGTAGTCTCAGCTACTCGGGAGGCTGAGGCAGGAGGATCGCTTGAGCCCAGGAGTTTGAGGTTGCAGTTAGCTATGATGACACCACTGCACTCCAGCCTGGGCAACCGGGCAAGACTTTGTCTCAAAAAAAAAAAAAAAAAAGCAAGACCCAATTTGAGATCAAGGTAATAAAAGTGCTAAGGCAGTAAATGAAGTAAGTCCAAAAAAATTATTTAAGGAAACACCTTGACTCAATAATAGAAGCAACACAGTCCATGAGAAATGCCCCCAGAGAGTCAGGGGACCCAAACAAACGCCACCTGTGCCTCAGGGTAGCTGTCACCACAGACCAGGAAATGTATACAGAGCCAAGTTCCTTAACAAAAAGGCAATGAAGCAGAGGTAACAAGTAAAAACTAATGGAAACTAAAAATGCTTGTAGGTAAATGAGCTTTAAATTTTTTCTAATTCCAGTTTACACAATTCAATCCAAGATGGGATATTTTGTACTTTCACCAAGTATCCACAAAACGTTTTACATTTCATATTTCTCTTCTCAATTTGCAAACCCATCTCCTAAGATTTGTGCTTGCCTTACAAGGCGTGGCCTAGTGTAATACATCCTTTTAAAAAACATGCTCAAAACTCCTTTTTAAAGAAATTACCAAAAAAAGGAAACAACCAAAAAACCCCCAGAGCATAAGGCAAGGGCATTCCAACGAGGAAGACACAGCTACCCCTTTCGAAAATCCTTTCAAAGCCATCTCATCTCTTAGCCCAGAGCAGCCAGACTAATCCCTCCGACTCCCGTAAGGTCGGGCCAAAGCTACCGCAGGGTCAGGGAACGCGGAACCGCAGCTGGCTCCCAACAAAAAGGCGGAACTGGGCTGTCCCAGTGATTGCGCCTGAGACCCAGTGTCATTAGAGGTTCTGAAACCACGCCAAAGAACTCAGCTGTGCTTATCGCCACCCCGCCGCCTGCAGACGGACAGCAAGCCTTCTCGCAGGCGCACCCCGGCTGTGTCCCCCTCAGAATTTTGGGGGGCGGAGGGAAGTGGCCCCAATCCGCGCCCGCTGGGAACCGCTCCAAAGTTGGGCACGTCCCGGTAGGCTCAGCGGGCGCGGACGGCGCGGGGGAGACGCCCGAGCGCCCCAGGCCACTGGCGACCGGCCGGCGGGGAGGGGACGGAGCGCGGCGCCCGGCACACAGAGGCCGGCCCGGGCGCCGAGGGCCCAGAGCGAGGCTGGGGGCCGGGCTGGGCCGGACCGCGCGCCCACCCGAGCCCCTTCCGCTTCCGCCAGCCCCTCGGGAGGGCCGGCCGGGGGGCGGGGCGCTGCCTTACCTTCTCCTCGCCGTCGTAGATGCGCACCCCGCGCTGCTGGATCACCAGGGTCTCGTTGATTTCCAGGAGGCCGCTGGTCCACACGAAGCGGTCCATGGCCGCCGCCAGGCCGGCCTCCGCCGCTCACCCGCTCCCTCGCGCCGGCGTTCCCGGGCCGCGAGCCGCGCGCCGGGCAGCCTGCGGCGCCCCCTGGCGGCGGGCGGGGCGGAGGCCGGCCGGGAGGGAGGGAAGGAGCAGGGAGCCGGGAGCGCTCGCGAGGGCGCGGCGCCAAGGTGAGCCCAGGTGGAGGCGTTCACGGGGTGCCCCCGGCCTTTTGGAACCCTTATTGGCAGGCGGTGCACCCCATCCTAAACCCAGAGTTTAGAGGAGACGTGGAGGAAACCCACACCACAGCTTGGACTTCCTTATTGTGCATAACGACTGCATATTTGTGGCAGCTTTCTTGTCACTGCCCAGCATGTTGCCATGCTCATGAAAGGCAATAACCTTTATGA
Source organism: Cheirogaleus medius (assembly GCA_008086735.1). Classification (NCBI taxonomy): domain Eukaryota; kingdom Metazoa; phylum Chordata; class Mammalia; order Primates; family Cheirogaleidae; genus Cheirogaleus; species Cheirogaleus medius. Next base: position 63,907,760 of record VBSM01003176.1, read on the forward strand.
TAAAAACTTTTTTTAAATGAATATTTATGGCACAAATTGTTTTTATAGAGCTATAGGCACTATGTTAAGTACTACGTCGTGCTACTCTTTTCCCCCCTTAAGATTATTTTTATTTAGCCAGGCGCGGTGGCATGTGCCTCTAATCCCGGAGGCTGAGGCGGGAGGATCGCTTGAGCCCAGGAGTTGGGGAGCCAGCCTAGGCAACATAAAGACTCCCCCATCCCCCCAACCCTGTCTCCAAAAAATATATATTATTTAAACATTTATAATGTTAATATACACCTCATGAATTTACTTTAGAAAATGTTTCAATATGTCAATCTTCCATAGTTTAGCTGTCCGCTGGTCCGCTGGAACCTGTCCATGGCCACTGCTCACATCAGCCACGCCACCACCACTAGCCCTTCCATTTTGTTTACATATTTTGCCTTATAAATGCACCACTTATATATGTCCTTCTACAACTAACATACATTTTCTTTTTAGGATTATTTTCTTAGCGTGTTTTCCCAAAATAGTATTACCGTTTTAAAGGGTAGAAACACATTTTAGAAAGGCAACCAGATATTGGTGACTGACTTAACCAGGATGCAGGGTCAACAGCAAATTGGTCTTTTCCCAGGCCAGGTAGCCCTGGCTAAATGGTCATTATCATTTTTGTTAATTTTTGATGATTGACAGTTATTTTAATTTTGTTTCTTTTTTTCCTCACTACTAAGGCTATTTCTCTATAACTTTTAATCAAAAGAAAATCATTATCCTAAAGAATGGCTAACAATGGCTGGGCACAGTGGCTCATATCTGTAATCCTAGCACTCTGGGAGGCTGAAGCAGGCAGGTGGTTCAAGGTCTGGAGTTTGAAATCAGCCTGAGCAAGAGCAAGACCCTGTCTCTACTATAAATAGAAAGAAATTAATTGGCCAACTAAAAATATATAGAAAAGATTAGCCGGGCATGGTGGCGCATGCCTGTAGTTCCAGCTACTCCTGAGGCTGAGGCAGGAGAATCACTTGAGCCCAGGAGTGTGAGGTTCCTGTGAGCTAGGCTAATGCCACGGCTCTCTAGCCCGGGCAACAGAGTGAGACTCTGTCTCAAAAAAAAAGAAAAACAATGGCTAACAATGTATGAAAGTTGGACAGCTTCCTTTTAAGAGCATAGGAATATTAATTTAGACCAAATTAACACAGGTCATGAGAAGAGGTCCAGGAGAGGAGACCAAGATGTAGCACCACTGAGGCAGCAAGAAAACCAGGAGGGTATGATGTCCTAGAAGCCAAGTGAATAAAGTGTGTCAGGGAGGAGCAAAGGAAAATATCTCTTGATATATCCAGTGCTATAGGGAGCAAGAATTGATTGCTGCTTTTAACCACGTGGAGTTATTGGTAACCTTAACAACAGTGGGCCCAGTAGAATTCAGGAAGAGAAAATCTTATTGGAGTGGTTCCAAAAGAGAAAAAGAGGAGAGGAATTGTAGGCGAAGAGTATAGACAACTCTTTGAGGAGTTTTGCTGCAAAGAAGAACAAAGAATTAGTTGGTAATAGGAAGGAGAAGTGGGGTAGAGAGGAAGTTTGATTTCTTTTTAAGGTGGAAGAAATAACAATATGTTTGAGTGCTGATGGCAATGACTGAGGGCAGAAAATTGTTGTATGAGAGAAGGGAGACTTGTCCTTGAATAAAGGAGAGGGAACACAATAGAGCCTCAGAAATGTTTCTTAATGGTGGAGAAGGGAGGAGGAGGTGAGTGCAGGTGTGCAGAGGCGGGTAGATATTGTGCTGGAAATCTGCACAGATTCTGGGTTGTTTCAGTTACACTCAGAGGAGCAAGCAAGGCTGAAAGGAGGTATGGATGCAGTAGGGGAGGTATGATTGTCTGGCCCACTTGAGGTTCCCTGACATGCATGTAAATTGAAACCGGGGTGGGGTTTCTCCAGCCCACTCAGCAGCAGGCAGTAGGGAAGAGGCAGATTTAATCAGTCATCACTAGGCATTGCCAAGGGATGGATTGAGAGCAGGGAGAGGGAAGTGTGCAAGCAGGCCTGCACACTGCTAGGCTCCTCTTCCTTTCTGAGAGACCTGTTCTTTCTGCCTGGCACCTGTAAGAGTTTCGCCTCATCCTGGAGGTTCAGAAATTTCACCAGGTGCAAGAGATGTGTATCCTTTTTTGATGTTCTGCCTGTGAGTTGGTGAAGCTTTTTAATTTGAAGAATCAAGGTTTTTTTCTCTTCAGAAAAGTGTTCCTCTATTATTTATTTGATTATTACTTCTGGTCTCCTTTTTGCTCCTTGAGACCTTATTATTTGTTGATTAATAAGCCCAGCAGAGCTGTCTGTCTCCCCATGCCCTTACCTTTTCCCTCATCATGCTCATTTCTGTATATATTTAGATTGAATTTTGTTTTCTTTTAGGAGGGACCATTCATTTTTCCAATTATTCTATTTGGATTTTTAAATTGGGAAAATGTTTTTGAATGTTCTAATTGCATCTGCTTGAGAGTTTTCATTACATTTTTAATATCGTTTTCTTCTTACATTCCTGAGCTCTGCCCTCCATAGTAGCCCCCTATTCTGGTTCATCTTGGTCCTTCCCCTTTGAGCTACTGTTTCCATAAGCGGTTTAAGATCACTTTTGCCTTTAGGTATCAGTGTATGTGAGATCCACCAACACCTGTGCAGGTCAGCCTATCAAGGGCTTATGTGGCAAGGACTGGCAGGTGTTTTTGTTTAGAGGACCAGAGGTGATTGGGTCAGTAAGTTGAAAACCTCTTTTCTGAGTCATGTCAAGAGAGGCCTCTCAGTCTCAGCCTACTCGCCTATTCAACAAATATTCAAGAAATGTTTACTGAGCACTTACTATATGTGCAGCACTGTTCTGGGTATTTCCACTCTTCTCCAATGCTGCTGGCCAGAGAAACAGCTGGTTTCTCCCAATTGGGCAGAGCTGGGACTCTAGGATAAGGCAAGTGCGGCACTCCTCCCAGGTGCAAAATTTAAGGGGCCACCAAAAAACTCAGTCATCAAGAGAAATGATATTTTAAATCATTTAAAAATCAAAATTAATGCAAAAAATTCATGATAAACAAAATATCCACTTTAAACAAAGGCCAGGATGAGGGTAAGCAGAGTGCCTCACTCACCTCTCCTCATCGCAGTTTTTCAGGTCCAAAGCTGCCTGCTCACATGGGCAGAGGGCAGATGGCTGGCTCATTCTCTGCTCCCTGGCTCCACATCCACTGTAGTCATGGAGTCAGTGGTCTGTTGCCAGGCTCTACAAGAAAAGCAAGGCTCTTTCTAATGAATATAAGCCATTTCTTCCCCACTGAATTGAATTGCCCTGTTCTAAAATTCTGTGTCTTTTGGTCTTTCTAAACTGTCTGGTCTGTATTTCATATTTTTCAATTTAAAGCATGACCTTATGCCCATATAACTAAAAGTTCTTTGAAAACATTTTATTAGTTGTGATATGCCACCACTGTATATCACAATACTGTCATTTCTTGATTTTTGAGCATTAGATTGTTTATAACTTTTTAGCCTTTTTCCCGCCATTGAAAGTAGCATGTGACTAAGTGTCCTACTCAGATGTGGAAATGTGCATTTTTGCTTGGGCTTCTCAATGTTCAAAATGCTAGGCAGTGGGGACATGAAAACGAGGTTATGTTTTTTTGCCCCTGAGGAGCAGACAGTCTGTAGTGCACAAATAAGAAGACTGACATTTGACAGCTGGTGGGATAGACAACTGTACAAGAGTTTCCTATTTCCAGGCAGGAGCCAGGAGAAATGTCACATGTCTAAGATATGCAAAGAAATGAGAAGGGAGGCTGGAGCATTGGTCTGGGTGATCCATCCAAAGAGGAGAACAAGGCATGTGTATTCTCAGGGTACTCCAGAGAAAAAACCAACAGGATTATTTAGTTTTATAAACAGTTATCTTTTGAAAAGCAAAATATTTTCATTTTGATGAAGTCCAGTGTATTTTGTCCTTTAGGGTTCATGTTTTTTGTCTCCTGTTTAAGAAATTTTTGCCTAATACAAAGTCACTAAGATTTTCTCCTATGTTTTCACTTGGAAGTTTCATAGTTTGGGTTCTTACATTTAGGTTTATGCTTTATTTTGAGGTTGTTGGGTTTTTTTCTTTTTTTCAACAGTTTACCCAGACAGAGGTTTTTTGTTTTTGTACAAGGGTTGAAGTCAGGGTCAAAGTTAGTATTTTGTACGTAGATATCCAATTGCTCCAGTGCCATTTGTTGGAAAGATTCTTTCTTCTCCGTTGAGTTGTCTTAGAAACTGTAAAAATCAATTGTCCAGATAGGCTTGATTACATTTTTGGAATCTCTGTTGTATTTCATTGATTTTACTTTACAGCAGTAGCATGCTGTCTTCGTTGCCATGGCTTTACAAATCTTGAAATCAGGTAGTGTTAGTCCTCAAACTTTTTTCTGGTTCAAAATTGTTTTACCTACTCTAGATCCTTTGTATTTCCATTCAAGTTTTATTTTATTTTATTTTATTTTTTTTTTGAGACAGAGTCTTACTTTGTTGCCCAGGCTAGGGTGAGTGCCGTGGCGTCAGCCTAGCTCACAGCAACCTCAAGCTCCTGGGCTCAAGCAATCCTTCTGCCTCAGCCTCCCAAGTAGCTGGGACTACAGGCATGCACCACCATGCCCGGCTAATTTTTTCTATATATATTTTTAGTTGGCCAATTAATTTCTTTCTATTTTTAGTAGAGACGGGGTCTCGCTCTTGCTCAGGCTGGTTTTGAACTCCTGACCTTGAGCTATCCACCCGCCTCGGCCTCCCAGAGTGCTAGGATTACAGGCGTGAGCCACCGCGCCCGGCTCCATTCAAGTTTTAGAACTTTTCAATTTCTATAGAAAAGCCTTCTAGGATTTTCATAGAGATGGGATTGAATAGATTAACTTGGAGAAAATGGACATCTTAACAATATAGGATCTTCTGATCCATGAGCATGTTATATCTCTCCATTTATTTAGGGTTTAATTTTTCTCAGCACTATTTTGTACTTTTCCACAGAATGTTTTACCAGAACCTTCTACCTTCTGAATCCAATGATTCTTTTTAGTTCAAATCCTACTAGACTTCTGCAGCACCCAACACTGTGGTCAGTTCCCTCTTTCTTCAGCCTTTCTCTTCCCTGAATTTTGTGCCATAACCCGGTCATCACTGTCCTTCTATCCTTTGGATTGTCCCACCCTATTCTCTCACAGGTGCTTTTCTGCTTCTCATGACCACAGGAGGAACAACTGAAGCTAATCACCAATACTCCAGGTGCCTACAGTTTATGATCAGCTATGTCGGCAAAGATCTGTTCTGGAAGGAAGTCTTTGGATGTTTTAGAAAAGAGTCTGCCTTAATTCCAATAATTGTGGAATGATGATATAAAAAAAGTGTTTCAAAAAATATACCCACTTGAAGTGGGTGAGTCTGGAGATTAGGAGAGAATAGCCATATGGGAAAATCTAGCAGTTTTGCAGGTTTTCCTACTCACCATCTCAGCCTATTGAGATTTCCATAGTATCCTTTGAGTCACTTTCTTTTTTGCCATGCCCACTTAAAAAAATTATTAGGGGAAATTCACATAACATAAAATTAACCGTTTTAAAGTGAACAGCTCAGTGGCATTAATACATTTACAATGTCGCACAACTACTACCTCTATTTAATTCCAAAACATTTCTATTACTCCAAAGTAAAACTCCTTCCCTGTTAAGCAGTCTCTCCCCAGGTTCCCCCACCACCACCCTCTGGCAACCACTAACCTGTGCTATTTCTCTATGGATTTCTCTATTCTGGGTATTTAATATGAATGGACTCATACCATATGTGGCCTTTCGTACCTGGCTTCTTTCACTTAGCATAATGTTTTGGAGGTTCTTGAGTCACTCATCAACTGTTCTATTTTGTTAAACTGTTCTCCACCACTTGATGGGAGTCCCTGGTTACCCGATCTGGTGAAATTTAGGAAATGATCAACAGTAGTGACAGCAGTATGTAAACAGCAGTGAGGTCTTAAGGATAGTGATGGGCACTGTTTGGCTGTTGGTTCTCCTAGAGGTGGCCATAAGTGTAGGCAAAGTTATGCTAAAAAGGGGACATTTCATCAAGTAAAAAACTATTGAAAATTCCAAACCAAATTCCTCATTAGCAAGAAGCAACCATAGGATGTCTGAAGAAAAAAAAAGGAGACAAAAGTGGGGAAAACTGACCATCAGACCTGGGAGAGGGAGATAGGGGAATATCACATCCTCCTGCCTCTGTCCCCACACTTAAAAGCTGGCTGGAACAGAGTTCAGTCCAGCCTTACTGCAGTGATCAGGCAAGAGGGAGAAATGTGAATCCAGTGCTTTAAACCAGGAAGGCATAGTCCAGATTCTCCCCTAATTCCCCATTCTCAGCCCTAGGACCTTCTAGCTCTGAATTGTTTAGTTGTCTTGTGTATTGGGTGTTTCTGTGGGTTTTATGAAGGTGATATATTTAGAAGAGGAGGACTGAAAGATTACGGCAGCACACAAAGTCTACAACAAATGCTATTTTATCTTCACAGGAGAAAGGAGAGGGTGGGCTCTATTCTCATTTTACCCGGTTCTCCTTTCCTCCCTTTTTTGCATCTGATAATTGCATAGTATAAAGGCATGGAAAGTAGAACCCCAATTTCAGTTCCCTTTTGCAAACATGGACAAATAACTTCAAAGCCTGTCACCTCATCTGTGAAACAAGAGATGAAAACCTCCCACTTCAGAGTTATGATGCTCAAAATGAAGGAATATTTGTGAAAGGGAAATCCACATGCTTTTGGAACATTACGTTTATGTCCTCAGTGAACACGCCGATGTCTAGTAAGAAGCGCAGCCAACCAATACTTTGTCTTTTTCTCGTCTGCCTTCCTCAATGGACTGTGAGGGTCTGAAGATGTGTCCTATCTTGGATCTTTGTCAACTTAGTCCCGCTACACCGTGGGGACTTAGGAGGCCGACTCATCCCAAGTCCAGGACGAAGAGCGTTATTTAGGTTTGAAAACTGCAGACTTAGCCCCAACCGAACAGGGCAGACGCCAGACCCGCCCCCGGCAACGGCAGCCCAGGCTCCGCCCCCCAGCGCCCATTGGCCCATTCAATTCATGCAGGCACCAATGGGCGGAGGCGCAGACGCGCCGTCTAAGCCAGAGCCGGTCTGGCGTCTGCAGTCTCCTCCGCAGAACCGCGAAGGAGTCTAAGGTGGTCAAAGGGGAGACCCATGCTCGGACCCCCGGCTGCGATGAGCACCCCGGCCGTGCCCCAGAACCTGCAGCTGTCCCCGAGTCAAAGGGCCCAGCCCGCGTTCGAAGGTGAGGGCCGCAGTGGCGGAAGCGGCGCGAGCTGCTTGTTTGCTTGAGGGTACCCGGCGCGGGTGGACGCGGGCCCAGCGGCCAGGGCCTCCGGCCCGCTGACCAGCTTCACCCCTAACCGGTTGTGGGAGAGCCCTAAGCGGGCTGTTCGGCCCAGTCCAGTCGCCTTCTTGACATTTGTGGAATGGGTCATAAGAGCAGGGCCTGCGGCTGCGGAGAAAGACCCCCTGCGGAGGAATCCGTTTAGCCTGGGGCCATACGCTGGGCTTCGGCTCCGACCCGCTATGGGGCCGGGGTCTGTGGGGGCGCGGCTGCGCGAGCGCCCCGGCCGACTGCGCCTGCGCCGCCCCCCCACCCCAATCAGGAGCAAATTTCTTGGGCGAGTGGGATTGGCTGATCTGATGTTTCCAATTTCACACATTCCCCTTGGACTCGGTGCTGGACTAGCTGGCCTAGGGCTGGATGAGTTTTCAAAAATAATATTGTTATTCCTTTGTTCTACACATGGGAAAACAGAAGAAAAATTCTCACCTAACCCAATTCTAGTAAATTAGAACTTGGGAGTCTAGAGTTTCTCATCTCTACCATTTAGTTTCTTAAAGCTTTGCTATCAGTAACCATATACTGAAAATGATGTTCTTCAGATTTTTCACAGTAGAGAATGTGATTCTTATGCAGAATGGTGGTGGGGACCTTTTATGGTAACAATGTCTTATTAAGAGGATTATTTCTCAAAGGCAATATGGAATTGGGCAATTTTCTGTTAATATAGAAGATGTGATCTCAAGAGGAACAGCAAAATCTTCATATAGTCAACAATATTTACTTGCTGTTATTTGATGTTTTAACTTGTGTTGACTTCTAGCTCTTTCCTTGTGTTATTTAGAACAAAGAAGACAAAAACTCAAGGAACATCTGTTAAGAAGAAAAACATTGTTTGCATACAAACAGGAAAATCACATATTATCTAGGTGAGGTCAAGTTTATTTCTTTTCAGTTCTGTAAAATTATATCAGAGCTGTCCAATAAAAATGTAATGTGAGCCACATTTGCAATTTAAAATTCTCTAGTGGCCACATTTAGAACATTTTTTTAAACGATGAAATTTAATAACATTGTATTTAAACCAATATATCCCCAGTAGTATTATTTCCATATGTAATATTAAAAAGTACTGAGCTACTATACATCCTTTGTTGCTACAACGTCTTCAAAATCTGGTATATATTTTATACTTTCAGCATATCTCAATTTGGACTATACACTTTCAAATACTTAATAGCCACATTTAGCTAGTGGCTACTTAACTGGATGGTGCAGCATTAGATCATGGCTTTCTGTATAAATTCATAATCTAAGAGAAAACAATTTGAAAGCAAAGTGTATATATAGACCAGATTATTGACTTATAGTTTACACAGTGCTACAACAATCAGTCTTTATATAATTTAGCAAGGCTTTTACTCAGTGTATGGGGAGTGAGTGAGGGAAGGGGTAAAGGGTGAGTGGCCCTTCCAAATACTTGGAGATTTGGAGATTATTTGTTTTAGTCTCAACCCACTATACAAATATCTTTGTATTATTTTGTTAAAATTTTTTAAATGGTACATAGTTGTAGCTAAAACAAAAACCCATGAAAGTAGATGGAGCAGAAAGTCAAAAGGTTCCCTCACTCTAGAGATAACAATTAATAACATCCTTCTAAGCTCTTTGCATCTAAGAATAAAAATGTGGGCTGAAATCTGTAAGTCTCCTACTATAGCTATGTAACCTCAGACAAATTACTTGGTGTCTTTGAGTCTGTTTACTTACATTAAAATGGGATAGTAATGCATGCTTCTTGAGGATTAAATGAGATAGTGAATACATTGTGTTATGCTTGGTATATAGTGAGAGAGCCCAGTAAGTGGAAGTAATTTTTAATAAACTCTCAGTGGCATTATATACAGTAGACTGATTCTTGAAATAGTTTATTCTCCTGGTTTCCTTAATTTTCTTTCAGCATCATTGCCTTCCTCACAGGTTAAAAAAAGTCTCACTTTCATCTGCACTTCTTTATGTGAGGTACTTTATTTATTGATATATGTTGCCTTTATGAATGCTTGATACTCTTTCTTATGGGAGAAAGTGGTCAGATTCTGCTAATTTTTAGGAGATAGAGCTGATAGGACTTAGTGATGGATTAGGTATGGGATGTAAAAGAAAGAATGGAGTTAAAGAATATCCTGAATGTTCCAGATTAAAGAAGGCTAAAGAGGCATGACAACTAAATACAATACCTGACACTATACCGTTTCCTGTATTGGAGGATTGGAGGGAAGAAATGGTATAAAGGACATTGTTAGGTCAGTTGGCAACTTAATTGTGGACAGTAGGTTAAAAGTAGCGTATCAAGGTAAATTTATGAATTTGGTAACTGTACTGTGGTTATGTGAGAGAATGTTCCTATTTTTAAGAAATATTTAGAGCCATGCTGTCTATTACTTACCTTTAAATGGTTTGGGTAAAAAATTGCATATACCCCACACACACATTCAGAGAGTGCAAATGATAACATAGATGGCATAAAATGTTAACAGTAGGCAGATATGAGTAAAGAGAATATGGATATTCTCTGAACTATTTATATTTTTACAACTTTGTATAAGTTTGGAATTATTTTCAAATAAAAATTTAAAAATAATTTCTAACTTTACATTAATAAGTAGCTATAGTTTAGAATAAACATTTTCTCCTTCACAAATAAATCTCGTTTCTTTGTTTAAGACAAAAAGATGATCCTAGGTTTTTGATTTGAATAACTAAGTGGATGATGATACCACATGTTGAATTGGGGAAGACTGAGGGAAGAGTCAGGGTATCAGGATTTCTGTTTTAACTTAAGTTTGAGGTACCAAAAACATATGCCAAATAGTAATGTGTCTGAAGTTCAGGGGAAGGGTTAGAGCTGGATACATAAACAGTAATTATTAGTGTAGAGATATTTATTTAAAACCTTAGGATAGAATGAGATTACTAGGGAGTAAGTAAATGTAATATTCAAATAAGTCATTGACTCTCTACTGCATATTTAAATAAGGAATCCAACAGGGTCAAGGGTTTATAATACTCTTAAATATAATAGGAAGAAAAAATTCTAAAACATTATTACCTGAGCAACAAATTATTAAATAAGACAACCAATCAGAGTTGCAGCTTTTCCGAATTAAACAGTTGTATTTCACAATCTCTAAAGTGTGGATGTGCTGAGACTTGTTTGTTTACATAACCCTTCTGAGGGCAGTTTTAGAATAACAAGATAGAATAGGATTATATATTTTCATTTAAGTCTCTACACTGGACAGGTGAGTAAGATGGATTCTCCTTGTCATCCTGAATTTTTAGCTAGCAGTTAGCTACCCAGATACCCTGTTCAGTGGCACATTTTGATTCTTCTTCACCATCATTCAAAATGTATATAGTACAAGCCATGTCAAAGTTTTGCCCCTTCTCCAAGCTGACTGATCAAATAGATGGGAAAGGCAATGTAACCAAAATTATTAACTATGAAGGTACCAAATGTTGTTGATTATAAAAGGTACTTTTTTCCCACATTTTAACATGATTTCTGAACTTGGGATCTATCTTAGAATCAGTGGCATGTCTAATTGTCAGTATTTTTTCCTGTCTTCATAGTACACAAAACTGTTAAATTATCTGCTAAGAGATTCTCAGGGCCTGTATTTGCCAGTTTATAGCTGTGAAAATGAGTTTAGGTCAGATTCTTGAGGAAGCATTTGCTTTGGATAAATAGCCTAAATGCAGTACCACCTAAAAACTAAGGTCCATATTCTAAATGTATCCTAATATAGATTAAGCTGTAAATGATGTATGGCAAATTTTGGGTTTCTTTTGGGAGGGCTCTTTGTAAAAATTTTTTCAATGTGGTATGTCTGTTTCTAAGTACTTAAAACTAACTCAAGAAGGTGTTGTTAATAAAGATTTTTCAAAGACTAATTGGAGTGACTAGACAGGAATGGTTTGGAATAACATTATCAAGTGTTTACACATTCTATGGGGAGAGAGAGTTAAGACTTTAAGAAAAGTTCTTTGAAGTCCTCAGCCATTTGTTTACACTATTAAAAAACTATTAAAAGTCTTGCTTAGGACAAATCTCAACTCAGGTTTTGATTAAATTTAAAATATAAAATTATGAAATCAGTTAATTATTAATAACTCCCTGTTCTTCTTTCCAAAAAGGAAACCTCTTTGGTACAAGATTAATTAATTATTTTATTTTATGTTTTTAAGTAGTAGAGGCCACAGAGTAGTGACTTCTGAAGATCAAGTCCAAGAAGGGACAAAAGTTGTGAAACCTAAAACAAAAATGGTAAGAGGTGGACATAACACTCATAACCTGTCTGTTTTCCTCCTTTTCCTTTCCTAAACTCTTTCTGAAAGAAATGAGTTCTGAAATACTGATTTATTTTAAATAACTCTTTTAGGCTGATAAAGAAAATGTCAATAGACCTCCAGGAAGCAAAAACAATACAATGGTGGAAAAAAATTGTATTCCTTTAAAACCTTCTAATGAATTAGCCAATTCAACTATAGTAATTGACACGGATAAATGTGAGGATAATAATAAAACTCTGCAGTTGTTACCAAATGAAGGTGATCCCCAAAGTCAACATATGACATTAAGCCAGGCATTTCACCTTAAAAACAACAGTAAAAAGAAACAGATGACTACGGAAAAATCAAAGCAAGATGTTAACATGCCCAAGAAACCTGTGCTTGGATCTTATCGTGGCCAAATTGTTCAGTCTAAGATTAATTCATTTAGAAAACCTGTACAAGTCAAAGATGCGAGTTCTGCAGCAACAGAGAAACTTTCAACTACTATCCTTAAAGACACAAAGCTTCAGCCTGTAAACACCAGCAGTGTAAAAGTGAAAAGTGATAGACCCTCAAATATTACTGCTGTCACTAAATTTGTGCGCACTACATCTCAGAACACACAACTTGTGCGACCTCCTATTAGAAGTCACCATTATAATACCCAGGACGTAAAACAAGGCACCAGTAGAACCTCTAGCAACATTACAATCTGGAAAGGGCCTCGTGAAAAAGAATTATTACATTCAAAACCAGTATTATATAGTGTCAAAAGCAGTTCTTCTCAGGACATAAAGAGAAATAAGGTACTGTCAAGAAGCATAACATCTGAAATTGTAGACAAACCTGCTTTATCTTCTAATACCAAACTGATAGAAAAGTCAAAACTCACTGACCAGCGAAGACATACCATAGCAAAAGCAACTGTTAATAATAGATCAACTCAGCCCAAAGAAACCTCAGAACAGAGAAAGTAAGTAGGATGTAATTTTTTTCATTTTATTACCTTAATTTCAGTAGATTTGGCTTATAATTTCCTTGAATGTATTAGAATTTTCTTTCATGGTTTCTTTTCTGTCATATACAGGCAAATTTATATTGTGGAACAATATAATCTAAAAGTTATTGTGCTTAAGTGTGTTTTATTAGGCTGCATTGTATTGTTTTTAAGACATAGGGTCTTGTTCTCTGGCCCTGGCTGGAGTGGCACAATAATAGCTCACTGCAGCCTCCAACTCTTGGGCTTAAGTGATCCTCCCACCTGGGTCTCCCAGAGTACGGGGATTATAGGCATGAGCCACCATGCACAG
>VBSM01003176.1:63920888-63940449 GCA_008086735.1 Cheirogaleus medius
CGGCCTCCCAGAGTGCTAGGATTACAGGTGTGAGCCACTGCGCCTGGCCCATAATGCTTTTTTAAATCTAAATTAAATGCTTAATAATAATTGGGAAATATTTTATAACCTCTCTATTTAAAAATACAGTTGTGGGGTCTTTGAGCATATAATTGACCTTAGTATGTTTTATTTTTCTTTTACTTCAAATGTGGATTATGTATATCCTACTAGTATAGAACTAAAAGACCTGAAATACTTTCTAACTTTTCCTCTATTTGACAGAGTTCTATCAGCAATATCAAAGTAATGTTTATATGTTGCTCCTAACTGCAGAGTTCGTCTGAGTGAGTGGAGAGCTGGCAAAGGAAGAGTGCTGAAAAGGCCCCCAAACTCAGTGGTTGCCCAGCGTGAGCCTGAAGGACAAAATGAAAAACCAGTTGGGTCCTTCTGGACTACCATGGCAGAAGAAGATGAACAAAGATTATTTACTGATAAAGTAAACAACACATTTTCTGAATGCCTAAACCTGATTAATGAGGTAGAGTCATCTTATATTTGTATAACATCTTATAGTTTGCAAATTACCTTCATAAACATTATCTTACTATATTGTCAATCTTTTTGACAAGGTAATGTCAGGGATATTATGTTGACTTAACATTAATTGTGAGATTATTCTCACAATCAGTTAATTGTAAGATATACTGCTTCATTCATTCATTGTGAAATTGTTAGCTTTTAATTGACTGCATTTTACATTGAGTTCATATTAATATACAGATTGGGAATCCCTTATCCAAAATGCTTGGGAGCAGAAGTGATTTCGGATTTTTTTTTGGATTTAAAAATATTTGCATATACATAATGAGATATCTTGGACATGTGAGACCCAAGTCTAAGCACGAAATTCATTTATGTTTTATATACATCTTTTACACATAGCCTAAAGGTAACTAATTTTGTGCATTAAAATTTGTGTACATTGAACCATCAGAAAGCAAAGGTGTCACTGTCATCCACTCATGCGGACAATCTATAGTTGTTTGGCATCACCATTATTCCTGACTCTGAATTTATATGCTACCTATAAACAATCATTTTCTCACATTTAATCACACATAAGTACGCTTAACAGTAAAAAATAGGACATACCATTAATAGTGAAAAAATATGTTCAGGGTAAGTAAGCAGCCCAGTAACATTACCAGAATACCTGTTATCAGCTGTTAGACAATAACAAACAGTGGCAGGCTTTCAGTCTCCACTTTGATGCTATATTGTGATTAAAAGGTTACTATACACTGTATTTTTTTATGTGAAAAGAAACATCAGAAGCAGTTGTGGGACCAGGAATTGTGTCCTCTAGGGTTGAGGAGGCATTCTGCTAGATGGGTTTTTTAAATGTTTCCTCCAGAGTCATTTGCCTCATTAACAATGGTTTTTGTCTTAGAAGTCTCTTTGATTTTACAAACTGACATGATTTACTGTTCTGTTAAGCATGTATGCTGCTTTAGTCCTTCAATAAGTCCATTACACATTTTCACCATGTTGTCGATGGGCACTTTTTCTACGGTGTTAACATCATCATCATCTTCATCATCATGTCAGCACTCAAAAGGTTTTGGATTTTGGAGCATTTCAGATTAGGGATGTTCAATTGTATCAAAGGGATAATTAGATTTTCTGCCTGAGTCATAAATACTGTTTTCCTCTAAGATGTTAATATAGAATAGGCTGGGATGGATATTTACTTTTCACATCTAATATTTTGTTTCTTACATTTATTCAATATATTCACAAATTTTTTCCCATTCATTACATATTTTACAAAGGGTGGGGATCCTGCAGCCTTGGGGCCACTCTGGCTTTCTGGATCCTTTACTGAAGCCTTTTGACTGAATCCAAATTTTACAGAACAAATCCTTTTATTTAAAGAGGTGCAGCAGAGAAAGATGAAGCTTTTCTTGCCTCCTTTGGTGCTCAGAAAAGAACAATCTCGAAATAAGAAGGCTGCAGGAATTGGTGTTAACTGATCAGCACCTAAGTGGACATATAGGAATAACATTATCGGGCTTCAGGCAGATGGGGGGGAGGGGATGGGTATATACATACAGAATGAGTGCGATGCGCACCATCTGGGGGATGGACACACTTGAAGCTCTAACTACGGGAGGGAGGAGGGGAAAGGCAACACATGTAACCTAATCATTTGTACCCCCATAATATGCTGAAATCAAAAAAAAAAGAAAAGAAGGCTGCAGGTTCCCACCCCTCAGTAGAATTTTGCTATTTGGACCAAAATCCCATAGGGAAGAATAATCAACTCCAGAATATTTGCTTTATTTCCTTGCTACTCTTTAATCTTATTTTGGTCACCTACTAGTGTCTAAAATCCATAGCAAGACTGAATGCGAGGTATGATTTCAAACCTTACTCTTCTCTTCATGAGCATGTTTAAACCTTTTGTGGTTCTGAGGACCAGTGAAAGTTACAATCATGAAAACTCTGATTCTATTCTTTTCTGATCAATTAAAGTTTTTTTCTTTTGATACAATAGAATTTTTCTTTGCTGCTATTAACTATATACAACTCTTATATAAACCGTTATAGATCCATTTCAACCTTAATATCAAAACCTGACAAAGACAAGGGGAAAAAAACCCTGTAGGCTATCCTCACTCATAAGTGTTTGGTAGAAAGTATTAACAAATGGAATCTCACAAGAGGGTGTAAATATAAGAGGGTGTAAATATCAAGACCAAGTAAAGCATTAGTAATTTTTTGCTAATAAATATCCCAACTTTCATTTTTGCTACCTTATGCTCATGGCTGATAACGCTTCTTATTAACTGTTCAAAGTAAGTTTGGAGTAAGCAGGATAATAGTGAATGTTTTTATGAATATCTATCAACTTTTTCTGTCTTTATCACTGATCTTGATTATAGTAGACACAATTATTAATTGTTCACCATTTGTAGGCTAAAATATATCACACTCATTATTTCTTGCTGTTTTAGGGATGCCCAAAAGAAGAAATACTGGTCACACTGAATGACCTGATTAAAAATATTCCAGATGCCACAAAACTTGTTAAATATTGGATATGTCTTGCACGTACTGAACCAATCACAAGTCCTATTGAAAATATTATTGCAATCTATGAGAAGGCCATTCTGGCAGGGGCTCAGGTGAGATTAAAATTTGCTGATTTTTATTATTACAGTGTAGACATTTCACAATTACTTTGGACCACATCACAGTGTAACTTGATAATATGGTTGTATATGTATGTAGTAGTAATGAATGTTTAAAGGCCACAAGGATTACATTATAAAACCTGTTTTTCTTAGCCTTCTAAAACTTTGCTCCTATAGTAGGGATAATCAGACTTTAGGAAATGGATATATGCTGAAGTGTAAATTTAATGAACCTTTCTGTGAGAAATATTTTAGCGTGTCATTGTGTACATTTCCTAGTTGGGAAATTTACCTGGGAAACTAAATTTTTAATATTAAAATTTACTTTTTGAATATAAAACAAATGGAATTAAATTAGCTTTTTTATTTTTTTTGAGACAGAGTCTCGCTCTGTTGCCTGGGCTAGAATGTCGGGGCATCAGCCTAGCTCACAGCAACCTCAAATTCCTGGGCTCAAGTGATCCTCCCGCCTCAGCCTCCTGAGTAGCTGGGACTATAGGCATGCGCTACCATGCCTGGCTAATTATATATATATATATTTTTAGTTCTCCAGCTAATTTCTTTCTATTTTTAGTAGAGACGGGTATCTCGCTCTTGCTCAGGCTGGTGTCAAACTCCTGAGCTCAAACAATCCGCCCACCTCGACCTCCCAGTGCTAGGATTACAGGCGTGAGCCACCATTAAATTAGCTTTTAAAATGTTATCAGCTTCTCATGGTTTTGTGAGAAAACTCTTTCACTTTAGGTGTATACCTGAATGTATTCACTATAAGTTGGTCCTGCCTACATATAAATGATAATAAACTAGTTTCTGTAACATGATTACCACCATAGTGGCTTGATACCATACCTCTCTCACCTTTCTAGTCTGTTGATATACAAGCTTTGGGTATGGATTAAGTCATTTCGCCAGACTTTTGCTTGGTTGGGTTTTGTTTGTTTTTATGGATAAATGTTCCTAAAACTTCCTTTTGACCAAGTTTCTCAGAAACACATTCTTGGAAATTGTTTACTTAGAAAAATTTTTAATTCCTTTAATTTAGCCTTTTTAAAATAAAGGTCTATTCACTTCAGTCTCAGTAAATCCAACAAATGCTATTTGTCTTTTCACCCGAATCAAAAATCTGATATTCAGCAAATAGTCTCTCAGTGGCTATTATATGTAAAACTCTTTCTAGAAGGTTAATTATATTAACAGAATGCTACCTTGAAGGGAGTGTTAGGTCTCTTCTACATTGACTCAAAGGACATTACTTAAGGCAGCTTATTGCAGTGTAGCTAGGATGCAAAATTGGAACTAAGGCTCACATAGAAAGCAGTAATGTAAAGAGAAAGATATAGAAAGTGGAAACCAAGAATCAAAATTAGCCAAGACAGCCAGGCATGGTGACACATACCTGTAGTCCCAGCTACTCAGAAGGCTGAGGTGGGAGGATCGCCTCAGCCCAGGAGTTCAAGTCCAATCTGGGCAACATAGCAAGACCCTGTCTCTTAAAAAAATAATTAGCCAAGAAAGTTGAAAGGGTAGCTGAAGATTTCAAGACTAAGTTCTGGAACTAAGATTGTGAGCCAGAGCTTCCCTTACAATATCTTGAATACGTTGAATGGAACATAATAAGTGCTTATAATATCTGGCAAATGATGGACACAGTAAATTTTTGAATGAATGAAATACATCAGCCTTAAGCTCTTCAGAGATACATTTAAAACATGAAACAAAATATAACTATTGACTTTCAATGTAGGAGAAAAGTTGTTAAACTTAATATAACCAGCTCTTTAATAGATATTAATAATGTTAATTTGCCATCTATCATTAATTTTGTTTATATCAGGCAAACAGCAGTAGTTATCAAATGCTTAAGAAAAATTATGAAGGAAATTTTCAAACTGATGAAATACTATCCTTTAAGTTCATTTTTATTCTATCAATGTTCTGAGAAACATGGCTTAAGATCCATGGCCTTATTTTAAAATACTGTATGAAATTTTAATCACTGGTTTTAATATTTTCAACTTGGACAACCTAGTTAATGTCTGAGAATGTAAAACTTATATGAATATGCTTTTTTCATTATAAAAAATTAAGCCTATTGAAGAGATGCGACACACAATTGTAGATATTCTAACAATGAAGAGTCAAGAAAAAGTTAATTTTGGTAAGTTTTAGTTTCTTTTGTTTCCTTCAAGTGAATTGTGGTTTTATTAATTTTCTTTGCTGAATTTTTTTTATCATTTTCATTAAGTAATTTTTAAAAATATATAGATTCTTTCTTTGTACATAAAATGGGGATTATTGGGACCATTGAATTAAATGATGTTTATAAAGCAAGTATCATAGTCTGTATACACATAGTAATATGGTTAAATTTTAACCATTAATAATAATTAATTAACACTTAGGAGAGGAAATCAACATATAACTGTAAGCTAATTTGTACCCATGTTTAGAAAAATTATTTCTAATTTTTTACTATAACATTATATCACCTTGTCAGCAAATATTTTGGTGCATATTATATACATTCTGCTTGTATCTGGTTATTTTCTTTTGGTTAATTTTTATTTTTTTTATTTTTTTTATTTTGGTTAATTTTGACAAAAGTCAAACAGTTTGAATTTTTTAAGGCTTCTGATATATGCTGCCAGATTGCTTTCCAGAGCAGTTATAGTACTCTTACTTTTTTTTTATGTTTTAAGGACAGTCTTTCTGTGTTGCCCAGGCTGGAGTGCAGTGGCTATTCAGAGGCACTGCAGCCTTGAACAACTCCTGGCCTCAAGCCGTCCTCCTGCCTCAGCCTCCTGAGTAGCTGGGACTACAGGCGAAACCATTGCACCCAGCTGTGTACCCTTATTTTTAGTACACAAAATGAATTTAAAAT
Source organism: Cheirogaleus medius (assembly GCA_008086735.1). Lineage (NCBI taxonomy): Eukaryota > Metazoa > Chordata > Mammalia > Primates > Cheirogaleidae > Cheirogaleus > Cheirogaleus medius. The sequence goes on from VBSM01003176.1 coordinate 63,926,949, forward strand.
GTAAAGATCTAGGTCAAGGGCTATCCTTTAAATAAAAGCAAAGATCATACTGGAATTCTAAATTGTGTTATGTAAGTTTTTGGTTATCTGTTATTACTAGAAAAAAAAAAGCCTGTTCAATGGGGTTAATATGCTAATGGCTATGTTCCAGGAGGTCCTGCTTCTGTTGGCAGTTATGCTTTGTTCAACAGGGATTATTTCAATTTATGGTGACTGTTAATATGCACTTGGGAACAAATGGAAGATGTATGTGATCTGATCTTACTAGTAGTATTTTTTGAAGGAGCTTGAGAAGGAATGGTCAGGGAGAGGAAAGAAACTCAGGAAAGGCTAGTATGCCAAAAACAGAAGGAAGAGAAAAGTTTTAAGAATCATCCAATCCTGTCTCTTACTCACAAAAGACAGCAAAGTGGAAATAAAAATTTCATTAAAAAAGCCGCCTTCTTCATAATTCTTACTGGCTGTAAAGATAGGTGGAAAGACAAAATCAGCATTTAATCTGATTAAGTTACTCTCTGTATCTTATTCTTCCTTAATAGAATAACACTAGTTTTTTCTAGCAGGTAGGATATTTGTTAGTCGTTAGTTAGATGGGGAAAAGTAAAAGCTATCCGTAAACTCTTGGCTTTCTGAAATGTATAATTATAAGTGCTGGATATAAAACCAATTTTACAAATCAAAGTTATTTGTAAACAGCAAGAGAACTTAAGTGGGAAATATAAGACAAGTAATAATAGAAATAAGCACCACTTGGGTATCTCTCAGGTACCTCAAACCCAAATATCCAAACTTGAACACACCATTTTTCCCTAAGCCTATTCCTTATCTCGATGAGTAGTGCTGTCAACGTGTCCAAGTCAGAATCTTGGTGTGATTTTTCTTTACTTTTTTTTTACTCCTCTGTTTCTTATTTCCCATTCCCTTTTCCCTAGCCAATCAAATTCAGTTTAACTTCCTAAATATGTCTTAAAATCCATCCACTTCTCTCCATCCTTACTTTCGTTACTTTAGCCAAGATGACCTACAACTCTTACCCGGACTACAATAATAGTTTCCAAATGTAGTTTCTTGCCTCTCTGCTCTTGCTTCATTCCAGTCCATCTCAACACTGCAGCCAAAATGCCCTGTCACTCATCTCCTTTAATTCCTAACTCTAGCCTCTTCTCTTGTTACTTTCCCTCTCCCAACATCCCTGAATTTTTCTCTTCTTTTTTATTTCCTAGAAGGGATTATACTCTTTTCCCTCCAGAACTCTCCAAGCTAGTCTTCTACTTTTTCTTAACCTAATTGCCACTTATCTTTTAGACTTCAATTCAAATCTTACTTCCTTGGAGTGGCCTTCCTTGATAACTACCCTGATACACCTTCCCTTCTATAACCTAGGTTAGATGTACCTGTTTTGTGCACCATGTTTTTCCCCTATGCAATATTTGATGTACTTGATTGTTTATTTTATTGTTTGTCTTGTCTTTACACTATAAACTTGATGTCAACAAGGACAGTGTCTGATCTTCCTGACCACTGTATCCCCAGTGCTAATGTAATGCATGGCATGTATTAGGCACTGAAATATTTGTTGAATTAATAAATCCATATTCTTTCTCTCCTCTTTTCAACTTCCACTCACTAAAAAAACCATAGTTACATCATTTTAGTAAACATTTCTTAGTAAAAATCTTTAATAATTTTGCTAATAATCAAATCCAGAGGTCTTTTCAGTTCATTAGATTTACCAGGATGTCTCACAAGTATTTCACATCTACCATTTTTTATTTTGAACTCTTTGTCTTCTCTCACTGCTTCCCCATACCCATCATCCCTTTCTCTCAAAAAAGAAAATAAAAAAACCCTCCTCTCGCATTAATGACTCCTAAGCAAGAAATTTTACAAGAGATGTTCCTTATACATGTGCACACTCATTCAGACACAGACATGCATTCATTTGTTCATTAAGTTCTCACTCAGAAATATTTCTCATTTGCACCCTCCCTTCGTATGTGACCTCTTACTTCCTTTGGCTATTACAACAGTTTTGTCTTCTTACCATCAGAGTGTTACTTTTCATTCCCTGACATCCTAAACAATCTTTTACATTGACCAAATCTAATTGTCTCTGTGATGAATATTTTACCAAACTTCTTGCATATAAAGCTCATTACAGTCCAGCCCCTGCCTACCTATCTGAGCTCATCACCTCCTCCTCCCACTCCCACCTTGCTCCTTACCCTATATTCTAAACACACTGCTCTTTAATGTTATCTTAATAGATCATTTTCTTTTATGCTTCATACCAAGATTGTCTTCCTCGGTCTTGTCAAGTACTCATTTTTCTAGACCCAGCATAAATGTTACTTGTGAAGCCTTCGCTAGCCACAATAAAAAGTAAGTTCCTTTTTATGGGTTTCAATAAACCTTTGTTCAAGCGTGTTCTTCCATGGCATGTAAATTTAAGGTACAGGGATGATTTCATTCTTACATTTGTATTTATAATCCCTGACACATACAAGATAGTGAATATTTGTTAAATGGCTAGCAGCAGTATTTGCTTAGGAAAAGTAATGGTTAGGAGATGGCAGTTTTGTTCTTTTATTTTGAAAATTTGGCCAACTAGGAATAACTTTAATGTCTTCTGAATTTGTTCTTAAAATTTGACCAGAAGCTTAACCTGTACATGTGTTTTCTATAGGCGAAAATATTGAGGCTTGTGCAACCAAAGAAGAAGTCCAAGAAATCAAGTGTGAAGAGATAGGTGTTAATTTAGAGCCAGGAACACCAGAAATAGAGAATAAACATCATAGAAATGTGCTATTTCAAGATTGTGAAAAAGAGCCAACCAATGATGTTAAAACCCCCAATGCAGAAATTAGGGGAAGTTGCTTAATTAAGTATAATGTATCTACTACACCATACTTGCAAAGGTAAGCTTTTAAAATGTAATGTGCTGTGTGATTTGTTTTCATGCTTAGGAATAATAAGGTATTTTTAAATCTTTGAGATAGTTTCAGATTAGAACTACCACTTATTAATATAGAAAAATTTTCAAACAAATGGAAAGTATTGGAACATTTCACCTTTTTAATACTATATTTGCTTTCCTTTTCCTTAAATATTGTCATTTTGAAAAAGAAAACTTTTACATGATTTTACTTTAATTGCTGTGTGTTGTTAATAATAGTTGGTCTTGGAATTGAGGATTTAAGTCAATTCTACTGATATCAGGTATCTACTGTGTACAAGTTGTAACAACCAATAGAGAAAAGGATAAGTTCCTCACTACTTGTAGTAACTCTCCCTTTCTATAAGACAACCAATGACATGCTTATAACATATAAGTTATAGTATGATAAATGGCATGAAAGTACAAAGTAAAAATGTTATTAACATGTTTTAGAATTCTGGGAATAATTTTGTGTTTTTTCAGTGTAAAAAAGAAGGTGCAATTTGACGAAACAAATTCAACATTTAAAGAGCTGAAGTTCTTAACACCAGTGAGACGTTCTCGACGTCTTCAAGAAAAAACGTCTAAATTGCCAGATATGTTAAAAGACCATTATCCTTGCGTGTCTTCACTGGAACAGTTAACAGAGTTGGGAAGTGAAACTGATGCTTTTGTTTGCCGCCCTAATGTAGCACTGTGCCGGATGTACTCCGAGTCTGAAACAACAGAAGAAAAATAAAAACTCTGATAAGGAATGGGGTTCTTATTATTCCTGGGGTGTTTTGTTTTGTGTAGCTTTGTAGTTCCCTAGTATCTGGAGTTGACCAATTACCTATGGATCCTAAGTATTCATGGCAGTGAGCTCCTTTACGAACATTCATGTTATAGCAGGAGTTGTGCACAACCCACTGTTGTGCCTGTGTCCCTTGGACTGCCTCTGGGTCTTCACTGTCACTTTTCATCAATGATAATGAGTCTGTACCTGTGGTCTCTTGGCTTCTTTCTTTTGATTGTACCTGAAGCCACCAAGAAGGATAGTTAATTACATACACCATTTCTAGGAAAAGGTACTTTGTAAGAAAGAAAAGGTGCCAAATTTAGTGGATATTCAAAACATTAATCTGAATTCCTTTTGTAACTTGACTATCTAAAATTGAAAAATTTTAACTTCCAAAGCTTCATTTGATAGTTTATAAAACTATTAGAATGGAGTTAGGGAAGGAATATAATATTTAATAAATATCATTCTAGTTGGCAACATTTCTAAAATAACCAATACTTACACTTGCTTTCTTCTCCATAATATAAAAACATCACTGTTAAATCATGTCCCTTGAAACATGATAGTTACATAAAGTTTTCTTCTCCCCACTCATAAATACCACCAATAATATTGTTTTATAAGGTCCCAAACTAATACTTAAATGGCATACTTTCTCTGTCAACTCTACAGTTTCTAATAAGTGAATTTTAAGTGTAAAAGATGAGTTTAGAAACTACATATATAATACGAATGTGATTGAACATCACATATGTAGTCTTATTTATGTTCATTCCAGTTGTATATCTCTGTTCTATTTATTGTCTCATGTTCTAGAGAGTAGGATTTTTATTCTTTTTTAACTGTGTACCTAATACTCATATAATAAAAATGTCTGTATAATGATGTCCCAGTGATGTTTATTTCAACAAATATTTTATAAAATGCAGTTGAACCACAGTGAATGAATTTGAGCCTTGCCTTTGAAATACACTGTAGGAAGATTTGACTTGGGATTTTTGACACATGAATTAAGTGTGTGCTTACTGGTATATTTCCTTTCAAAAAATGATCAATCTACTTATCTAAAAAGTTACACAACTTTTTTCACTTTAACAGAAATAACTATGTTCTTGAGTTTGTTTTTTTAATACTTTGTATGATGAATAACCCAAAATATGTTGTTTTGAAATAAAGTTCAAGCTGTCATACACTCAGCTTTTTAATATCTATACCACATAATTCATTTGTCTATATAGCATAGCTGGAAATACCTCAGTGAAAGAGAACTCAAGATACTAACTTTTATGTTTAGACAAGTTTCTTAGAGTGGCTTCCCCCGGCCCTTAAATCTGTCTCTAAATGTACCTCGTTCTAACATTTATAGCCAAAGTTCTAACTCCTTTTCAGATGCTTAAGAACAGCTATCATGTCTCTGACCTAGGTTTGTTCCAAGCTAAATATCTCAAGATGTGATATTGTGCATGAGTGTCAAATGGATGAGTGTTCCAAAATCTCAAGCTCCTCCCTTAAAAGTTGTTGACCTTGGAGAGAAGTTACTTAGGTGACCTTCATCTTTCTGAAGAGTAAAATGGATATAATCCCTTTCTACAGTCATTTTGTGCCATATTATCTACCTGCCCCCCAGGTTGATTTGCCAGGAATGGCCACCTGACCCAAGCTTGACATGTCAGAGACCTTTCCATAGGAATTTGTAATCAGAACAGAGATAGCCTTTTTTTTTTTTTTTAATGTAGTTAGACCTGCAGTATGTAAATAGGCACTTGAGTGACCATATGAGGGTTGGGGAACAAAGGCCCCAATGGAACAATGAAGTAGGTACCCAGGGAAAAGCAGAGAGACTTTTGCCTTGGTTTTTCTATAGCCTATCAGTTGTATATTATCCAAACTATTGTGGTTAAATTGAAATACAGATAAAGCAAAAGCCTTATTCCAACCACTACCCTTCTTAGATGCAATATTAATATGATAACCTTTCAATTTTTTTCTGTATATTTAACATAGACCATATTAATGTACCTGTGTGTGTATAAACTGAACTTTGTTTTGCTTTGTTGAACATAAATACCACCATACTTCATGTATGGTTCTGTAATGCTTTTTTTCTAATTTACTAAATCTTGGCAAACTTTTCATTGATATAAATCAATGTAACACTGTGACTACATGGGAATTTAGCAAAAAATATATTTCAAAATAGTGGAGGAATGAATGGCTGTGAGTCACTTGGCTGATAATTTTGGGAAGAAGAAAGTCCCTGCCTCATACCACTTACAAAAATAAATTCCAAGCAGGATAAATAGATAAGTATTGTTGGAAAGTAATGTAAAATACATTTTTATCCTTAGGACAAGGAGAGCTTTCTTAAGCAAGACCCATTTATAAGGAATCTTTAATATTGAAGGGCCTGATAGAGCCCACACTTTAGCAGCAGGTAGTAGCAACAGGACTAGCTCCACCTCTGTGGGTACAAGAGCAAGACATTCATTCGGGGACCAAACCAGTTGTGGCACCTGAGATCTTCAAAATTCTGTAAGAAAAATGGATGGTGAGCTTAGAATTCTATGCCCAAGCTACCAAGTTTAAAGGCAAAATGACATTTTCAAACAAGCAAAGAAGGATTCAGTTTACTGCTCATAAATTTATCTGTAAGTGTTCCTAAATGTCTTAGTCCAGTAAAATGAAAAGTAAATCTAAGATTTAAAAAGTACTAGCCACACACACCAAATCAAATTTTAAAAAACACAAGAAAGTCCACATAATTGTAGACTACAAAGCAGTTATATGGAATGACCACTCCCCCCCCCCTTGATTTCAGGACAGATAGCAAGGACAAAGGAAAGTAAAGAATTAAAGCTCTTACTAAAGTTTTTGCTATATTTGGGAGAAGGATATAAAAATTTATGTTTAATCTCATCTATTAAGTACTGGAGGTTTAAATATTAAAAACGTAAAATGTAAGGTCAATACCCAGCAATTTGATTCTTAAGTATCTAGGAGAAATGAAAATATGTCCTCCTGAAGATTATACTCAAATGTTCATAACAGCATCATTCATATTAGCCCAAAGCAGGAAACAACTCAAAAGTTTATCGACTGGTGAATAAAAAAAAAATCGTGTGCTATATCTGTTAGGTTTGTTTCAGATGGGAGCCCAAAAAGTATTATAAAGTTTGTGAAACAAAAGTTGCAGGAGTCTGGAGAGTCTGAGGTTATAAATTTAATTTTAACCACAGACAGTTACAGGACTACAGACAGCTACAGGGACACTGGCATTTCTATCCTCCCTGATAAGGACAAAGTCATTTCCCTCCCTTATTTCTGCAGGTGTTGTTCACTCCGCCTGGAAAAACCCTCTATAAAACCCAATGCTTTTCCCTCCCTTGGTGTGGATGCTTTTTCACCTCCACCCATCTGCACCTAGGTGCTCAAAATAAACAGCATTTTGCTACACCTGAGGCTTGGTGTGTCTCTCCTCCGGACTTAACTATATCCACACAATGGAAAGCAATGAAACAAACTACTGATAAATATAACGATACAGAAAAGAAGCCAGACAAAAATTTACATGCCATATGATTCTGAGGGCTGAACTCTGACCTTTTTTCTTTTGCCCAGATTCCTATCTAAGAGGCCTGGTGAGTCATGCCTACAAACGATAAAATCTCACTGAATGGATTTTATTAACCTTAATGTGGTTTACTTTCCAACCTGATTGTGGTATATAGCATCATATTACAGACCACTTTATCTTACCTCCAGCATTCTAGCAGACTCCTATCTTAACTTGAGTATTCCTCTCTCCTGACTCCACGTCTTTAAACAACACTTAACTCTTTCAACCAATTGCCAACTAAAGAATCTCTAAAACCCACCTATGACTTAGAAGCCCCTGCTTTGAGACGTCTTGCCTTTTTGGGCCAAACCAATGTATACCTTCCATGTACTGATTTGTGGTTTTACAGTAATTTGTGGTAATTCCTGTCTCCATGAATATATAAAACCAAACTGTAATCTGGCCACCTCAGGCTCATTTTCTCAACACCTCTTGAGAGCTTGGTCCCTGGGCCACGGTCACTTATATTTGGTTCAGAGTAAACCTCTCTAAATTATTTTACAGAGTTTGGGTTTTTCCATCGACAATTCCATTTGTATGAAAATTCTAGAAAAGATACAATTATATTAACAAAGCATGTCAGTGGTTGTCATGGGGCAAAGGGCTGGGGAGGAATTGACTGCAAAAGTACATAAGGGAACTTTTCACAGTAATGGAAATGCTCTATATCTTGATAGTGGTTACATGGCTATATGCCATGTACACTCATCAAAGTGTACAATTAAAACGGGTGAGTTGTATGTAAATTATACCTCAAAAAGTATAACTTCACCTTTAAAAAGATAAAACATAAAACCACATAAAGAATAAAAACAGAATATACAACTCCGTCTCTCCTGCATGCTCGGTCCCATGGACTTTGCCTCCTACTTCAGCAACTGATTCCTAGGCCACAACATGGACTTTGACATTGCCAAGAACTGTCCACATTCGAAATCTTAAGACTTTATGGTCTCGTTCTCTTCCCAACTATTCTCCCCTGCCCTATGTGTACTTGTTCTTTGACCTGTAGTTCTTCCAGACCTCTAGTTCCCCAAATGTTTCCCTCTCCCCGTTGTGAACTTCCAGGCCAGCACTAGAAATAGAAATATATTACAAACTACATATGTAATTTAAAATATTCTAGTAGCTATGGTTTGAAAAGTAGAAGGAAGTATGTATGATTAATTTTCATAATATATTTTATTTAACCCAAAACATCCAAAATGTCTTTTCTGTGTGTAATTAATGTAAAAAATTTTATCAATGAGATATTTTACATTAATTTTTTTGCATGAAGTCTTTGAAATCCTTCGTGTATTTTACATTTATAGCACATCCCTATTCACACTAGCCACTCCTTAAGTGCTCAGTGGCCACACCTGTCAAGTGGCTACATGTCGGTTGGTGCCAGTCTAGACTTCACTTCCTTCACAGGGATATTCAGCCTAGATACCAAGGGTATCACTTCAACCATCCTTGTATCATCATCCTTAAACTCTCTCATATCAACATACTTCTGTTTTACTTATATGCATAATCTCAGTTTTGGATTTATGCAAACCTCTCACTGCTAGAGATGTTGACAAACTATGGATTGGCATCACCTCTAAGCGGCTCAATAGATTTGTCCACCTGAGCTTCCTCTCATATTCTGACAACAATAACCAAAGCTTCACTACTCAGAATTTGATTGTATGTGACTAATAAATATACAAATTTGACTAAAAACTAAATTCTCCTCCTCAAGATATCTGCTCCAACACTCTATAGATGATCTAATTTTTTTTTTTTTTTTTTGAGACAGGTTCTCACTCTGTCTCCCCGGCCAGAGTGCAATGGTGTGATTATAGTTCACTGCAACCTCCAACTCTTGGCCTCAAGTGATCCTCCTGCCTCAGCCTCCCAAAGTGCTGGGATTACAGGTGTGAGCCACCGCACCTAGCGAGATGGCTTAACTTTCTATTTTATAGAACAAATTGAGGCTCTCAAAATGCCTTTCCTTCTATACTATTATCTTCTTCCATATACATCCTCATCTCTTCCTCCTGTCTCAGAAGCAAATCTGTCTGTCTCCCATCTAGCCCAAGGCTACTTGTTTCACTGGGCTCCAAAAACTATCCCTTCAGTACCACCTAGACATTTCTAGTTCCCTCTGCCTCTAGGATTTTCATCCTTTCTCTTTTTCCATTGATTTATTATCCCTCAACATAAAAAATCATACCTACAATTTCCCTGTTAATAAAATACTCTCATAATCTTGTGATTCCCTCTACCCAGTCATCACCCTCTCTTCTTCCTTTCATGGCTGTTTCTTAAAAGTATCCTATGCTCCTTGCTGCCTCTGACCATCCCACCTCAATCACTGTAATCTAGTTTCTCCCCAATACATCATGACCACCACGTTGCTAAATCCAGTGTGTCCTCTTCATACATCATAACTGTCAGCTTCGAGCACAAGCACTGCTTATGGCTGCAATATCTCTCTTTCTGGCATTGCTGCAGTGTCGTAGTTAGGAGCCAGACTCTGGAATCATACTACCTGGATTCTAATTCTGGTTCTACCACTTATTGGCTGTGGGTCCTGAGGCATATAACTTAACCTCTCTGTGCTTCAGAAGTAATCATTGTACCTACTTTTAGGGTTGTTTTGAGGTTTAAGTGAGTTAATAGCTAACACTTATGTGGTCCTAATCTAAGCACTTTACATGTATTAACTCATTTAAAATAGTACCCAGCCCTTTGTAACTCATATATGTTGTCTATAATAAGAGCCTGTTATTATATATTTCTGGCTATTACCCGGTTTAGAAGCTCCCCTGGCTGGGTATCCACAGCTTGGCAACAGCTGCATAGAGAAGGGACCAGACCTTCTCTCACTGTTCCCTCTCCCCGACCCTCACCAGTCTAGCTTGCTGTGATATGAGTTGCATTGTCCACACCCCCGCCCTGCAAAAGATATGCTGGAGTCCTAATGTGCAGTACCTCACAATGTGATCTTGTTTGGAAACAGGGTTGTTGTAGATGTAATTAGTTAAGATGAGGATTAGGGTGGGCCCCCAATCTGATATGACGGGTGTCCTCATCAAAAGGTGAATCTTAGACTCAGGGACAGCACCCATAAAGGAAAGATAATGTAAGAGACACAGGGAGAAGGTGGCCACATACAAGTCAAGGAAAGAGGCCTGGAACAGATCTTTCTCCTCCAGTCCTCAGAAGGAAACAACACTGTCAACACTTTATTTTGGACTTCTAGCCTCCAGAACTGTGAGACAATAAATTTGTTTGTTTAAGCCATCCAGTTTGTAGTACTTTGTTACAGCAGCCCGAGCAAACTAGTACATTGATGGGACAGAGGGAAGAATCCTTTTCATGACTATCAACATTGGGTGGGGAAAAAAGAGTTGGGCACTTTGTCACCTTCTCCCCTGATGCACTTACTAACTTAAGTGCCCACTGCTCAATTCTGTGCCCATTGCTCAATTCTTAGGAGCAGTAGTCCATAGGAATGCAAGCTATAGCAGCATTCTGGGTACAGGCGTGTGTAGTAGTTTTTGTTTTGTTTCTACTTAAAAGTAGTCTTTGTTTATTGAGTACAAAGAAGGCAGTGCAGATGTTGCAAATGTTGACCATTTGTAACGAGTCCCTACTGTGATCACCACACTACAGAGTGTGCGGAAGAAAGCCAACCAGCTGACCAGAGCGAGGCCATTTTGTTCCTGAGTGACATTTTGCAACTGCCTGACTGCAGAATGGCTTGCTGATGCTGCAGACAAAATTGCTGCCTCTTATGAAAAGCACTTTACGGTGAGTAGGGAACTTTCTCCAAATTCCTGAATCAAGGACTTCAGCCTAGAAATCGATGAATTGATACGATGACCCTTTACCACCGAGCAAAACAGTTGGTCATGAATGAACTAATGAATACTAACTTCCTTTTATTTTGTTTAAAAACCCTACCCCAAAATAGCTGGTCAGGACACAACTTCAGATGCTTCTGGAATCAGTGCTCCTCGATTCGCAATTCTAAGACCATTAGTAAACCTCTTTACGTGGATTTCAGTCTCTGTGACTCTTTGGTTGACACTTGTTATAGTGAACACATTCAGCACTTACAAGTAAAATATGATTAGATATTGTTCACAATAATCCTGTAAGCAAGGTACTGTATTTTTACACAGAGAAGTTTAGTTACTTTGCTGTGTTTGTTTCCTATTGCTGGTGTCACAAACTGTTACAAACATAGTGGCTTAAAACAATATGAATTTATTACCTCAAAGTTCTGAAGGTCAGAAATCTGTAGTAGTGATAAGGAAAACCCGATCTATTACTTGGCACATTAGGCACCTGAGACGCCCACCCCTCACGGAAGACCATCATCAGCATAATATTAACCTATTACCTGGCCCATCAACTACCCTATTACCTGGTGCATCAACATAATACTAACCTATTACCTGACACATCAACTAACCTATTACCTGGCGGGCATTAGTCACCTGATATCCCACCCCTTGGACCACCCCAACTTAATTAAAGTGGGAAAAATCGGTAGACGGGCTCAGAATTTGGTGGTGAGGCCCCCCCTGAGCCCACCCGCAAATAAACTTTGATTCTCCGACTCTATGTGTGCCGCTCGGTTTGTCCTCAGGACCACCCGCTGTAACACTTGCTGTAACAGTAGATCACACTGGGTTAAAATCAAGGTGTCAACGAAACTTGGTTTCTTCGGGAAGCTCTAAGGGGGCAATTTGTTTTCTTTCCTTTTCCAGCTTCTTGGGGCCCCTTCCTCTATCTTCAAATCTCCCTCTGACTCCGACCTCCTCTCTGGCCCACCTTCCACTTTACAGGATCCTTGTGATTACACTGAGCTCACCCAGATAATCCAAGATCATCTCCCTATTTTAAAGTCAGCAGTTCAGCAACCTGAATGCCATCTACAACCTTAATTCCCTTTTGCCACGTAAGGGAACAAATGCACAGGTTCCAGGGAGCAGGACGTGGCCACCTTGGAGAGTGGAGATGGGAAAGCATTCCTCTGCCCTCCACACTTGCCCAAGGTCACACGGTTGGCAAGTGCTAGCTAGCCCTGAGTGCTGTGCCCGCAAAACTTACCTGCATAGGCTGTTTGCTTAAACTGGAGACAGAACTCAAGCTATTGGGGGCGAGGGGGAGACACTATCCCTCAATATTATTAACATCGTTCCAAAACAACCTGGAGCAACAGCTTTAAAACGTGTTCTTCCTAGGCCCGGCTACTCCGAGAATAGAGCCTCCCGCCAGACCCAGGCGGCTTCCTTTACCGTAACCAGAGAGACAACCGGCCCAGCGCGCTCCGCGGAAGCCGCCAGTGGCGGGGCGGGGAGTGGACGCGGGTCGCCGGGGACGCGGTGAGCGGCGCCTCTGGAGTCAGGAGTGCGGCAGGTGGTTGAGCCGTGGGGCCTGGGGAGCTGGGGGTGTCTGCGCCGAGCAGGATCGAGTGGCGGACTCCGCCCCGCCGTCCGGGCCGCAGATCCCCGCAGCCCGCCGGGCTCAGGGCGCGGGGCTCGGGGACCTGACGCCTCGTGGGGGCGGGGCGGTGGTTCCGGGAATAAGGGTTCGGTCGCGGGTGAGCGGGGTGACTGGTCTCCCGGCTAGTGCGGTTGCTGCGCGTGCACTTGCTAAGCTTAGCCTGTCTCACCGGTGATCCCACTTGTGGGCATTTGCAAAACACTTTATTAGGATTTTTTGCATTGTTTTGGTTTGGGTTTTTTTGCTATAGACATGCGAAGAGACCAATAGATAGATATGCTTGACACATTCAGATCATATTGAGGTCTTGTGATGATCTTATGGGTGTAATACTGAGTAAGGGCAGACAGGACCAAATGTGGTTTTCAGCCAAGAAAAGTCTGGTTGCTCTTGCTTTCCAGTCACTCTCGTTGCAAAGAATAAGGCTCCGAAGAAACAAAGAGCAGAAACATGGGAAAACTTGGCTTCCTTGTTAAATACCAGGGGTCAGTTAGAATAGTGGTAAAGGACTTCTTTCCCATGCCTAAACACTCCAAGACCTAAATATTCTTGAAAAGAATTGTTTTTGAAGACAATGCATCTGATTTGGTTATATGGAGAAATTATTTCTAGGATTTCCAGGTAATTCTATGATAAGCAGGAGTACAAACTGAAATTTTTTTTTTTTTTTTTTTTT
>VBSM01003176.1:63951725-64023156 GCA_008086735.1 Cheirogaleus medius
ATCCTCTTTTAAAGTTAAATTTTTTACTTTTCAGTTTCAGGCAAATAGTTGGAAAAATCTTATCCTGAAAATATGTCAAGGGTCCATCAGTCCACTGCCGTCGCATTACTCCTACGAGCTTCAGTGTCTAGTGAAACAGATGTTTAAACGGAACCCTTCACATCGCCCCTCAGCTACGACGCTTCTCTCTGGACGCAGCGTGGCTCGGCGTGTCCAGAAGTGCTTACCCCCTGAGGTGCGCCAGGCATTGGGTCAGCTGTGAACAGTTTTCAAGTGTGTGGTAAAATAGTGTGTTATCTTTTAAACACAATTACATGGTACACATACTTGTAAAAATTCCAGTGATGGGCTGGGCGTGGTGGGGACGCCTGGCTTGCAGCTGCTCAGGAGGCTGAGGCAGGAGGATCGCTTGAGCCCAGGAGTTTGAGGCTGCAGTGAGCTAGGCTAACGCCACAGCACTCTAACCCAGGCAACAGAGTAAGACCCTGTCACTCCTGCCAAAAAGAAAAAAATTCAAATGATGCAGAAGTGTATTAAAAACTAAAAAGTTAAACTTCCTCCCCATGCTCTTTTCTCTCCCACAATGCTGTTCCCCAAGTATAATCACGGTTCCGGTTTGCATATCCTTCCAGGCCTTTTTCTAGACATAAATAAATGTCTATGTTTGTCTCTCCGTCTAAATGATATGTAGTCTTTGAATAGCATTTTTATTTTTCAACTTTAAATATTATTGTGCTGAGGAATATTGATGATTAAATGACCTTGTGGTAATGTCTGTAGAAAAGTGTATTTCATATCTTTAAATTTTCAACTTTACATTTCAGATCATCACAGAATATGGTGAACAGATATTAGAAGAAACCAAAGAAACTAAGCATAATACACCAAGCAAAAAGGGTAAGAATGTTGGAAAGACTATTTATTGTTAAGTGCTCTTAAAAATACAGTAGAACAGAAAAGAAAAATATAATTTTCAAGTTATTGAAATCATTATCAGAGATACTCCTCAAATCAAAATTTTCTTTTTGTTACTCCAGACACAATTTTGTACTGAATCTTATCTTTTAATTTTATTTAATTTTATCTTTTTCCCTGGAATAACAAGAATCCAAAAAAAGCCTAGTTTGGACACTTCAGTGGTGGAAAGATTGTTCTCTGTGTAGTGTGAGTAACATATTTACTCTGGCCTGTCGTGCGTCAGGTAGACGGCTTCTGTGGGCTGGCCTAGGAATCTAACCATGAAAATATAACACTGATCTTACAGGAAAAATGTATCCCCAAGTTTCTGAAGAACCATCATTCTTTAAAAAAACAGAGCCTTTTCTAATGTGAACCGTGGGCTTTGGATGATAGTGATGTGTCCGTGTAGGCTCATGGATTATAATGGTGCGGGATGTTGATGAGGAGGTCATATGGGGGGGACACGGTTATGTGGGAATCTCTGTACTCTGATCCATTTTTCTATGAATCTAAAACTGTGCTAAAAAAAAATAAAATTTATTAAAAACAAACAAAAGCCAGAGCCGTTTTAAAAGTTGGGAACCATCCGCATAATAGCTGTAGTCTATCTGAGCAAATATCAAATTTAATTTATTGTCTCTTTGGAAGTTGTCATATCTGAATTTTTTCAAAGCTATTTTTATTCCTTTTCATTGTCATCAATGACTTCCTTCTGAAGAAATCCCACAAAGATAATAGATATGAACAGAATGAGGGAGAAGAGCTAAGAAGTGTAAAAATCACCCACTGTTGGGACATGTGCAACACCTCTGTTGTCTGGTGCTCTTTATCTCAGTGTTATACTCACATACGACAAAAGAAGCATTGTGAAAACACTATTGTTTTCTTAAAGTTAACTGTTAACTGTTATTTTTGGAAGGATGCAACCCCTTCAGTCTTATAATTCAAGCTTTTCCCCATTACTTAAGAGATAGCCAGTTTTCTTTGTTCTACCAATTTGCTTTGGCATTAATTTTACATTAGATACTATTAATATTCTGTAGCTTTTGTTCACATCCCAGCATAGTGGGAAATTAGTTTTGAAACGCTGGGTAAGAGGAAACAGAACTAAGAAAAGTTCCCAGATAGTTTGGAAAAGTAGTTTTACACTTTCTAAAAAGAGAGGATTAAAGTAGTTTATGGAGGAATAAACCCAGCCTCCCGAGTTAGAGAAATGCCACCGTATTGAAACCATGTATCTGGTGACATCTCCAATTTAGTCCATAGATAGTGAGACCAGAGCAGTGAAGTGCAGGGATCATGTCTGACTTGCTCACTCTTGTATTCTCAGTGCCGGTCATCATAGATATTCAATGGCAGTTTTTAAAAATGTTGAGTAAATAAGGGACATGAACTGCAGGGCTCTGCCAGAGGAACATGAGGCAGGAGCCATCCCTGCCAGCGGGATCAGTTGCCAGAGTTGTCTGCTGCTGCCCCCTGCTGGTCCCTTGTGAGTGAATCAGCAGCTCACTCCTTGTTGGGCATACCTGTTCCACCTGCTGTGACAGCTGTCAGGAAAAGCACAGGCTCTGCTGGCATGCACTGAGAGGGAGAGCAGCCTTCCAGTCTGCAGAGGATATTGCCACTTAGCGCTGAAACAGGTTGGCATAAGTGAAGAGAGATGTCTTTTAACCTTCAGATTTTAACATTGGGAATAAAACAACAGAAATAGCCTCTTTCAACAGCCGGGGTGTATTACTGGGGGGCTACAGCTTGATATCCCTCTTTAGGATAGCAAAGAGCTTTGGCTCTTTGACTTTAAAAACATCACCTGTCTGTCGAGTCTTATGCAAATCATGTTAGGCACTGAATGAGTCTTTAAGTGCTTTCTCTTTTTACCTTCTCTCTCTCTCTCTTTTTTAAGCAGACCCCAGCAGAATCAGGATAGCTTTGGGAAATGAAGCAAGCATGGTGGTAAATGCTTTAAAATTAAATATATGAAACATCCGTCTACTGGGTACTGGGTGCCCTTAAGTGCCGTGAGATATCTGGAAGACTGACCTGGTTGCTCCAGTGTTATCACGGGAAGTAATCTGGAGCTGTTGTCTTGCACTGCCAGCTGAGCCACTTCAGATCACCATTTATTGTGTTTGGGTTTTTAAATTTTTTTAGAGGCTTTTTAAGGTCTTGCTATATTACCCAGGCAGGTCTCAAACATCTGGACTCAAGCCATCCTCCTGCCTCAGCGTCCTGAATAATTGGGTGTGCAAGTGTGCACCATGGCACTCAGCTTACGGTGCTTGTTTTTTAATTTTTAATTATTCATGACGGTGGTTTTAATACAGATGCGAGAGAACTTTGTCCTGCTTTCAGTCATGAATATCTTGTTTCTGCCTAACTTTCTGTTTGTTTTTTATTGTGGTAAAAACTCAATGTGCCAGCCAAGGCCCCAGTGTGCCTAGGACTGTATAGGTACTAAATCTGTATTCCTTCTGAAAATATATGAAGATTTAATAAAAACTATATAGTGTTACTACTATACTTCATGAAATATATCAAGGGCTTTGATAATCTGAACAAATACTGAATTAAGTGGGAACATTTTGACCATATATATAGCAACTTTATAAAATAGCTCATTTTGATATTATAGCGTGAAAAGCCCAGTATAGCAAACCATAGTGAAATTTTCCATTGCTCTTTTCCTCAATAAAGACCAGTCATTTATCTCTGTCATTTTTATATATCTTCTTTATATTTGTAATCATTGATGTTAATGGCTGTTAATGTATTAATATATAGCTATTATTAATAATATATATTTACAAGTATGTAGGTTTATGGTTACTATACATATATGTATACATGCATATGTTTGTTATATGTGTCTATATGATATAATATACAAGTATTTGGGGTTCTATGACTTCATGTTTTTTAATTAATTTTTATTTAAAATGAAAATAGCTGACTTTGCATATCTGTTAACCTTTTCTGTAGCAATTCAAGCATTATTGAATCTATACTTTTAATCTCTTTTAAAGCAAGAGGAAGAACAAGGTAGAAAGTGTAGCCATACTGATTTAGAAAGCATTAATAAAAATGTGGCTGAAAGTACAATGAGGAGAGTAAACAGAGAAGAAAAAGGTAAGTTACTCAAATTCTGATCATTGCTTAGGTGGGAGTTAGGGAATATAGAAGGAGTACCAATTTTCATGTTACCAGGTCTTAGTTATCATAAGCAAGTATACATGCAGGTATTTGTTTGCTTATCCAGTAATTTATTTAATGTTACTTGAATATTTACATACCAAAAAAATAAAGAAAGAAACTAGTATGAAGAGCCATTAGGAAAAGTACTATATGTTGTAGTATACACATAGCATACTGTGTATATTTAAGTCCCTCAGGGGTTCATTCTTATACAATGTGTAATATGTAACTATATGCATATTGTTTTTTAAAATCACTTTAATGATTCATTTTACATTTTCATTTTGGATTTTATTTTCATTTCCTTTGCTACTTAGACTTGAAAGAACATTGTTGCTAGATCTGAGTTTGAAAGAGAAAAGAAATACTTCCATATTATTGTTAGAGTATGTGCATGGATGTAGATGAATAAATAAAATAATATGCTTAGCATTCCTTTTTCACATTTTAAAATCAGGTAATAAATCAGTCCATCTGAGGAAAGCCAGTTCACCAAGCCCTCAGAGGCGACAATGGGAGAAAGATGCACCCAAGACAGCTCTTACAGCGTTGGAAAACTTATCCATACTTACCTCCAGTTTACCTGCAGAGGATGATAGAGGTTAGTGGTTAGATTGAATACTATTATTTTATTATAGAACATTTTCTAATAGTTATTCAATATGCTAGAGGTTTTTTCTTAATGTTTTTGAAGGATGTTTGGTATTACACGTCAGGGCACTGCTCATACAGGTGAGTGAAATAGATTTTAGATGAGGGCCAAATATAACTAACTTTGCTTGAAATATGATCTGGAAGATAGATGCTGAAAAATCTTTTTTTACTTGGCACTAATGTTTATCTTTTTACAACTAGGTGGTTCTGTAATAAAGTACAGTGAAAATAATACTCGTAAGCAGTGGCTCAAAGAGACCCCGGACACCTTGTTGAACATCCTTAAGAACGCTGATCTCAGCTTGGCATTTCAAACATACACAATATATAGACCAGGTAATTCATGTCTGTTGTGTGACCATGGAAAGCCTTGATTTTTTTCATTGTGGCAAATACATATAACATAAAATTTAACATTTTAACCATTTAAAAATATACAGTTCAGTGGCATTAAGTACATTCACATTGTTGTGCAGCTAAAACCTCCATCCACCCACAGAACATTTTCATCTTCCAAAATTGAAACTCTGTACCCCTTAAATAATAACTCCCCATTCCCATTCCCCCTCCCAGAAACCCTTTGATTTTAAAGTTATAAAATAATTCATAGCATTGTATTTTTCGGTGTTTTTTTCTTTTAAAAAGACAGGATCTCGCTCCATCACCCAAGCTGGAGTGCAGTGGCATTATCATAGCTCACTGTAGCCTTGAACTCCTGGGCTCAAATGATGCTTCTGCCTCAGCTTCCCTGAATAGTGGGGACTACAGGTGCATGCCACCATTGGCTGTCTAATTTTTAAAAATTATGTAGAGTTGGAGTCTTGCTATGTTGCCCAAGCAGGTCTCAAACTCCTAAGCTTCAGCAATCCTCCTAACATGCTGGGATTACAGGCATGAGCCACGGCACCCTGGCTTTATGTGTTTTTGAATCTTTTCTAGCTAATCTTCAGCTACAATTAAAATTTTCCATAGAGCTACTTTACTTCTATTTGCTCATTAGTTTGCTTATTTTAATAATCATGCTACTACTTCCTTTAAGAGTAGCCTATTTTTACCATGTAAATATGCCACTGCTTTAGTGACAACTCCAAGATTTCTTTTGTTAGATACTTGAATTCTGTTACATTGAGTAGAGCTCGAAAAGGGTGAACAATTAGGTTTTGATTTTTAAATCTTTTTCTACAGACATTTTTACTAAAATATATAAAATAACCTTTTATAATACTATCCTTTGGAATCTAGGCCAATGGACTACATTAAGGATGTGCATCTGTGTGTAATATTGATAATTCAATTACTAAACCACCTGGCTAGGTTAAGATCTAAGATAAATTATACCAAGTAGAGCATGTAATGGTATGGCAAGTCTTAACTATATTTATTGTAACAGGTTTAGTCGTATTTGTTTATTTGGTCAATATTTATTGAGTGCCTAATGTGTGTTAGATTAAGATAAAAAACAGAATAAAACACGATTCCCGCCCTGAAGGGTGAAGGAGTTCATTACCTGGGAGCCCAGCACACAGAGAATTGTTGTGCACTGTGGTATATGCATTCTGATAGAGCTGAGCACAGAATATCATGGGAGGCCCGAGGAGAGGAAGATGTTAAGGAAGATTGATGAATGTGAACTTCAATTTAGCAGTTTTAGATCCTGGATTTTGTGTGTGGTCTAATGATGAAGTCTTTGTCATTTTGGGAAAGTCCCTGTTTAAAAAATGTATCATAGTTCCATTTTGAAATGACTTTTATAAGATTTAGCCTGTATTTTTACATTAGGTTTTTATTCTGTAAGCAAAAAATCTAAAAGTAATCACTGTCGACAAAATTCTTTAAAAGCATACCTGTGGTCTTCCTTTAATTCTCTACCCTTCCTCCCCTCCATTGTGAACACTGGAAGGGGAAAGCTTAAAGGAAAAATAAATTAACTGTAATCCAACTTCCAAAGATAACTTTTAATGCCTTAATGTAAGTTCTTATATTTGAAGGTTTTTATTTTAATTTCTGAGTTTTTTTCCTCTTGAAGAAACTACTGTTTTTAAATTTAATCCACATACTGATACTTCTGTTTTATGTTTTATGGCCTGTTTTATGCCAAAAATTATGCTGGGTAATGTGAGGAGATACTACAAAAAAAATAAATAAATAAATACAGAGCATGGCATTGGCTTTAAGTAGCCAGCAAGCTTATAGAGGCTTTTAGTTGAAATGCATGAAATAAGGAAATGCCGTCTAAATGGGCATACCTTCTGTTAATATTCCCTGAAGGTTCAGAAGACTTCTTGAAAGGCCCCTTGTCTGAAGAAACAGAAGCATCAGACAGTGTTGATGGAGGCCACGATTCTGTCATTTTGGATCCAGAGCGACTCAAGCCTGAGCTGGAGGAGGAGGACACGTACGTTGTGATATAGCTAGGGAGCTTGAGTTGCGGTGTGTGCGCCTGTGGTTTAATTTAAACCATAAATTTAGACCGTAATAATTTCAGGTTTAGTAGGATCTTGTTACATTACTTTTCATCATAAATGAATTTTTACATCCTGATCTTTTGTCTGGGATGGGTAACGTGTACTGATATTGCAAAATTCCCAGCCGAGCCCTACACATATAACCTTTCAGCTTGGACTAGTTTATTTTTAATATACTGGACTGTACATTGAAAAAAAATTAGAAACATGAAAGAAGTGATCTTTGGAAGAACTAACAAGTATTTCTCAGTTCAATTGCCTTATGGAACTCATTTTTCGAAAACTTAAATATTGTTCTGGTGGTGTTCTGCTTTGAATCCATCAACAAATACTGTGCCCCTAATAGAAAGGCTTATCATCCAAATTGTTTTTCACAGGGACTTTGAGGAAGACGACGACAGCCCCGACTGGGTGTCAGAACTGAAGAAGCGAGCTGGTCTGCAAGATGTATCTGACAGATAATGCCCAAGGCGGTGTTCCAGAGTCACACTGAGGAAATGCTGCAAATAAGGAATTCATGTTGGAATAATAATTAGTTCACAGGATGTATATTTATTTTCCTTTGGAAACAGAATGAAGAAGGGGGAATTGTTAATATTTCAAATTGTTCCCGATTAGTATCATGGAGTGTAAAAAATCTAGAACTCCTGTGAGTTTTTAAACTCACGGGAGAAGTTATCACACAATGGAATGAGATTTGGGCTTTGCAGTACAGTTGAGCAGAAATTGGATGCTAGCTCTGCCACTAACTAGTTGTGGGATTGTCGGAAATTACTTTAACCTCTTTGAGCCCCAATTTCCTCATCCATAAGATGAGGATAATGATGCCTACCTCAGGGATGCTGACCGTAGACCATTACAGCAGCCCTTATGTTATTATTGCAGTTACGATTTGGGTTTATTACTGTATAACTCTTTTTACATTTCCTCAAGGGTTAAGGATCTAAATATATTTAATTATAACTAACAATATGTGCAGTTTTTCAATTAGACCTAGTTATGGGTAGTTTGAAGATCTTCACCGACTACCAACTGTCCTTAAATACAGTCCCTCACACGATGCACAGAAGAGCCCAGGGTGGAAGGCCAGCCATGGCAGGAGTGGCGTGGGGTGCAGATCTCTCAGAAGGTGGCAGTCCTGTAGGTGACAAAGGCATGAGGCCAAAGGTGAGAAGATAGGGAAGTGTCAGAAACTAGAGAGTGATGTGGAAAGAATGTGGGGACTCACGGCACACCATGCTGGGTCCTGGCGTGTATTAACCTCAGTTAATACTTCAGTGAGATGGAATATTTTACTAAAGAAGAAGCAGGCTTTTCCCAGTGGATCTCACAGGGATGTAAAACGGACAGGTATAGGAAACAGCACTAAAGTAAAGAATAAGGGGGAAATACACTAGAGATGTTAACGAGCATCTGCTAAAATCTGGAATATATACATCTTTTAAAGATTTAACAGTTGTTTAAATTTTAACATGCAAAAACCGTGGTGTGGACGACCTCCCATCCCCATTATACACTACTTAGACATGCAGTCATCTTTAGTCTCCTCTGCTCTCTGGCAGTCTCCTGCTCTTTCCTTGTTTTACAGGACCTTGACATTTTTGAGGAGTATGGCTTAGATATTTTGTAGACTGTCCCTCAATCTGGGTTTGTTTGATGTTTTCCTCACGATTGGACTGAACTTATGGGTTTGGGGGAAAATGACAAGGGTGAAATGCCCTTCTCATCACACCCTATCAGGGAGTAAGTGACATCCACATGACATTACTGGTGGCATTCACCTTGATCACTAGGTTAAGGCAGTGTCTGCTAGCTCTCCACTGTAAAGTTGCTAATTTTCCATTTTCATGCTCTGTTCACTCTATGTGAGTCACTAAGTCCAGCCCATACTCAAGTGGAGAGAAATTGATCGCTATCCTTGGGGAGGGAGTGGGGTTATAATTCAGTACTAAGTCATTTGTTTTGTTGCTGGAATTGTTCTAGCTTGGGCCATTGGGAGTTGTTTCAGGTTGGCTCCTGTGTCCTTTGACATGCTCCTATCCCTTTTGAGCACTTTCTTCCTTCCAGGCACTATAAGAAGATAGTCCAGGCTCTGCCTTCTCTGCCCCAGCCTCAGAATCATCCATTTCTCCAAGGAGGCTTGGTTCCCTTCATTGGTTTAGAAACCAAGATCTAGGTGCTGGGTATGCTTGTTCTACCGGTAGGTCACCGCTTCTGGGTCCTCCCAGCAGACAAAGCTAGGAAATGCATGCCTGTATACTAACCTGTGGACCCACACATCTCTATAGTTATCTCTGCATCTGTCCATCTGTATGCATATTAAACCAAGGGTGGATTCCTACTGATGCCCTGACTAATCCTGTACCATAGGTTCATGCTAGCCTTCCCCACTTGCTTTTCTGTAATGTCTCTCCCTGACAATGAGAAACCCAGTTTGCATCATCCACCATTCTCATAGCTGTTCAACCCCAGTATACTTGTAAAGCAGTTTCCAAATCATTAACCCTATAAGAAACAAATTTACCACCTAGGGTTCAGAATTTATGTATCTTTCCTATTGTCTGCCTCTCAGTTTGCAGTCAAGCACCATTTACTGATTTTGCTTAAGTTAGCTCCTTGAATGGTAGCTCATCACTCTCTTGAAGATTTTTCACATTAAAGCAGTCATGGATCATTTTAAGGATCTTTCCAGATACTTAGCTTCCATATATATAGCACTCTATACCTCTTAGTCATCTCAGATCTTAGCATTGACCCAGGGTGTGAACATTCCAAACGACTGAGCCAAGGGAACTTGAAATAATGCATAATTATTGAGCGACTGAATGAGTCTTAGATAATAAATCCTTTTTTGAATATCAGATGGTTTGCAGAGTTTTGCTTTTAATACAATTTCAGAAGACTAATGGAATTATCAGTTGATTATAAACCATAACCATTTTTGGTGATAGATTGCTATATGATTTTTTTTCTTTTAAGACAGGATCTTGTTCTGTTGTCCAGGCTGGAGTGCAGTGGCAAGATCATAGCTCACTGCAGCCTCAAACCCTAGACTCCAGGGCTCAAGTGATGCTCTGGCGTTAGCCTCCCCAGTAGCTAGAACTACAGGCACATGACACCTTGCTGGGCCTTTTTTTTTTTTTTTTTTTTTTTTTTTTTTTTTTGTGTGTGTGTGGAGATAGGCTCTTGCTATGTTGCCCAGGCTGGTCAGGAACTTCTTTCCTCAAGCAATCCTCCTGCCTTGGCCTCCCAGGATACTAGGATTACAAACATGAGCCACCATGTACTGGTGGTATATGCTTCTGATATCCAACCAGGCAAAAATTGAGGGATACTTGTAACAAAACTTATTTGGATGAGATTTCTCAGCCTTTACAGATTTTTTTTTAAAAGAAAAAAATGGAAGGGAATCAGTGTTGGACCTTGTCTATTCTAGCAAGAAGTTACCATTTGTCTATGGATACAGGTAGTAATGAGGCATGGGAAGCCCATCCAGGTCTTTAAGAGATGAATGTCCAATACTATTTTACTTTTGTAAATTTAATAAGTATCAAAAACTCTTAAGATTCTATGATCAATATAAATTAATTTCCATTTATGTACTTCTTTCAGAGCAGTGTGATAGGGTGATCAGTAAGGCTTTCAAGCATGAAAAAGATAATAACCTTGGGATAAAATTACATCAGAAAAGTGAGATGGAGATAGCGTTTCAAGGAGAAAAAGTAATGATGTAAATAAACTTTCAGGTTCTTAAGAGTTTCGTGTTGTTTTTGATGAGTGATGGAGGGTGTGATACCGTCGTGATACTTAGATGCCATTGGATATGTTTTATTTGTGTCAATATTTACAACTGTAGAAAATTACATCCTTTTCATCCAAACACATGATGAAACGTTTCAGGCGGCAGCTGATTGCAAACAGGGATTGGGGCATGGTCGGGTGGGGGGCGCGTGTGTACTGACCACTGGGCCGCAGCCTGTGTCGTTAGAGGACCCGGCGGGAGACCACCAGTTGTGGCCAAAAGTCGGATGAGGTTCCAGTCTCACGTCTACTTCTTGGCAATATTTGAGACTCTGCACAAGAGTTTTGGGAGAGTACTACCCTGCAGGGTTGTTGCAAAGCACAGCGATGATGTTCGCGAGGCCGGTGGTGCGCGGTAAACAAGACGGGGGGCGGATAGTTGAGTGTTATGCACAGAAGTCCCGACCTAAGGCAGCGGGAGGTGGGTGACTCGGCCTGGTCGCCAAGCTCCCCGGCCTCCGACCCCTCTTCGAGGTGGACGGTGTGGCCAGGTCCTCCGGCCACTCGGGCCCCGCCCGCGCTTCCCCGCGCGGCCCCGCCCCGGCCGCGGTAGGCGCAGCGCCCGGAGAACCGGATCCGCCCGGGACGCCTCGCTCGCCCCGCGGAGCCCACGGAGCAGGTACGCTGCAGGTGGGCCGCCTTCGCCCTGGTCCGGAACCGCCTCAGGGCTCCGGGAGCGCCGTGGGAAGGGTTTGGAAACTCGCGGGGGTGACGCGGGTGGCAGAGGAGCAGCCTGGCGTCCCGGGCCGCGTCGGTCTCCATGGCAACGCTCAGCACGCGGAGCTCGGGGGCTGGCGACAGCTCTGCCACCCACCCGCCGGCCGCCTCCGGAGGTGGCCCTAGGGGAGAAGGATTTTTTCCCAGACCTGGAGGCTTCCACCCCCTGGTGCCACCCCCTGGGCGGGAGGGTCGCGGGCCCTCGGTTCCAGGGCCGGTCACTTGGAGCCCGAATTCTGCGTCCGCCTCCCTCAGAACCGGGTCCTCGCGTGTCCACGGCCTCTCCTGGCTGCGGAGCTGGTTCCCAGCCCCGTGCAACCCATTTGTTCCCACTTGCTACTCTGACACGAAGTTGTTTGCAAGCAACCTGCCTGCTCACCCAATTTGTAAAAACCTGTGTTACGCTGCAACTGTAGCATAAAGGGGACATATGGGAAAGCCATTTATAAATAAAGCCCATGTTTCGGTCTGTAAGAGCTTGGCACCACCACACGCGAAGAAGTAGTGAAGTAGCCAGGTGCCCGCGCCTGGGCGAGTGCCCTGAACGTGGCGGCAGCAAGTGCAGATTGTTGGGTCTGCGGTCCCTGGAGCAGCGTGGCCAGGGGAGGGCGTGATTTTCCCAAAGGGTGAACAACTCTTGGTAAAGTTCCAAACAAAACGAAGTGCAGTCAACCCTTGATTTACACATAGCTGCATTTCTAGAAAAATCCATTGTTAATTAAAACTGTGCAAAAAATACTTTGTATTTAGGTGTAAAATGGAGTTTGGTTCTAGCCCCAGATAATTATAAACGGGTTCTTCCACGCATACGAATGTATGGAAAGACTTTCAAGGTTGTAGGGCCGCGGAAAAATTTTTTATCGAGCGCGACTGTCACTCCCATTGCAGAATCTTAGCATCTCAGGCCCCAACCACCTCTAAAGGCCACCTGGATCTCGGGAGAACGGAACACCCCCCTCCCCGCCATATATTTCCAAAATGCCCCCTAGAGGGCAGTGCCGCCCCACTGAGAAAGGCTGGACTGTGGAACCACAGAAGCCTGAGGACATTCTTGCTTTTTACAGAGGGGCCAAGCACTGGAAATACACCTTTCATTCTCAGAACAAACTTGCAAAACAGGTACTGTTATTTCCATTTTAGCAATTAGGAAAGTGAGGTCTTGCGAGGGTAAGTGGCTTGCCCAAGATCACAAGACTACAGTGTATCAAAGCTGGGAGTCCACCAAGAAGCTCTGTCTCATTTTGGCTGCTACCTGTGGACACAAGGGAAGTTATTTGTCTCTGTCTTGGCAAGGCTGGAAAGTTTAGCAAAGCGGGTTCTTTTACCCTCTAGTCATCAATTTTCTGACTTTGTTAGTCTTTATGAGAGGTGTGTGGTACATTTCCATTACTCTAATTGCAGGAACCTCCATGCACTGGAGACCATGGATAAATATGATGTGATAAAGGCGATTGGGGAAGGCGCCTTTGGGAAAGCATACTTGGCTAAAGAGAAATCTGACAGCAAGCTCTGTGTCATAAAAGAGATCAATTTTGCAAAGGTAAAGTTAAGAAGTTCAAATTCTTGTTACTTTTCAGTGAGATATTCAGCTGGCTTTTAATCCAATATGAAAAGGAAACATACATATGTAATATTAACTGAATATTGCTGGCTGATGAGATTTCACACCTGTCTGCATTGTCAGAATTATTAATATAGGGCATATATTATACTTTTTTAAATTATGAATTATTTGTATAAGCAGAAAAAGTGGTCTTTATTTTGAAAAAGAGAAGAAAAGACACACACATCCTAGGGCAGAGGAGTTCTACTTTGGGGAGTTTATTCAAAGAAAATACCCAGAGATGTACAGACAGAGAGCAACTTTACTGTCTGACAGTAAAGTAATTTACTTTACTTGGTTGTAAATAGTAGTTGGTACCAATAGTAATTGGTTAAGTAATTTATGAAACACTAAGCAACTGTTAGAAATCATGTTAGAGGTGAAGCATTGACATGGGAAATATTGCAATGTTTGCTAATTGAGAAAATAGTATGTGTAGACTAATGCAATCTTTGTAAATGTATATATATTCTCTGCATATATAGATATGTATATACCTACACATATATTCACATATGTACAAAGAAAAAACACATGAGATTGTTATTCTTTAGGTGGAAGGTTGGATTATGAGTAATTTTTGCCTTGTGCTTTTATATCATTTGACTCTTCAGGTTAGCTTTGAGACCCTCTCAGATTTATTCCCAAATTACATTTCTAAACTCTCATCCCATACACTGCTCTTTTTCCATATACACATGTGCTTTGTACTCCAGCTAACTCTTGGAGCCGTTTCTCCCAGAGTCTTTGTCTGCCAGTCTCTAAGCATCAAAATCCTACTTGTTCAAGTCTGAGCTCTATCATACCTTCCAGCATCTTCCCACTCTAAATAATCTCTCCTTCTCTGTTAACTCACATGGCTTTTATTGATACCTATGTTTTGGTACTGACTACTTTCTACTTTGCTGTGCTCTGGCTTTCTTTTGTGCCTTCTCCCCCTTACAAAGCTGTATATTCTTTGTAGGCAGAACCTATGTCTGATTCGTGCTGGTATTCCACATAGCACCTGATCATGCTTGGTGCCAGTAGGTAGTCAATGAGTTCTTATTGGATAAACGAATCGATGGGTAGATACTTCCAGGCCCTCTTCCTCTATTGTTAAGCTGGTATATACTTAGAAATTATAAAATCATTTTAATTCTAAGTAAAGAGAAACTATTTGGGAGATGAATCTTCTATAAAAATATATATTGATTCATTTCATAGCATCTCTCCTATTCTATAAAAAACTTGACTGTATTTTTCTAATACAGCACTGATTTTTTTCCCATCATTTTTCTCATGAACTACTCTTTTCTCCATGCCATAAATAAGTAGTGTTATATAGACCTCAGTATTCTTGCTTTCCCATATCTTTTTATGTTATCAAATTTGCCTAGTAACATCTGTGTCACAGCATTAACATTTATTACTTCTTTCTTCCTTTCTACTCTAATGTAGTTTTTTAAATTACTTCTTAGCTAGAGAGATTTACATTTCTTCTCACCTCTCCAATCCTTCTCTACTCAGTAAATGCTAGACCCCAGAACTTAAATTGCTTATTTTCTTACAAGTACCAAAAAGCTAATATTTTATCTCATCAACCTACCATTATCAAGCATGTTCTTTCATTTCTTGCCTCAAAAAAAGGGTTGTATCTTTTCTTGATTATAAAAATTAAAATGTTCATTGTAGAAATTATGAAACAAGCCAAAGGGGAAAATAAGACCATTTAGAGAAAAATAAGAATAACTTATGACTTCTCTCTTAATCACTGTTAACATTTTATGAATCTCTCTCTATTTTTAATGCATAAATGTACTTTGTAAATTATTAGAGTGATTGATGTCATGATCAATATACTCTTTTGTAGCATCCTTTCACACTTAGCAACATATTGTGAATATTTCCTCATGTCATTCAATGTCTTTATATCATAAAATGTTTTCATATAGTAATATTAAATGTTCATAATAACAATAATGATAATGGTTACCACTTACAGGGTGCCTATTATATGTCACAGCATCTTAGGTGTTTTATTTTTTTATTTATTGAGGCAGGGTTTCACTCTGTCACCCAGGCTGGAGTACAATGGTGTGATCACAGGTCACTCCAGCCTCAAACTTCTGGGCTCAAGCGATCCTCTCACCTCAGCCTCCTGAGTAGCTGGGACTACAGTTATGCATCATCAAGCCCAGCTAACTCTTTATTTGTGTGTGTGTGTGTGTGTGTGTGTGTGTGTGCGTGCATGCGCAGGGCTAGGGGTGGCTCTCGCTATGTTGTCCAGGCTGGTCTCTAACTCTTGGCCTCAAGCTATCCTCCTGCGTTGGCCTCCCAAAGTGCTGGGATTACAGGCGTGAGCCACCACGCCTAGCCAGTGTTTCATATATATCAACTCAATTTAATCCTCACAACTACCCTAAAAGGTAGATCTCATGACTCTCCTTGTAAAGCCAAGGCTCCAAGAGGGTAGGTAAGTAATCAGCTCTCAGATGCACAGTAACTGGCAGATCCATCTCTAACTCTCTGCTCTTTCCACTATAACATGTTGCTTCCCTTACTTTTTAATGACTGCATACCATGACTATACATAGGTTAAAAATACTGCAATTTAGCTAGGTACAGTGCTGCATGCCTATAGTCCTGGCTACTCAGGAGGTGGAGGTGGGAGGATTCTTTGAGCCCAAGAGTTGAAATCAAGCCTGGGCAACATAGCAAAACCCATACCTTAAAAAACAATCCATATCTTAAAAAAAAGAAAGTAATTTATTTAACTCTTCTATATTTAGGTAGTTATGTTGTTTGATTTGGGGGCTATGATTAAATATTTAATATGTAAAGTATGATTCATTTTTATTAAACAAAACTATATATATATGTTTACCTATATATGCATGAAATAAAAGAGTCTAACAATGAACAGCAGGTATCCCTGGGGAATACCCCACATGGGATGGTTGGGGAAGAAAAGGGGACATTTCACTTTTACCTTATTCTCTTCTATCTGGCTTAAAATATTTTTAAAAATCACAAGCGCGCATTATTAAAGTAACTTAAAAACTAGCAATAGGCCGGGCGTGGTGGCTCACGCCTGTAATCCTAGCACTCTGGGAGGCCGAGGCGGGCAGATCACTCAAGGTCAGGAGTTCGAAACCAGCCTGAGCAAGAGTGAGACCCCGTCTCCACTAAAAATAGAAAGAAATTAATTGGCCAACTAAAAAATATATATATATATAAAAAAATTAGCCGGGCATGGTGGCGCATGCCTGTAGTCCCAGCTACTCGGGAGGCTGAGGCAGGAGGATCACTTGAGCCCAGCAGTTTGAGGTTGCTGTGAGTGAGGCTGACACCATGGCACTCTAGCCCGGTCAACAGAGTGCGACTCTGTCTCAGAAAAAAAAATACTAGCAATAAAACACTGTCATGAAGGTTTTTTGTATGATAACTCTTAGATACACTTTTTGTTATTTTCTTTGGATAAATTTCTAAAAGAATTAGTAAGTCAAAAATAGAAATATTTTGAAATTTCATATTATGTACTGTACAATTGCCTTCCCAGAAAGATTTTTACCAATTTGTATACTTTTTCCGGAAATATATGAGTGTCCATTTTGCTGCGTCCTGGCCAATAGTGGCTAGGAACTTTCCTTTTGTCTTCGTCAATTTCACAGATGAACCATTATATCAAATTTTGTTTTAGTTTTAATTCCATTGATTACTGGTTGATATTGAATATCTTTTCTATTAGCTCTTTTTATTTCTTTTATTTTTTTGTGAGTTGCCTATTTGTGTACTTTGCCATTTTTATATTGGAGTGTTTGCCTTTTTTTCTTATTAATTTGTCATAAGTCTATATATTATATATACAAAAATCTTTATCATATATGTTGTCAGGTTTTTTTTTTTTTTTGAGACAGGGTCTTTCTCTGTTGCCCAGGCTAGAGTGCAGTGGCATCATCATAGCTCACTGAAGCCTCAAACTCCTTGTCTCAAGCAATCCTTCTGCCTCAGCCTCCTGAGTAGCTGGGATTACAGACGCACACCACTGCTCCCAGATAATTTTTCTATTTTTCTATTTTCAGTAGGGACCGGGTCTTGATCCTGCTTAGGCTGGTCTTGAACTCCTGGCCTCAAGGGATCCTCCCACGTCAGCCTCCCGGAGTGCTAGGATTACAGGCATGAGCCAATGAGCCTGGCCTGTTGCCAATATTTTTACCTAACTTATGTTTGTCTTTTTGTTTATAATATTCTTTTGAAAAATAGTAAAGTTTTTTAAGTTTCTAAATCTATCGATTTGGTAGAAGTAATTCAGTTATTTTTGTTTTGAAACTCATAGGTACTGACTCATATGCAGTTTAAATTGGGATGGAGACACTGAAGCGTAGGGTAAATAACTTACTGAAGGATTAGCCTTCACCTGGGGTGTAGTGAAGCTGGAATTGAGAATGTTAATTTAAGAAAAATTCTTAAGTCTAAATGAGAATGGGGTATTTGGGAACTCACACACCACCTGTGGGCCAATCTTGAACATTAACGAGTGGAGGCCAGAAAGGCGTGGCAGCCAGGAAGTCAGTGTAGAAATGACATGTTGGCAAAGTGTCAAGACTAAGGAAGAAAAGGTAGAAATGAGATGTGGCCACTGGTATTGGTGCCAAAACACTTGAAAAGTATTGTCCATAGATGACAAATAGAATAATAAGACAACACAGCAAATCTAAAATGAAGTCACAAGAGGCAAGTTTTATTTGAAGATGAAAAATGTACTAATCTTAATACAGACTCTTACTGGTCTGACTTATGTAGTATATGGTGCATTTTCTTTTTTTTAGATTTTATTTGTTTCTTCTCAGCAGTGATTGCTGCTGGGATGTTGCATTTTTATAAAGAATTCTTTTGCCACTGAAAGATAACTATTATAATAACTTTCCTTCAGATGTCTAGATAATGAACATAATACCACCAAGCCAACTTTCAATACAGCAAAATTTCACCAGGAATATTTATTTTCTTGATTGATTATCAACAAACAATTGGTTAGACAAAGGGTACTCTGCTAATTCTAGAAATGTCGTTTCCTGCCATTGAGAGATCAGTTTTAGAACTGACACTAAAAGCCAGTGAAATCCTGGAGCATTTTAGATGGGAGAGAAGAAAGCATGTTCTTAAAAGCAAGTTGCCTTTTACAGACTACTCTGTCTCTTGCTGTGATTTAGATGCCCATCCAAGAAAAAGAGGCTTCGAAGAAAGAAGTCATTCTTCTGGCAAAGATGAAACACCCCAACATTGTAACCTTCTTCAGTTCATTTCAAGGTTTGCTTTTCCAATATTCTTAAAGGATTTTAATAAAGTATAGGTATGCTGGCTTCCATAAAAGATATGTGCCTGAGAGCTGTGTATAAATTATTTTTCAAAAATGGGTCATTTGCTTAAATTGCAATTTGAGACATGGTCATTGTCTCCTCTCTAGTGAGTTTTTGTAAACAGCTTTCGTGTGTTTTCATAAGTTTTTCCACCTCTCCTTAATTCCCACTCCCCCAAATAATTAATGAAGGGGTATTAGCTTTGCTGCAGTTACAACCCCAAAATTTTGGTGGCCTACAATAAACAATACACATTTATTCCTCACTCACATTATGTGCTGGCTGTGGTGCTACAGGGTCTTAAGTCTAGGGTCCAGGCTGAAGGAGCAGCCCAGGTGTGGAGCAAGCTGTGCTTGTTCTTGTGAGCAAGAGAAAAAAGGAAGACCAAGTCCTACCACGCCATCACTCTCAAGCCCTGCTAGGATGGAGAGAGAGAGAGAGAGAGAGAGAGAGAGAGAGAGAGAGAGAGAGAGAGCGCGCGCGCGAGAGCGCACTCTTCCTGCACGAGGCCCTGCAACAGGTGGGGCTGTATAATCCTCTTACAGAGAGGCAGCAAACAGCCACACAGCACAGCCAAGCAAACTGCTGAAACAGAGGGGGAGAATTTTAAGGAAGGCATTCCCTTCCTTGGCACACCCGAACACAACATCCCTTCTGCTTCCATCTATCACTCCATCCCAAAGTTTAAAAAAGAAAGAAAGAAAGAAATAATAGATGAAGGTGCATTGGTCAGAGACCATTCATTCCCTTAACAGATACTTATTGAGTGCTTACTGTATGCCAGGCAGTGTTCTAGGTGTCAGGAACATAGCAGTGAACAAAACAGATGAAAATCCCTGTCCTCATGAAGTTTACGTTCTAATGGGAGGAGACAGGTGATAAATAAATATACAGTGCGTCAGGTGTTTATTAAACTGTGACAGGGCCGTATGTGCTGACAGTTCACCAGGTGGCATGTCCCAGCCCAGCCCCCAGCACTGGGCTGCTTTGATTCAAGAGTGGTAAATAGCTCATGGAGCAGGAGTGTTAACCTAGGCATCTTCAAGCATCATCAGGTGGGTAAAAATTAGTACACAAATAAATACAACCACTATTTCTTGAGTTTTTACACCGTGCAGGACACTGTTCCTTACTGGTTAAGACTGCTGCATTCAGATGAGTCCTCTGTGTGTGCCTTTTTTTAACTCTTGGGTGTTTGAAAGAGCCCTTGGGACTCTTCTGAGGTCTTGCTGGGAGCAGAGCAGTGCACACGGGCAGGGGTTGAGTTGCACAGAACGACTTTTAAGGACAGCCCTGCATTCCTGTCCATTGATTCCTAATAATACCATAAGATGATCTTTCTTTCCCTGCTGTTTTGATTTATTATTGTGACTCTCTCTGTCTAGCTTACTCCTGCTCATCCTCAGGCCTTCCCTGAATGCACAATTCAAATTATAGCTCCCTTTGCTGGTCTTCCACAGCAGTCTGTACTTACGTGTATATGGTTGTTTGTGTACATAATTATGAATTTGTTTAATATTTGTTTCCCTTTAGACAGCAGATTTAATGAAATTCGGGACTCCATCTTTTTGCTCACCGCTTGCATCTAGCACACAGTAGCTGCTCAGTACATATTTGCTGAATGAAAGAATGGACTGGACCCCTTTCATAGACTGGGGTATATCTTTATACCATGCAAGATCGATTATTTTTTCTTTTTTTCATGTCAGACGGGTAATGTGCCAATGTCGTAACAAGGATTGAGGGAGGCACATCTCACGCATGCGTGTGAAAACCCAATCATCATGCTTATGAACTACAAAAGGATCTACAAAACTACAAAACTACAATTTTACACTGGGTACTGTTACAGAACTAAGGTCACTTTTACAATATAAATGACCTTTGCTGAGTTTGTTTATATTGTAAGTTTAAATTTTCTTATGACTTTTTTTTTTAAGTAGAGCACCCCTGTGATTAGGAAAACCAGTGCTATTGTTATGCCTTTGAGTGTGCTTGGCAGATTGTTGGGACTTGAACCAACAAGCTTTTCCAAAAGCCTCAGAGGGCTTTGAAGCACCTGCCGGTTAGAGAGTGTAGATAAAGGCTTTGTTTGTCCTCAAACAGCTTACCTCTGCAAACAACATTAGAACCGCAGCTGTGATGTTTGTCTATGGAAAATATGACGTTTTTATTCGTTTGAAGCAACATGAAAATAAGGAGAATGTAGAGATATTTTCCTAAGGCTAAATTAATTACACTTAAATTGTGTCAGTAAATACTCAGTAAATGTCTATTATGTGCTAGGCATGTATTAGAGATACATCGGCGAACATAATAGGCAAAAATTCCCACACTGTTGTATTCGTTTTCTATTCCTTCATAACAGATGACCACAAATTTAGTGATTTAAAACAACACTTATTTGTTATCTCTTAATTTCTGTAGGTCAGAAACCTATGCTTGGCTTAGCTGGATTCTCCGTTCAGGGTCTCACATAGTGGCAGTCAAGGTGTCAGCTTGGGACGCCTATCTCATCTGCGGCTCATGATCTTCTTCCAAGTTTATTTAAGTTGTTGGCAGAATTATTTACCTGTGATTATAGGACTTAGGTCCCCACTCTTTTGCTGGCTGTGAACTACTTCTGCAGGTGAACCTCCATTCTCTTCCATATGCCCCCTTGAATAGAGGTGGGAATCTCTCCCTTGCTCTGGCCCTGACCTCTAGACCCAGATTTAAATGGCTCATGTGATTAAGTCTGAACCACATGGATAATCTTTTTTATTAACTCAAAGTCAGCGATTAGTAACTTTAATGATATCAGCAAAACCCCTTTGTTATATAACCTAACCACAGGGGGAAGGATATCTATTATATTGATAAGTTCTGCCCTCACTCAAGGGGAGATACACTTACGCAGGGTATGTCCACCAAGGCTATCTTAGAATTCTGCCTATTACAACTATGGAGTTTATATTCTTGCATTGGGGGAGTGGTGAGATATGGATGATAAATATAATTACGAAGTATATTATAGAGTGTGTTAAAGATGATAAATGCCATCAGAAAATAGAATGGGGTGAGGATGCAGTTTTAAATAGGGTGGTTAGGATGGACCTTATCATGAAGGTGACATTGCAGCAAAGACTTGGAGGAGATGGGGAGAGAGTCCTGAAGATGCCTCGGAATGAACCTTCTAGGCCATGGGAACAAACGCTGCAAGGGTATGAGGCAAGAGCAGGCCTGATGTGTTAAGGCCCCGGCCAGGAGGCTACTGGGAGAGGCAGTTAGCCATGGGTCCCAAGCATCTCAGTACACTTTTCCTGGGTATGGCAATAATGCAAGGCCCTGAGCACTGTCTACCTGGGCTATTTCTCTGGACTGTGTTTGCAGTGAGCAACTTTGAAAGATGAGGCTATGTCTCCCCTAAGACAGAGAGCAGGCTTGTTTATTGCTCACTATAAAAGTGACAGCTTCCCAAGGCTCAGTGTTCCCCTCCTATAATGCAGCCCACTCCATGGGCAAGTGTACATCTAGGCACAACTGTGTTGCCTCTATGGGATTATGGGGACACAGGGAACCAGTGCTAACATGAGGTCCTGGCTACTGCTTTGGCCAAGAGTAGTGATGTCCTTTGTCTCTGAGCAGGAGTCTCTGCCCGTATCCATGAAGTATATGGAATCAAGCTAGTAAATAGGATAGAATCTCGGATCCTTTACAGAACACTGATTGAATTCAACAATGTACAATGTACAATGAGCAAGGGGAAATAGTAGGAGATATTTTTTATTCTTTATTCTGATACTATGTACTTTCTAGATTTTTGTTAATAAAATGCCTTTATTTTAAGAAGTGATGATAATAATGGATGGAATCTCATTTAATCAAATCTAAGCTGTCATTGATTATAATATGCACCATTATATGCTAATTAGAAAGAAAAAATGCTGTCAATTAGACTATGATACAATGCCTTCTTAACACTTATGATTTTTATTTTATATGTATTGAAACAACTCTTTCAGACTTAAGCATGGAGTTTTATATTACTCTTGTGCATACATAAAAAGGAAAATATAAGCAAATAAAATTGGTTAAGGTATTTTAAAAACTATGCAGGCAATAAAAACATAAAAGACTGTTGGGCCTATAGCAATTCATTAGATGATGCCAATGTGTGTAAGATACAATTTTGATTTTTAAAAAGTGCATTTTAGAATGAATTAATTATAGTAAGTGTTAATAAATGTAACTTAGCAAATAAAAAGGTTGTGACCTTAATCTTAGTGTCCCTCAGTTGTTTTGAAAGGTCAATGATCAATGAACTTTTTAGGTCCAGAAACCACTGCCCTATAGTGTACCTTGTATGTCCTCTTTGGGATATCCTTTTTCTTTTTTTCTCAATTGTCAAATATTATACATCCTTTAAGAACAAACACAGATCCCTAAACCTTAAGTGATCTCTCCCACCTGTGCTCTGAGCACCTCTAAACTCTCATTGGAGGCCTTATCATACACTCACGTGGCATTTACAACATACTGTATTATTATGGCAGTGTATATTCTTTATTTCCCTCAATGGGATTGAAAATTCCTTGAGAACAAGAATTGTTTCTTATACCTTTTCTCACTTGCTACAGTTCTTACATTTTAAACAGATGGTAAATTTGAAAGCATAAATGATTTTCCAGACAGTTTTAACCTAATAAATATGAAAATAATAGTGGCTAGTGGGTTAAAAAAAAAGTGCTTATTTTAGAGCCAGATAATGCTCATTGACCCTAATAGTTTCTGTGAGATGGCTAAGCCATGCTTAATCCATTTATGGATTTAGTCCATTTCTTTCACCAAATGCCAGCGTAAGGTTGGGTGAGTTGGAATTGGTGGAAAGGAAGTGAAATGGAACCTTTTTTCCTTAAGTTCCTTCCTCTGACTCTTCCATGGCTTTGAAATTGCCATCCCTTTGTTGCCATGGCAACCCCTTCAATGGCTGAGCTATAAGAAACATCAATTCTAAAAGTAATGCATTTCTGAAAATAACTGATCTCTAGACATTAGGGTATATCAGAAAACATCTTCTCAAAACCTTTCCTGGATCTCCACTCTGACTCACGTACTTTCTATTTGTTCTCCTTGCCCTCCGGCTTGCAGACTTCTGTCCTGCACTTCTCACCCAAGGCTGAGCGACTCCCCGGCTAGACTTTGCCTCCTTAAAGGCAGGAAGGATGACTTCTTCCCTTTTTATTTCTAACATGACATTCCTTGTTTATTGCATGTCCTCAATAAAAGTTTGTCGATGACTGAATGTATCTGTCGCTTAAAGAAGGGAGGTGGAAAAATAGAAGTGTTATGTGCAAAGAAGCCTGGTTTGTGAATTAGAAAAAACCAAGAACAGATGCTGCCCAGTTACTAATATCTACTTTAAAGTTGTTTTATGCTACTTGAAAGAAAAGGGTAGCAAAAAATAGGTATTTGGCAAGAGATTCTGGCATTTAGTAGGTACCCAATAACTACAGGGGAAAATACTAGAAAGGTTAATGATTGCTTATAAGCCTGATTTTGGTGTGTATGTTTTTTGTTCATTAGGTATTTTTATGCATCTACTCAACAAACCTTTATTTAGCCCCTTTCATGTGCTAGCTAAGTACAAAAGAATAAAGTGTAGACAAACAGGTTAGTTGAAACCCTTTTTCTCTAATAAGATCCCAGCTGGTAGTTGGTTGGCTAATGAACAAAGCTGGTTAAAGCAGGAAATCATACATCTCATTCTGTTCCAGCTGCTATAACAAAATGCCGTAAACTGGGTAGTTTATAAAAACAGAAATTTATTTCTTACAGTTCTGGAGACTGGAAAGTCCAAGATCAAGGTGTGGGCAGATTTGGTATTTGGTGAGGATCCACTTTCTGTTTCATAGATGGTTCTTCTCACTGTGTCCTCTAATGGTAGAAGGGGAGAGGGGTCTTTTGTAAGGACACTAATCCCATCATGTAGGTTCCACCCTTATAAGCCAGTCACCTCCCCAAAGCCCTGCCTCCTAATACTATCACCTTGGGGGTTAGGATTTCAACATATAAATTTTGAGGAGACACAAACATTTAGACCATAGCAATCATACAAACATATTTTATATAAAAATACAATCATTTGCCAAACTTTTGATGCAAGACCAAAGCCTTGTCTTTGATTATGAGTCTACTAACTGTAGTTCTGAATATTCTTTTGTACGTAAACCATACCCCTTATTTAGAATTTCCAGTTTCCTTTCCTTAATGCAGAATAAGAATTTGTGGATAATCTGGGTCTACAATCCTTTTAGAGATTTTCCAGTTATATTTCACTTGTTCCATCCAACATTTGGGTCAATGGCATTTTTTTTTAAAAGCTACTCACTTTTACTGAGTCCTCCAAAACATTCAATATGGTTTTTGTAGAAATAATCACCTCTTTCATTCCATTCATATTTCATCAGTTCATGTTATAATGACAAGAATAAATGGCATAAACAGATTTGGGAACAAGCACAATGATGTTGGTAAGAATCAGTTTAATTAGTGGGAGCAGAAGTACTTGGACATATGAGAGAGCCTGGCAACCACTAGTGTCTGCCTTGAGGGACAACAGTAATGGAGAGTGTCCAGTAACCTAGTGAGTGGGTAGACAGAGGTCAGTTAGTTTCTATTGTACTCAACAGCATGGTTGAATGATAATATAGAAATTTCCTAAGAGAAAATTTCTATATTATCATTTCCATTTTACAAATGAGCTAATGAGGCACAGAGGAATTAAAGTCACTTGCCTGGCATCACAGAGCTAAGAAATATAAGCGGTTAAGTAGGATTAGAACCCAGCCAGAATTTTTAATTATTATATACTGCGTTTTTCTGTTATATTCTCCACCTTCTAGAACTTGAAAGGCAAATGACTGATAAATATCTGAAGCCCTTCCAGCACCAAATAATCCCTTTTCTTACAGAGAACAGCAGGCTGTTTATTGTAATGGAATATTGTGATGGAGGGGATCTCATGAAAAGGATCAATCGACAACGGGGAGTGTTATTTAGTGAAGATCAGGTAAAAACACTTCTAATTCATGTTCTAATTTTTATGTGTGTGTGGAGGGGAATTAAATTTATAATGGCATAAGTAGTAGACCATGTTTATATGAAGCATGACTTTTGGTGGAGAAATTCAAACCATAAAATAGTGGATCAATATTCTTGGTAGATTTTAATCCTGAACAAGTTTGCAATTGAGCTTAAACTGAATCTGTTTTTGAGAGTGAAGTTTTCTGGAGAAAAGATCATCTCTTTGGACAATCTCATGTCAGATGCCTCTGAGATAAATCTTCATGGCTAAAAAAAAATCAAAGTGAAGTTCCTTAGTCATTTAAAATGTGACATATTTATAGCTTCACTCTTCTTTCTTTTCCCATTTGATACTCTGTTTTGAAATAGTTATCCCACTTTGCCAGGGAGGACAGAAGATCTTAGCAATGCCTGTTTAGTTTCATTGGTTATTAAGAGGGGGAGAGAAAAGGTGAAGAGTAATGGCCTCAGTTCCCATTTTCCCTTTGCACAAACGTTTTTCTTCTATACTCCAAAGCCTCCTTTGGAACCCTCTTGGGAGTTGTGCTCATGAAGGACACAGGTATGTGTGTGTGGAGAGGAATCCGAATTAGGGCCCATGTGATTGATGGGGAAGGCCATTGCTTCAAACAGCACCCGGGAATGGCCCATCTTTCTTTTGGCCATTTGTTTCTTTGTTCCAATTTCGCATGTAAGAGCATCACACCCATATAATTTCCTCCTAGAGTTAAAGTTGAATATTTTGAATATATAAATGATTAAAGAATCAATATCTCTAGCCTCTGTGAGATTAATCAAACATTCTTCTCATGCTCATTTACATTATGTATTAAATTCCATATTCATAGAAACCCTCTTTTCTTCTCATCTAGGTATTATTTTGCCACATTTTATAAAAATGCTTTTCATGACACAATTTCAAATTACATTTCCCTTTGTTGGGAATGAACTAAAATTACAACTGAATAGTAATGTCTGGAATATAGCTTTTATTCCTATTATTTTCCTCTTCCTGTATTATTTGGTAGACAAAGAACCAGTGAAATATTAGAATGGTTTAAATAAATCCTATAGGCATAGAACACATTTTCATAAAGAGGCCCATGGCCAACAAAGATAAAATAAAATCATGACTAAGAAATAAAATTCAGCTTTAAAAGTAAAATATTTGTTGGTTTTATATTAGATAGATAGATAGATATTTCATTACAATTGCTAATAACCTCACAGATTCTCCATATCTTCCTCTTTCTCTCCTTCCCCTTGGCTCCCTCCCTCTTCTGAAGGGGAGATCCAAGGTTCCCAGGCAGGTAAGAAAACAGAGCTGCCTGGCCATTACCCTTGAGGCAGTCAGCAATCCCTCGTTAAATAAGGAATCAAGAAAATCACTGACCTAACCTCTCTCTTTCCCTTGCTTTTACTTACCTTTTTCTTCATGTAGAATTCCCTTCGATACCAGCGATGTTTGGATTGTGTTTCCATTTTTCTATCTGTAAAATGAAAATAGTAATATGATAAGATGGATCTATTAGTGTTATTCCTATAAATACACATACACACTGTATAATTTCTCTCTTTTTGCATGTTATCATGAAGACATTTCAGTGACTACCAGACTTTTCAATAGTTTTGTTTCCTATTCCCTCTACAGATCCTGAGTTGGTTTGTACAGATCTCTCTAGGACTAAAACATATTCACGACAGGAAGATATTACACAGGGACATAAAAGCTCAGGTAACAGTTCAGAGAGAACACCAAGACAGAAATCATTTTTTCTTTCCCGGAAGTATCTCAAACAATATAATATTTTCTCCATTTATAGAACATTTTTCTTAGCAAGAATGGAATTGTTGCAAAGCTTGGGGACTTTGGTATAGCAAGAGTCCTGAATAAGTAAGTACTTTTAAAAATAAATTTTTCTTCTGTTCAGAACAGCCAATATATGTAATTTTAGGTATCATCAATTAAGGAGATAGTAAAAGCTTGGTTGCCCAGATAATTTTAGGTAACTTTATATAAATGTATGAAATCATTCAGATGGTACTTTGACATTAAAATTCCCAAGATAAATTGTGACATAATAGAACGATGTTGGTAATGTTGTGTAGTGTGATTTTATTACCCTATTACCAATGTACAATGTTTACTTTCTTCTAATATGTGCATGCATCATATTTTGTGTTATCCATTTTTATACTTTTTTCTTGCATGTCCATGTCGTTAGCCTTTTCTTGCTCCAATAATAAATCATGCTATTTTATTATTTAATGTAACTTACCAGTTCCATGGAACTTGCTCGAACTTGTGTTGGAACACCTTACTACCTGTCTCCAGAGATCTGTCAGAATAAGCCCTACAACAATAAAACGTGAGTTGCTATCAGTTTGAAAGTGTCAGTCAAATCTGACAGATGATACTGAATTACGATTCCAGAAACTAAAATTCTAATTCCTTCTCTCTTTCTTATGGTACTTTTGTAATTTCATTTTCTTCACGTGTGAAATGGGGATCCCAGTGACTGTCTCTGACCAGTGTTCCCTGAAGCTTTTGAATTTATTTAGAAAGAGAGCCATTTCCCTTCATTGAAAGATATAAGTGATATAAAAAAATAACATTGAAAATCACAGTCATTGTGCTGTCTGTGTATTTTATTTTCATACCTTTCAAGCACTGTTTAGTCTATTGTAGGAAAGTGTTGTAGAGTATCAGGTAGATGGCAATGTGGTCTGGTTACCGAGCACTGGATCAGGAGCAAGGAATCCTAGTCTGGGCTTAGTCACTAACTTCACCAAGTCGGTTGACTTCTGTGGGCTTCAGTTCCCCAACCTGTAACAGTGAGAGTATTGGCAAGGTAATCTTTAAGGTGTCTTCCAGCTTAAAAATCCAACTAGTTTTTATGTATGTGACATCAGAGTCTAGTTCTCAGCAGTAATGTTAATATACACAGCAACAAAAGATGAAGAGGAGGCAGCGTTTACCTCCATGTAAGGAGAAGGAAGAAAATTACATTTTTCAAAATTGTCTGCAGTTGAACAAGTTGGCCTCAATAAGAGTGAGTTTCCTTTGGGAGTTAATTGTCCATTTGTTTAGGAAAATGCCCAAGGGATATTTGGCTGTTGGACTTTGAAAAAGATAAATGGAAGGCAAAGCCCACATGATAGAGATTTACAGAAAGAAGAGTGAGAATTATTCTGCATAATAAAATAACAGGTTTTGTTTTTTTTTTTGAGACATCCCCTGGCACCAAAGAGTTTGGCCTCAAGTTGTGCAGTAATACAGGCAGGGTGTGAGGGTGCGCAGGCTGTTCAAAGCAGAGCTTGGTACTGCCAGCAGACAGCCCTAGGTCAGCAGCTTGTTTTGTTTGCTTGTACTGCTTTTTAAGAATTTGAATCAACATTTAAATATTGAAAGATTTTGGAACGTGTGGATGTGGTGCTTCTGAAAATTGGAAGATCTTAGCAATAATCAGCTGGGTAGCCCCAGGGCCCTTTAAACCAGCAGATCATTTCCTGGTTCACCAGGTCCGCACTATGCGGAGGTGGTGTCAGGTCTGCGAATGGCCCCACTGGGCTCCAGGTGGCTTCCTTATTGGCCCAAGCCCTGGGCTTGTGAATTCACTACGCTGGCTACAGAGGGCACTCTGGAAACAGAAGAGAAATTGGGGGCCTATGGAAGACTTAGTAAAGAAAGACGAAATTCTGTGTGGGCAGTGCATTTCTAGAAACTCTGGAAAACAGTTCAAATTTGTTTCCTATTAATTCTGTAATCACTTTCTATTATCCTCAGACCTTCAGTATAAGTCTCTCTCTCTCTCTCTCTCTCTCTCTCTCTCTCTCTCATACACACACACACACAGAGGAATTGTTGCTAAGTAGTGGGGCCATTTACCTCACTTTAATGAATCATCCTAATTTTGGCACTTTGGTCTATTAGATTTAATTGTGTTTTTGTTCTGTAAAATAACTCCTTATTAAACCAATCACATATAAATATTTACTACATACTAAGTCTGTAAAGAGCAAAGCTTGCGTCATATATTTTAAGTACATTTTCCAAATGTTTATTGAGAACCAAATACTGTGTTCATCATGTAATAAAACTTCGATTCTGTCAAGAGCCTTGGGTAGAATATACCTTTCAAAAATCAACCAAATATTCTTTTTTGAATCAAAACAAATCCATATTTGAGTCCTGCCTCCCTCCTCCAAATTGTTCAAAATTTCCTCATGCACACATTTTCTTTCATCAAGAAGCTGACGTAAATATTGAGCCATCAGATTGTGGTGAAGTTTGTGTACATTTTGTCTGTTAGCATTCTGACAAGCTACTCATGGGTTTTATTTTACCTCTTGTTTTCGTTAAGAGTAAGAATTGTTAATATATCTGAAAGCATTTGTAAAAACTAAAATCAACCTATATAAAATTATAAAGCTGCACAAATTTAAGCTACTATAAGGATGAAAACTTTTATTAAGAGTTATGGACTGGGCATGGAGGCTCATGCCTGTAATTCCAACACTTTGGGAGGCCAGGGTGGGAGGATCACTTGAGCCCAGGAGTTCAAGGTTACAGTGAGCCATGACTGGGCCACTGCACTCCAACCTGGGCGACAGAGAGTCTCTAATAAAATAAAAATTATGGATATATTCTTGGCATATAAAACTCTTATCTTCCCTAGGGATATTTGGTCTCTTGGCTGTGTCTTATACGAGCTCTGCACACTTAAGCATCCTGTAAGTATGTTAATCATCAGATTCATCTTGAATTATTGA
Source organism: Cheirogaleus medius (assembly GCA_008086735.1). NCBI lineage: Eukaryota > Metazoa > Chordata > Mammalia > Primates > Cheirogaleidae > Cheirogaleus > Cheirogaleus medius. Next base: position 63,982,298 of record VBSM01003176.1, read on the forward strand.
AATCATATAAATGAAATTAACTTCTGGGAGAACAAGGTTAATGTTTGATTTTATTAGCTTGTTAAAAATTATATGGACAAGCTATTAAAAAGAATGATAGATCTATATGTCCTGACTTGGAAAGGAGTTCAAGCAATATTTTAAAGTAAAAAGTCCAAGTTGGAGAATAGTGTGTGTAGCATATTTCCACTAAAAATAAATTGTGTGTGAATATATATCTTTAGCAAAGAGAAATGTGGATGGAGCAAAGTTTGTAGGAAACCAGGCACAAGCTTCTAAGAGTCTTCTCCCAGTGGTCACGCAGGATGTGATAATTCTTCCAGCAACAAGTTTTGACAACACTGAAGTGTTATCTATGAGGAAAGCTCATTAAATACCCACTGCACAGGGTTTTTATTGGGCACTGGTAATGTAGGAACCCTCTATTTGGCATATACCAAACTCCCAGAATCACAGAAAGCAAGCAAGTATTCAGCATGAACCATATTGTTTGCATAAATAGTTTAGACAAAGAGCCACTCTTAACGTTTAGGAAATAATAGGAATTCTCCAGATATCTAAGTTCTCAGATACCAGCCAATGGGCCAACATTGTAAGCAGGCCTTTCTAAGGATAGCCTGCTATGTCAATTCTTTTCTACAGAACTGTCATCATCGTTATTATTATTAATTATTGTTGAAGGTCACACAGCTAGTGTCTGACCAAAACCTGTACCTTTATTGCTACACCATACTGTTGAATATTATTATTATGTATAAATAACTGATGGTTTCATACAATAGGAGATTTTCTGGTTTATAAAGAGTTTTTGAGGAAATGAAAAGATGTTTATGTGAATTTAATAAAATTAAGACATAAAATTTCATATCAATATGACTTCAACTTTGTAAAATAAACATTACTTTTAAAAAGATTGGAGGCTGGGTGTGGTGGCTCATACCTGTAATCCTAGCACTCTGGGAGGCTGGGGCGGGAGGATTGCTTGAGGTCAGGAGTTCGAGACCAACCTGAGCAAGAGCTAGACCCCAACTTTACAAAAAATAGACATAGCAGCTGGATGTGGTGGTGTGCACCTGTAGTTCAGCTACCCAGGAGGCTGAGGTAGCAAGATCTCTTGAGCCCAGGAGTTTGAGGTTGCTTTGAGCTATGTTGACAGACTCTCAGACAAAAAAACAAATTAAATAAATAAATACATAAAAATAAAAAGACTAGAAGGAAATATACCTCTGAGTGGTAAAATTATATATGTTTTTCCTGACTTTATAACTTCCTATACCTTCCAGTTTTTTATAATGAGTAAATATTATTTTGATCATAAGAAAAAATTAAAACAAAAAAACTTCTTTTAAATAACATGGCATCTTATTGAGTAACTGTCTGCAATATCTATGCATGAAAGATGAGTTGATGAAAACAATTTAGGGTGGGCCATAGTGCTTCTAATTGCAGCTTAAAGATATTGTTTTGCTTCTTGGCACATTTATTATTTTAATACTAGTATTTAACTTTTCTCTGATTTAGTATCATTACTCCTTGTCCTTTCAGTTTGAGGGTAACAACTTACACCAGCTGGTTCTGAAGATTTGTCAAGCACATTTTGCCCCAATCTCTCCAAGGTTTTCTCGTGACCTACGGTCCTTGATATCTCAGCTCTTTAAAGTATCTCCTCGAGATCGACCATCTATTAATTCCATTTTGAAAAGGCCCTTTTTAGAGAATCGTATTGCCAAATACTTGGCTCCTGAGGTGAGTTTTGAAGTGACTGTTTGGATTTTGGCAGAGATCTTGGCTCACAGGTCCTTGACTCGTGTGTTCGGTTTTAGGTCCTTCAGGAAGAATTCAATCACACGCTTATACACAGGGCAAGAGCGTCAGCGTCTCGACCTGCCGGGAAAGTGGTCCAGGGTAAGAGTGACTGATGCATTTATTACAAGTGTCCCACACAGCAAGTTATCATAAGTGGCAGGCAATGTTAGCAGGGAAATTCCACCAAATATATTGAACATAGACATTAAAAAATAAAAAATACAAGCAAGGCTGAGCATGGTGGCTCATGCCTGTAATCCTAGCACTTTGGGAGGCTGAGGTGGGAGGATCTCTTGAGGCCAGGAGTTTGAGACCAGCCTGAGCACAAGCGAGACCCTGTCTCTACAAAAAAAAAAAAAAAATTAGCCCAGTGTGGTGACACCTGCTACTGGGAAGGCTTAGGCAGGAGGATCACTTGAGCCCAGGAGTTTGAGGCTGCAGTGAGCTATGATGACACCACACACACACACGCACACACACACACACACACACAAAAAAAAAACAACAAAAAAAAAGGAAAGAAAGAAAGAAAAAAGGGATCATCTGAAGTGATAAAGTGCCCTGTCGTAAGGAAGAGAAAATTACTAATTTAACTGATGCTGTGAAAGAGTCCCAAGTGTTAGCCATAACCAAATATCTGGACTTACAGGATCAGGAGGAACAGAAAATCCCTCCAAGGAATCTGTGAATCTGTGTTAGAGACATGTTATCCACTGTGATAGAGAAGTTAAACTCGAGGAACGTTATAAAGGGAAAATGGATGAGCCTCTTTACCATTTGGTTTGACTGATGTTGTTATTTACCAGTCTAGACTGAGAATGTTTAGAAAATAGGTAAGTAGAAGATGAGAGAAAGTGCATTGTCCACATTTCTAATATAGAAAAGATAGGGAAACGAGAATAAATTGTGATGGAGACAAAGACAAACATATTACAAGACCTACTCATACATCTTAAACAACAATGCACGTGAATGGCGTGGCCTGATAACCCAAGCTTTGATGACTGCGTTTCATGACTTTGACTATTATCCCATGCATATTGTTTCTGTAAATGTCAACATTAATTCCTAATTTTTAAAGGAGTAATGTTATATGTTACTAAAAACATATAAAGGAACTCTGAAAAAAATGGTTTTCTCCATCGAAAGAAAATGCATAGTGATTTTTCATCAGTATTTCTCTCACTGTGTGTGTAAAACATCTCTGGCTAAAGTAAACTTACTTTATGAAATGTAGCTTGTGTTTATAAGTATCAATATTAAACGTGTAGAAATTTTTAGAAATTGAAGTTGTTTTATTTTGGTTAAATAAGAGTCTAAAATACAGAAAGTGAGATTCCAGGAAAAGTACCCACCAAGATCAAGGATATCAGTGCCAATTAAAAGGAAGGATATATCACATAGAAATGTATGGAGACCACCAGCCGGAGCCCAGAAGCCCATATCCGTAAGTCATACTAAGCCCTCTCTCTGGTTCCTTAGCTATGATATATTCTCACAGACCTATCTGCACATGTTCACGAGGTACAAGCTCATTAATTTAGAGTCCACTAGTTTTGTACTTATAATAAAATCATTCTGTAATGAGCATTAAAGTGGTACTTCATTGGACAACTTCTAGTTTTAATATTTTATAAAGAAATATTGTATTTTCTTATCAGTATACATTAGTTTTTATTTTCTTTTTATAATTAAAATTCTTCTAATTTCTTTGAATAAATAAGGTTTTTCTGTAAAGAACAAGTAATGTAGCAACAGAAAACACTTTGCATTTCATACTCTTAATTCTAACATATTATGTATACAATTAAGAGGTTTTTATTATATAATAATTGATCTTTTCATAGGGATTCTTTATGCTTAGCTATTTGAATCCACTTCGGCAGTGTTGAATCTTTTAGCTCATGCTAGTGAGCTGGTGAAGTGCTTCTGGTATATACATGATAAATGGCTATTGTCTTTTAATTGAAGAATTGCATTTTTAGAGAAGGCTTATGGTATAATCAGAGGACCATTTGGAAGTATATTTACTAAGTGTTTACTTAACATATGGATGTTTTAGAAATTATGTTGTATAAACAGATTTTTAAAAAACTATTGGTTAAATTATTGCTCTTCATTTAATAAAAAGTAGTTTAACTTTATTAAAGAAATAAGAAAAGTATGCCACGATTCAGAATGCTGTGCATCAGACCTGTAGAAGAAAAAAAATCCAAAAGTTTTGAGTGTGGAATAAATTAGAAGAACTGTTGAACAAGTTGACATTTTTTCTAATCTTTTGAAAAGCTTCTGCTGATGGAGTGAAATAAGTGGATTTCCATGGGAACCACCTCCGACATTCCCATTACTACTTGGGATTTTAGAGAAAATTTTAAAGAAGCTGTTTATTTCCTTCCAATATTTTTTCTGTTTCTAACCATTTTTCAACAAGTAATTACTAGTACCTTCTTCTAGGTTGTATTCAGGTGAAATTGACAAAACAAAAAAAACCCCGACTTCTTGCTTTAAAAGATTCTAAAAATAAACATATAACTTATGCTTAGACTAATAAACCAAATTTTATACATTTACATTAATATTTAAATAGAACTATATGAAAGTGTGATTTTTGCAGGTTAATGATTTGACCAGTATATGGTCCAATCTAACATATGTACAATCCATATAGCATTAAAAAGAACAAAGAATGTGGTGTGTTACCTTTTTACGGTGAGAATATTTCAGTTTTAATGATTTTATAATTATTCATATTCCCAACTACCAGTTACTAGGCCTTTCCAGTGGCTTGATCTCTTTTATTATCAGCTGAGAAGTAGGCAGTGTTGTCACATTTAACGTTAAATTAACCCTACTTTGCTCTTTAGCAACAGGTTCTTGACTGCCTTTTGTATCTTAATTTGATCTGATTCCTGTCTTCTAGCTCAACGCTAAGATTCCTATCTCTACTCAGCTCTAAGATAAATTTTGGTTTCCAGTTCTCCTCCTCTCATTCTGTTCTGGTTGGAGGAGTGGTGAGGAGCAGCCTGGGGTGGTAACATGCCTGTCACAGCTGTTGTATGACCTTGTGTTTCTCGGGAAGAATGACTCTGAATGACTCAGCATCTTTTTTCCTTCAAGTCATGATGCCACTTTGCATTTAGTCAATTTATCAGAAACTAAAAATGTTGCAAACCCCCAAATTTGTGAGTTGCACAACAATGTTTATTCTCCCATAAAGTACAGTAAGGTATAAACAAGTTTATGAGAAATAGAAAACAATAGTTTATAGTTTCAGATCTTGGGTTGGTGAGGCATACTCACTAGCTAAGTATTTTTCACACCCTAGCCATGACGTATGCATAATTCAAATCCACACCTTAGCAAAATCACAAACTATATACTATAGTACTTAGACTTCTAAGGTCTTTTTCAACTCTAAGATTCAGGGACTCTTAAGATTATTTTACTCTGAAGACAAGTGCAGAGCAAAAACAACAAAAATATGCCTTCAATACCTTGTCTTAGCTATGGTCACTATCAAATTGTCAATGATTATAGATTTGTGTTACTTTTTAAAAAAAATATTCCCTCTTCTTTCCCTCAGATAAAAATGATAGAAAGGCCCCAACTTGCTGCCGTGTGTGAACATTATGATTATTATTATGCTCGACTTGACTTGTTGAGGAAGAGAGCCCACGGACCAAATTATCACTCTGTTCCCCAAAAAGATACTGGAATGGAGGAAAATTATAATCGGGAAGAAATGCTTGGCCCATCCCCAGGTCAATGGTAATACTGTAGTCTAACTTGAGCCTTGATTCTCTGAGAATATCTTTATATATCAACATTCTTTATTCTGAAATCCTTCCAAATTCTCCTAAAATAAATAATCCAGGGAGAACTTTCCAAATCTTCATTTTAAATCCTTAATCCACAGTTCCCTCCACCCTTTTTCATCTCAAGTCTGATATAGCTTATCTTCTTATTCATGGAGCCATTTAACTATAGGCACAGATTCATACTCTTGAATTTTTAATATTTTTCTTTCCTCCTAGTAAATTCCACTATCTGAGGGATGATAAAGATAATTGTATATGTTCCATTTTTCAAAGAGGTTATTAATATGAATCAATGATTGAATGATCAAAATCAAATGATCATTTGAGACATTTTGAAAAGTGAAATATATTTCATTTAGCATTTATATTCTAGGGATTTTCAAAATACAGATATATTATAAAGAAAACAATATACTGCAATTTAATATTCTTATGGTAAATTTTCAAAAAGTTTACTCTGTAACAGATTTCTGTAGATCTACAATATTTTCAATTATTTTTTTTTTCACACTGATGTCAGCATTCCTGTGTCCAGGATCACTGACTCCCAGCACAGGGCTGAAGAAGACCTATGTCTGAGAGTTATTTTTTGTCATCAAATTTTTTTTAAATTCAGGGTTGGGAATTTGCTGACTTTGGTGACTGTGGTCATTTATTGTTGAAATTTTGGTTGTCATGAAAAATATAAGAGACTATGTGAGAGTGATCTTATTAACAGCTACTGAAAATTACGTAAGCAAGAATGATGAAAGAATGATTTCTTCAGAAATGTATCATGGGAAAAATAGATGTTTTAATATATTTTAACTTTATATTTTTAGAGGCAGGATCGCACTATGTTGCTCAGGCTGGCCTTGAACTCCTGGGTTCAAGTGATCCTTTTGCCTTAGCCTCCTGAGTAGTTGGGACTATAGGCACATGCCACCACACTCAGCTAGATGTTTTATTTTTAGAGATACTGGGTGCTCTTATGGTTTTATCCATCTCTGTAACATATTTTAAATTACCCCCCTGATTATCAAAAGTCAGGTGTTCCATTAGTTCACATTGTAATATCCATGTCAGACTCAATTAATAAGGGACATAGATTTTACATACAAACTGGGAGCAGCCACAAAACTCCCTTTCCCTTTGCTCAGCCACTGGAAAAATATATCTTCCCCTCTAGATTGGAGAGCTGACAAACTATCGGTTATTTTGATTACATATGGTTTTATCTCCTCAGCTCCCACATGGAACGGTAGACAGTTCCTTCTCTTCCCCATCATAGCCCCATCCCACTGTCTCCCAGGATGCCCCTCTGAGGACCAGTAACCCCTCCTCGTTGTACACCCTCTCCCCAGCTTCCTCTCTCTTGGAGCTCCGATTCCAGACCATGGGATGGAGGAAGAGGAATTTGTACAGGGTTGGAGAGAGGGACCCCGGGTTGGAAGGGAGGCAGGTAAGGAGGAAGAGAGACATTGTTACACATACAAATTGAGGTTTTGAGAGGGATGAGTGCTACAATTTGGCCCTCATTTGATTCAGGCACTATCTATGTGTCAGACACTGGCTGGGAACCTTCACAGCCCTAATCTCTTCTAATCCTCATATCGACCCCCATGTGAAATGGTACTGAGTCCATTTTACAGATAAGGAACTAAGACCCAGAGACCTTAACTAGTTTGACATTTCATCATATTTCTAAACTGATTATTAACTTGACTCTAATAACTTGGGGACTGCTTATCATGATGTTCCTAAAGGAGTTATTTCTGAAATGATAGTTCTATCTTTGGAGCCTTGGAAGATACTGGCATTCCAAAACTCTTTATCATATAGTTTATCCTATGCGGTTTTCATTTAGCAACCAGTAATGACAGAAATTCTTTGCAGGAAATTCTGCAAAAAAAAAGATGGATATATAAAATGTAAGTATAAAGCTGAAAATGGTTTGACCAAAATTGGCTAGAATTATGCCGGCAAAATACCTTAAGCTTTTGAGATACAGATAAAGCATCACTTCTTTATTTATTAAGCATTTCTATGCCAGCACATCAGGTAAGGTAAAGGGATGAAGGACACGTTCTGTTCTCAGGGAGCTTAGTTTGTAGTGCAGGAAACAAACACACAGCCATTGTCAAATCAGGAATGACAACCTGTACATTAGATACCTACACAAAGCGAGAAAAGACCTGGGCATGGGTTTGTTTCCTTCCCCACAACATATTATAACTATGGAAGGACAGAATCTACCCCGAAGAGAAAGCACTGGATCGGAATCTTTTCCTGTTTAATTCTCTCCAGTATCCCCAACTATTACTCTTCTCTTTATCCCTCTTTCCTCTTGATTCTAAAATTTTCTTTTCCAATGTAAATTTTCTGTAACTTTTAATTACTTCTAGAACTTGGAACTTCAAACCATAGGTGAATTGGGAATCTTATTGCTAAGCTGAAAATCCATTTGTCAAATTGGTGCCTAAGACTCATTAAAATTTCGACTCAAGTTGAACATTCTTATTTCCTAAGGCCTGCTGAGTATATTCAGAGGAAATTTGAAGCTCAACAATATAAGTTAAAAGTGGAAAAGCAATTGGTAAGTCAAATATCAAATATGGGAGGCAATCAGGAATTTCCTAGTAGTTTCTCTGCTCACAGATATTCATGGATCCTTAAGTCAGAGTTCATTCCGCTAGAAGGTCAAGACTACCCTTCATTTGTCCCCAGTTTTTAATAGCTAAAGAAAATAATGGGAACAGGCTTGAATCAGAGTGTCAGAAGGCTGGTTTCTTCCCTGGCTCTATTACTTGCTGTGTGACCTTGGGCAGTTCATGCAACTTCTCTGAGCCTTAATGTCCTTTTCTATAAATGACAGTTTTGGAGTAGATGGACTTCAAGTTCCCTTTCAGTGCTGCAGTGCTTTGATTCTATTTTATTAAAGACTCTTCTGCATATTTGAAAAAAGTGACTATTGTATATTATTTGAAATGAAAGTTAATCTTTGCCCTGAAATACTATTTCAAAATTCTGGAGCTGAGAGAGACTGGATATGCATCCTGTGTGTACCACTCTTATTTTGAACTGCTTTAAAGCTGTAGTTCTATTCACTTACCTAATCTCATGTTTTGGGGTTGCTAAACCTTTATAGAACTTTAATATCACAATTATAATTTACAAATTCAGAAAATGAATCTAGGTAGTATAAAGAGGTAGTATAAAATATCAATTGCTTAGAATAAATAATGGTTGAATTAATTTTTATAAATTGTTTAATATTTCATACTTAAATGAAGAAACTTTGCTACTTACCATAAAAAACTCCCGAATACTTAAGTTTGCTTGGTGATATAATTCTTGTTTACAGGGAAAAGTCAAGATCAAATCAGAAGATGTTTCCAAAATGCAAGTTGCTTTATAAATTATTTCATTCAATAAATAGGGTCTTCGTCCATCTTCTGTGGAGCCAAATCCCAACCAGAGACAAGAGCTAAGAAGTAATGGAGAAGAGCCTAGATTCCAGGAGCTGCAGTTTAGGAAAAACAAAATGAAGGAACAGGTTAAAAACAGTCTAATTCCAGGGCTATCCTTGTACTCATATGATTGTCTTCTGTACTGTCATAGGATGTTAATTCTATTACATTTCCTGCAGTGTCCCTGAGAGGGTTCTGTTGCACAAATGCTTGTTGAACACACTCAATCTGTAAAGCACCATGCTGGGTGTCACAAGGGATACAGAGTTATGTATTTCACTTTCTCGGAGAATGCAACATAGCTAAGTTCATAAGGCTTTTTACCTTGGATTGATAAAATGATTGTCCATCATCATTTATATATTTAGGACTTGTATTCGTTTCCTAGGGCTGCCGTAACAGAGTACAACAAACTGAGTGGCTTGAAACAACAGAAATTTATTGTTTCACAATTCTGGAGAGTGGAAGTCCAAAATCAAGGTGTCAGCAGGGCCAGACTCCCTCTGAAACCTGTAGGGGAATCCTTCTTTGCCTCTTCCTAGCCTTGGTGGTTTGTCAGCAAACTTTGGCCTTCCTTTGTTTGCAGCTGCATAACTCCATTCTCTGCCTCTGTCACATGGTGTCCCCCCTGTGCGTCTCTGTCTTCGCAGGGCCATCTTGTTATGAGGACATTGGTCACATTGAACTAGGGGCCCACCCTACTCCAGTATGGCCTCATTTTAACTACTTACATCACAGTGACCCTATTTTCAAATGAGGTCACATTCTGAGGCATTCTGGGGGTTAGGAGTTCAACATATCATTTTTGGGGGGAATAAAATCCAACCATTAACAGGATTAGCTATAAAAGTGGGACTTGCAAAGTAACTGTATGTCGTTAACACAGTTGGGGCTATATATAACGGTGAGATCCGTATCTCAATCCGCTGTCTCACAGGGTGCGAAGTACCGCAGCCAAAACATACGGCAGATTATCATCTTTAGGAGCAACAGATTTTCTAATTCTCATTTTATATGACACATTTTAAGAACTGTAGGCTGTACAGAGATTATTTTTGTGAAGGTATTCGCAAACGTTTAAAGTTTTTGGAATGGGTTTGCTTTCCAGGAATATTGGAAGCAGTTAGAGGAAATACGCCAACAGTATCACAATGACATGAAGGAAATTAGAAAGAAGATGGGGAGAGAACCAGAGGTAAATTCATTCTTCTAGAGGAAACATCATTCTATCGGTTTAGAGCTAACTAAATTGAGCTTAAAAGTAATGATCTCCTTATAGAAAAGATAAATTTTTTATCCTAGAGGTCATCATGCAGACTTCTTTTTTAATAGGAAAACTGTCAGACCTAATTGAAGCTTCACGTAATTGTGGTTTACTGGAGACCTCACAAGGTGATAAGTATGTCTGAGATTCTCAGTTAGGAAGGGCTGTTATTAAAAGTACTTATTGATTGTCTTCCTTGTGAATCAGTCAATAAGTATTTACTGAGCAGCTACTTTACGCCAGAACAGGATTAGATACAGAAAGTTCATGCCCAGGAGGGAATAAAAACTAGCATTTATTGAATTCAGCTGTCTGCAGAGGTAAGGTTCTCAAGCCTGTATAAGGCCGCATCTGAGTCATTCAAGATGATTCTGGAAAATCCCTTAAAGGAGGCACATGGGAAATTCATCTTTGCAGCTCTCAGGAAGGTCTCTAGAGCTGGAGCAGATCGCTGCTTCTTCAGAAGAGGTCCAGATGAAATAGCTAGCCTGTGTTTTGAGCCGTGTTGTATGAAAAACACAAAGAATACCCTTGGCCCTGACACACTCCTACGAGAGGCCTGTGGGACCTTGGCTGCTGTTTCCTACCTCACATACACTTGGTGACACATTCATTGAGTAGAGTGGCTGTGCTGCTGAAATAGGTCTCTCTCTCCCTCTGTCCTCCTTGCCTCCACCCCTAGTGCATGCAGACGAATTAATATAAGTCAATGAACTTGTGGTACAATTCAGCTGCATGTGCCAGGCTGTGAACTAGAGCTTTCACGTGCGAACTTCCTCTCATTTACCCCCCAGAGTGGAGAAATTAACTCATCCAAAGTCTTATAGATATTCCAAGGCAGACTACATGGTTAAATATAGGACTGTGAAGGCCCCTACTCTTTCTAGCATACACGGTTCTACTCACATACAGCTGGAGAGAGGAGACACACGTATGAAGCACTCACAGAGCAAGACGGAATACAGCTAAGCCCTGTCGGTGCACAGGAGCAAACATGAGGACGATGAGCAGGACGCGGGATTTTATGGAGGAAGCGGGTGGGTCGGAGAAGATTGCACTGTAGAGAGGCAGAGGTACGGGGGAGGCCTTCTGAAAGAGCCACGCAAGGTTTCCCACAGCGTGTGCCGGCAGGGGCAGCTTGGAGGAGCTTCTCTCCAAGGCAGAGGCTCTGTCCGTGGTGGGCAGCCTTGGGCCCCCATCCGCCTTGTATCTGAGGCAGATCTGCGATGGGAAGCCTGAGTCCAGGAAGGGTGGGTAGCAGATGTTTCTACAGAGACTATGGAAGAAGCGTCTGGGGGATACTGAGGCCGCCGCAGGGAAAATGAGCGGAGAGGGCTCTATCCCACCACTCCCTCTGACAGCGCCTGCGCCAAGTAGCCTTCAGAGCGCACGCAAAACCAATCGTGTTGACTGTGTGCCATTTGTGTTAAAGGAGAGCTCGAAAATAAGTCACAACACCTATGTGGTGAGGAAGAGTGACCTGCCCGTCCACCAAGACGCATCTGAGGAGGACGCTCCCGTGCAGGTAGCGATGGCTGTTGTTAGTCGTGTGTGCTGCCCAGGGAGTTGGCGCTGGCCCCTGGTTCTTACCCCTCGCTGTCAAATGGAATCCTGTGTGGAGGGCTCAAAAAACTCCAGTGTCTAGGCTCTGCCCCAGATGGTGTGGGTGGGACTCAGGCATCCTGTCTGCAGAAGCTTGCCAGGTAATTTAGTGCGCAGCCAAGTTGGAGAACTGCTGCTTTGTGGCATATGTTCAGCTCTCGGGATGGTGGGAGTGCGTGTCTCAGACACATCAGTCATGAAGTCTGGTGGTCACCTTCTCTTCTATTTCAACCTTACTTTTTTGATGGGGGTGGGAGGCCAGGCAGATGGATCTCAAGAGAGATTTTTCTTCTGTCTGAGAAAAGATTATAGGATTATAATGCTAAATGCGTCTGTTGATTTCAACTAATTCTGAAAATTATTCAACCTGTGAAATGACCTCATAAGCAATACTCTTGGGATTACATGTTTTACTTTACAAGGAGTTGTATTGATTTTGTGAAGCCCAAGCGTGCTTTTATTTTTGCTTAATAAGATTCTCAATGATATGGCCTATACTGGGAGGTATTATCAATTGACTTATCTAATTACATAGAGTAATTCTTTACCTTTTAAATTATATTTATTGTTACAGCTTGGTCCAGAGTCAACTAGAAATTGGAAATCCTTAACATATTGCAAACTTGTAACATCTTTGGAAACATTCTAAGATGCCAGTAGGATCATAGTCAAACCCATGGAAAAACAGCTCAGATTTTAAAAACATTTTTTTCTCTCGTGTTTTAACCTGGTTTTAGCAACACAAAGAAATCTAGACCTTAATGTTAAAAAAAAAATCAAGTATCTAAAAATAAATAAAGCATAGGAAAGAACACAAGCAAATGATGATGCCTTCTCTAAAATGTTGATATCAGAAATTAGGTGGATAAAATTTTATGTTTTATGGAGTAACTTTGAAAGAAAATACACCAAAATGCCAACAGTGTGATTTAGAGGTATTTAGATTGGTGTGGGGATTAGGGGGGATTATTTTTTCACTACTTTCTAAATTTTTTATAAGGAGGTTACAGCACTTTTACTACAAAATTGTGAAACAAAGTATATCATCCTTAGTTCTGTCAGCATTTTTATTAAAATCTTCAAACAGAAAAGGCATCTGATGTCTATCCATAGCTGCTGGCCTCCAGAGGAATCAAATAACAGATCCCTTTGCAAATTTTTGTGAAGGAAATAATTGTCCCTGAATTTGTCAACTTTTTGAATTTAGGTTTTCATTGTCTTATTTGAAGGGGATATGCAGCTATATAATAAAACAGGTTTTTAAAGTCTCTTGTGCTACTTTTAGAGTTTCCAAAATACTGATTTGAACACGTTTACCTCTGCTTGACAATCTGTGGCAACTCCCTTTTGTGAATAGGATAAAGCCCATTTTCTTAGCATGGCATTAGCAAGCCATTTCTTAGAATGTTCCAGCCTCATCTCTCACCGTTCCTCCAAACACACCCAAAGGTCTAGCCCTCTCAAACTACTTTTTTTTAAAAAGCCCTACTTATTTAAAAAAGGCATTTTCCTTTTCTCCTCTAAGCCTTTGAAAAATTCTCATTCCTCTACTGAAATATCCTTTTCGTTTCTTCTATTCTTGCAAAACCCATCATGTCAGACTTCCTGGTGAAGTTTCTAGCACAGCTTTTTTCTCTCTCTCCCTTAGAATTAATGAATGTTATTTCCACAATGTTTCTATATACTTCACACACAGCGTGTATCAGTTTGAAGCATTATTAGTTGTTTGCCCTGCAACCTTGGGAAGGGTGTTTTTCTGCCTTGCAATATTATGAAGTCTAAAAACAGGACCGTGACTTACGTATCTTATATTTGTGAAGTTGGTTGTCTGATTTGATTGGGTAGCCTGGTTGTCTCGGTTGTACAATAAGTGTCATATTGCTTTATTTTCCTTAAAATACAATGATCTCAGACTTCAACCCTTATCCACCCCAGTGGTTGGGAAATTCAGCCTCAGGCTGCTGTAGAGTTCCCCAGTGTCATGTCATGGGAAAGGCCCCCTTGGCACTGTGAAGAGTGATGGCCGTGCAGCCTTGGGGACTGGGATCTTTGTTGAGGTGGGAGCTCTAAGTTGGCTTCTAGTGTCTCGCCCACCACTCCAGTGTGCTGCCACAGAGCCTGCAGGACTTGAGTCCCCCTCCCTTTTTAAAAACAGCTTTATTGAGGGATAGCTGACTATAATAAACTATGCATATTTCAGGCTTTATAAGATTTGACACATGCACCTAGGAAACTATCCCCATAATCAATATCCATCACTCCCAAAAGTTTGTGCCATTTTGTAAATTCTTCTGTCTCCTATTTCCTGGCCTCTCCTCCAACCTCACCTCCAGGCAACCACAGATCTGCTTTCTGTCACTGTAGATTAGTTTGCATTTTCTAGATTAGTTTGCATTATGTAAATGAAGTCATACTGCATGTGCTCTCTTTTGTCTGGCTTCTTTCATTTGCATAATAATGTTGAGATTATCCATGTTGCACACCGTAATCGTTCCTCATTCTTCTTTATTGCTGAGTATATTCCATTGTATGAATATATCAAAAGTTGTTTATCCATTCACCTGTAGATGGATATTTTGGTTGTTTCTAGCTTTTGGCTATTACAAATAAAGGTGCTGTGATTATTCATGTACACATCTTTGTGTGGAAATATGCTTCTTTTCTTTCATTTGGGTAAATACTTTGGACTGAAATGGCTGGATCATATAGTAGGTGTATATTTAACTTTTTAAGAACTGCCAAATGGTTTTCTAAAGTGGTTGTACTGTGTTACCCTCCCACCAGCATCATATGTGAGTTCCATGCTGTCTTTGTGAGGTTCTTTCCTCTCTGGGACTCTGTCCTTCAAACTCTAGCAGCCTTAATATCCCAGGTGTTCAGCTTTGTCTTCTCAACTCAGGAAGGCTGCCAGGCTCAGCTTGGGCTCCCCATCCCTGCACCAGGGTCTGCAAACTCCCTCAAGACAGTAGGCTGGGGCTGGGGTAGGTGCAGGGCTTGTCTCATTTGTTTTCCGTTTCTCTTTCTTTGCTAGATCTCTTTCTTTGCTAAATGTCTGATGTATTAAAACCCACTGTTTCTATATTTGATCTGGCTCTTTAGTTGTCTCAGGTGAGGAAGTAAATCTGGTCCCCAATACCCTATCTTGACAGGAAGCAGAAGTTTGCAATAGCCACTGCTTGGGAGGTGTGTGGGGCAGTCAAGAATTCCATCTGGGCTGAGTTAGAGAAGCTCTGAGAGATTACACCCCTGCTTTGGGGCCTTCGCCTTGCTGTTCCCTCCACGTGGAAAATGCTTCCCCCAGGCCTTCATATGCCAGGGGCCAGTATCATTCCAGGACGTAAATCAAATGCCAAACAAGCTTTGCCCACCTTACTCTCACCCCCTACTTGTTTTCCATCCTATTATCCTGTTTCATTTCCTTGATGACATGTAACAGTTTCTGAAATTATGTCTTTCATTTGTTAACTCATTGATTACCTATCCTCCTGCAGTAAAATGCAAGCTCCATGTCAGCAGGGGTCTTCTGGGTCACCTTCACTGTGGTAACCCATTGTGTAGATGTCTGGCACATAGGGGGTGCTCAAGAGGAATCTGTGGAATGACTGGTAAAGTGAAGATGATGCTAAGCAGGCAGTTGGATGTGGGAGTCTGAAGCTCAGAGGAGAGGAAATGTGTGGACTGAAGATGTTTAAGAGTCATTGTATAGAGGTGACATTTAAACTCATAGGCATGAATGAGACCCCCTTATCTTGAGGAAGAGAGAAGCAGGGGCTGGAACCCTAAGAAACCTCAGCATACGGAGTTCACGTCTCAGCTGATCCTTTGAAATTCTTGTCATTCACTTTTGCAGTTTTCTCGTCTTCCTCCTCGAAATTGCCTGTCAGTGTTTAGAGCCCTCCTTCCTTTAGACTGTCATGAGTTGTGTGCTTGTCTTATTTTCCTGATGAAGATCATAAGCCTCTTAAGGGAAAGATCCTGCAGTCAAAATTACATTCTTGAATTGGATTGGGTTTGACTGGACTGGACAGGAATGATAAGCATTGTCACAAAATTTTATCCGTTGAAATATTAATTGTATTCATATTTCAACTTACTGGATATCGTGCCCAAGTTTTCAGCAAATTATTATTAACTTTCCTTTACAAAGGCATGTTTTTATTCTCCAATCGATCATCATTTCAATCCAGAAATTCAAATCATGTAGATGTTCAGTGTTGTCAATTCAGGGGTTGTGAAAATATAATTTTTTGATCAATCTTAAATGACAGAATTGTATTTTTCTGTAAACTTTCAGGACATTGAAGGAGACTTAAAACAAATGAGGCTTCAGAACATAAAAGAAAGCAAAATTCCAGAACAGAAATGTAAAGCTAAGGTAATAAGCATTTTTGCCTTTTGGTTCCATACTGAAAAGTTGGGGAGTCTACACTTTGCAATCTGGGTTGCCTACATGATTTTTCCCTGTACTATGTTATGAAATTGCCCTATTTTATGATGTTAGACTAATGGTTTTAAATATATGTAATGTTAAATAAAACTGAACTAGGGAGTTGCAATTTTAAGGCTTTTATTGAATTACCAAACTAAGATTTTTTTTCTTGTTTTTTTCCTAGAGAGGGGTAAAGTTTGAAATTAACTTAGACAACTGTATTTGTGATGAAAACACCCTCCAAGAGGAAGAGGTATGCCATTAAGTATACATTTCCATTAGTAGGTATGAGAAAATGAGTCTGTCTTACTAGCATGTTTCATGAAATTATTCCACAGGCTGTTAAGAAAAATTTTCTTAAGTATTCTTAGAAGGGTCTCTCTGATGTTTAAATGAGTCTTCCAAATCTTTTTTCTCCTATTTTTAAAAATGGAGGTTATTTTCTTAGATGGATTATTCCATTTTAATTTGTTTTGCTTTTATAAAAGAGCTATTTTCCTCATATCAATTTATTATCATAGTCACATTAAAAGACGCAGTCAACACAGTCAAGAACTAATATATTGATATACTAATATAAATTCAGCAGGTACCCTAAAACTATGAACATTTATTTTAGGTCTTAATTAGTTATTGATAACTTTGTACAGATCTTTGGTTCAATCTCAATTATGCATTTGGGCTGTCCTTGCCACAGCAATAAATGCATGAATACAGTAAATAAATCTCATTTTATTATTTGATTTTAACATCTTTTTTATCCCACTTTTTATCAGACTTGCCAATATCAAAATTAACTGGTTTGTTTTTCCATTTACCTTCTCTGAATTCACTTTTTTTTTTTTTTTTTTGAGATAGAGTCTCACTCTGATGCTCAAACTAAAGTGCAGTGGTGTCATCATAGCTCATTGCAACCTCAAACTCCTGGGCTCAAGTGATCCTCCTGCCTCAGCCTCCTGAGTAGCTGGGACTACAGGCACATGCCACCATACCTGACTAATTTTTCTATTTTTTGTAGAGACAGGGTCTCACTCTTGCTCAGGCTGGCCTCAAACTCCTGGCCTCAAGAGATCCTCCTGCCTCGGCCTCCCAAAGTGCTAGGATTATAGGCATGAGCCACGGTGCCCAGCCTGAATTCACATTTTAAGTTAGTAAAAGTTAAGTTTGAATAATCATACCTGATACTCAATTTTTTCTTTCACATTCTTTATTAGCTTAAAACTTTTAAATGTTATTTCTTATTTTTATGAGCATTTTGCTACATAAAGACTTCATTAGAGTCATGATAGTTAGTGCTCACCTCTATTCAACCTTTAGGCCTCTAAGTAAGTGCCCCTGGCCTGTGGGATCAGGGAGGAGCAGACCTGGGGACCTGTTTCTGGGCTGGAACCTGAGGCAGGGTACACCCACACAGCTTCAGTGGTGGGAGGTGCTGACGCTACCCTGCTGGAATGAAAGAATGGACTCTAGAAAGTTTGAACTGCCAGGCTGTTCATTCTTTCTTATTCTGTGCTTCCATATCATATCAATTATGGAATATTAGGAGCAGCTTCAGGAATCTGGTTAGGAATGTCATATACTTAAAAGTAAGGCATGAGCGAAAAGACCTGGAGAGTTCTGTGGAATGGAACTGCAATAGAATAATATTAAAGGCAGAAAGTCTGGATAAAATTAAGTCGCCCTATGAGCAGTGCTCGTCACTGTGGACAAGGAGAAGAAATGAAAACATTCCCATTTCTAGCTTATTCCAACATAGTTTTAGTTTTAAAACTCTACAGATTTATTTGTTTATTAAATATATATTGAGTATTTATCATATATCTTGCCAATTAGTATCATTAGGAATACAAAATATTTTAAAATCTTTTTTTCCAAATATGGCTTATTTCTTATGAAACTCTGTGGGATTGATTTAGACAATGGATATACTAAATGAAACTTTGGCCTTCGAGGATGGAATGAAGTTTAAGGAATATGAATGTGTAAAAGAGCATGAAGATTATACAGACAAAGCATTTGAACAACTCTGTTGCCCAGAAGCAGGTATGTGTCCTCTGAAAGCTGCAGATGAGAAGGAACTGTTTACTTAGCAATCCATCTCGAACTCTGTCCCCACGTGTCTGCTGTGGCTCTCCTGTCATCTGCCCCCTCTCCACTCTCCCCAACCTGGGTGGAAACTCAGTTCCTCTTTTCCTGCCCATCTGTGGGGTATCCTGGGTGTCCACACTCCCTGAGACCCAGCTCTCTGCTCCTGCTCTGCACTTTGCCAGTTCCATCTGCTCCCTCCTGCAGCTTCACCTTCTCCCAGGAGCTCCACACTCACTAGTCTTTCTCATTGGCCCCTGGAAAGCTACATGGACCAGCGCCACCAGCATCTCCAACTCAGCATGTGTAAAATTGACCTCTTCTGCACCTTTCCTTCCCAAGGACCCTTTATTTTGGTCAATGCCATCACCAGGGTGCACCCCCAGGGTGGTTCCTACTCTGAGATGTCTCGGAATCTTCCTTCTCATTCATTCCTTCTGCCGCTGGTTTGTGGTTCTGTCATCCCAGCTTCAGCAGTGTGGGGGTTAGGTAATGGAGACAGATGGGAGTTTGAATCCCAGCTGGCACTGCCACTTTCTGGTCATGTGAGACTAAAGTAAGATTTGACATATAAAGTACCTGGCATATATTAGGTGCTTAATAAATGCTGTTCTCTTAATTTTCTCTTTGCCTTTCCCCCACTGGATTGCCTTATTCTCATATGTGACAGCCTTTTCTCTAATATTTGTCCTTCATTCTCTGACTGGTCGCTAAATGTATCTTGTCAGATTATTACTCTGCTCAGATTTGCTTCGATACCACCTGCAGGATAAGGTCCATTCCACATAGCATCACATTTAACATTGGTGGCTGATCCTACAGTGACCTCCCCACTTCCTACCCCAGCCTTCTTCTTTCTTTCCAGTGATGAGGGGACCCACACAGCCTACTGGGGCCCCGTGTTCTCTTATAGCTATGTGAGCATTTATTTACACAGCTGGCTGGGCTCACTTTCCTCTCCCTAGAATATCCTCTGCCTCATTTCCCTTTTGAAAAATCCCCATTCAACTCAGCAGGCATTTAATTGAGGGTTTTCTTATGCCACAGACTGTGCTCCGTGGCAGGGAGCTCAAAGATGAACCAAACCCAGACCCTGCCCTCAATATCACAGAAGTGTCACAAGCAAAAGAAAGGAGGCACAAAACATGTTTTCTGAGCCTGAAATGTTAATCGCTGTCGGAATGGGAGCTGGCTGGAGAGTCAGGGGTCCCCACTCCTCCAGGGCGTCACATGCCCTGGAGCTTGGGCCTTATCCTGTGTGGGTGAAGGATTAAATCATATTTGCAATTGAGGAAGATAATGCTGGCTGCAGAGTGAGTGGCGGGCAGGCGGGCAGGGTCAAGGCTGAAGCAGAATAATCCAGGTGGGAAACGACAGGTGCACGAGCAGAGCAGGGCAGGGAGAATAGGTGCCGAGTGTGGGGCTTGGGGAAGAGAAGGGGCTCGAGGACACTCCCAGTTTCCTAATTCGGACACACAAAGCTGTCCCCAACCGAATACACAGCACATAGAGGGCGGTCAGTAGAGGTAATGTAGTCATCTGAGTTTGGAACATGTTGAGGTTTAGGTCTCTATGAGCATCAGCTGGAGATGCTTAGAAGGTACCACCTGTGTCAGACTTAAGGCCTGGGCACATCAGAGCTAAAGATACAGTTCGGCGGCCTTAGCATATCCATGGTATTTAAACCTTGCTGATGGTCAAGGTCCCTGGGCAGAGGGCCTAGAGTGAGAAGGAAATGGAGCTTAGGAAAGAACCCTAGCACTATGTAGAAAAGTGGTGAGAGAATCAGGAGAGAGTGAAACTGAAGGAGGAGATTTCAGGAAGAAGGCACAGCATCAACTGAAAGAGAAAGGCCAAGTGAGGAGGGTGGGATGTGGCCCTTGGGGACCCCTTATTGGCCTCAGTGAAAGCAGTTAAGCCACAAGGGGTGAATTCAAAGCTTATCTTTGCACAAGTTTGCTGGGAAGAGGACAGAGTGGGTTGGCTCTTTTTTAGAGGAAAAGAAAAGAAAACCCTTCATTAGTTTGATACTGTAAATTGTTTCTCGTTTTAATCTGCATTCCTATAATTATTATTCAGGCTGAAGAATTTTTCCATATGTTTAGTGACCATTTATATTTCTCATGTGAATTATGTACTCACGGCCTTCATTCATTTCTCTACTGAAAATAGCGTATTTGTTTTTTTCTTGGTAAGGCTGATTTAAATCAAACCTTTGCCTGTAATACACATTGCAAATGTTTTTCCCAGTTGGTCTTCAGACCTCACTTACAGTAATAATAGCAAATATGACTCTGTGTGTGTATGTGTGTATTCACTTAAAAATAAACATAACAAGAAATGTTCAGGGCATATGAAGAAAACTGTAAAACCTTACTGAGGTATTCAAAGACCACTTAAATAAATGGAGAGAAATAACAGTGCTATGTATTAGAAGTATTCTTTCCAAATAAATATATGAATTTATGGCAATTTTTATCAAAACCACAATAGGGTTTATTTTTTTCTGGTGTGGGGAGATCTTGGAAGATTGGATAATCTTAAAGTTTCTTAACTCGCCAAAAAATTTTGAAAAAGAAGAACAGTAAAGGGGTACTTTATCCTTCCAAACATCACAATATATCATAGAAATTATAGTCATTGAAAAATAGGATAGTACCACAAGAATAGATAAAGCAGTAGGAAGAAGAGAGAGTTTAGAAACAAACCCTAGTATGTATCATAATTCAGTGCATGCTGACATTTACATTACAAGTCAGTGGAAAAAGAAAGGAGTATTCAAATAAATGCTAGTGAGCCAATTCTTTAACAATTTGGGAAACACTGTGAAATCAGACCCTGTATACTATGATATTTAACACAACAAAACAAATTCCCCCCGAATCAAAGAGTTTATATGTAAAAAAGTTATACATTAGAAATGAAGTAAAAGAAAATATAGGTAAAAAAATTTTTAACAGGGAAGAACTAGCTTTTCAAAATACATTAAAAAATCACAAATTAATAATAGATTCAACTTTAACAATGAAAAGCTTTGGTAAAGCAAATAATACTAGCTCTCGGAAGTGTCATTTTCAATAATTTATCTAGGGTACATAATCATGAATGTCCACAAAAATTCAGCTATAAATGAGGTGATTATACAATAGCATTATTTATAATAGTGAAAAGTCACTAGCAACCTAAAAGTCCAGCAAAAAAGAATGTTACATTACAATACATTCATGAGACAGAATACTGTGTTTGCTTTAAAATGGTGTATAGAAGAACATTTAATGACCTGGATATGACATGTAGCTGATTGAAAAAAGCAAGTTATGAGAGGGTATATAGTATGTGGCTGAATTTTTGTTTCAAAACAAAGCAAAAATTATATGGAGGGGAAAAAATTGAAATTTTAATAGTCTCTGGACAGTGAGATTATAGGTGATTTTTATTTTCTTCCACTTACCAGATTTTGAAATTTTCTATAGTGAAAATATAGTAATAAAGAAAAAGATAATACAAGTTATTTTTTAAATTAAGAAAATGAAACAGATTGCAATTCTGCAGAAATTGATTCAAGTAAAAGTTCTCATATATACCTCAAGGAATTTGTCCATTTGTGTCACTAATATTTCCTTAGCATTTAGCTATATGGGCTAGTCAATCAAACATTAATAATAAGAGTGAAACAATTTTACACCTATTTATAATTTCAGTCTTGTAAGTTATGATCTATGTTAGAACGAGGGTGGTCATTCTCTGGTTTGAACTTACCAGCTGGTAGACCTCTGGGTTCCTAAGAACTGTTTGGTGCAGTTAGTCAGCACTTTGGCTGCTGTTGAATTAACGAGTTATTTCCTTACACTCAGGGTTTTCCGTGCATGATGCTGTTGCTGCAGAAAACAGGAGGCAGTGGGACAGAGGAGCACCCCAGACTCTGCTGCAGATGATGGCAGTGGCCGATGTCACCTCCACCATGCCTGATGGTGAGTCTGTGGTCAGCTAGCATCAGTCCTCAGCAAGGGAAGACCAAAGCCCAGACACTGCTCATCCTGATGTGACAGTCCTGCTTCTCAGTACGATCCCTGTAGATTTTGTATCAAACACCTTTCAAAGACATTGTTTTGGTTTCCCCGACCCTCAGAGAGACTTGTCTGCTAATTATCCTAGACCAATGACCGCCCTACCTACCAGATGTAAAGGAGGACAAATCCAGGATGCCACCTTCCTCAAAGTGAGAGAGAATGCACAAAGAAGGGCAGGCAACTTGATTTACCTTCCAATACAGCTCAACAACTCTCTTGCTATTTTGCAGAGGGTTGTTTTTTTTTCACCAATAAAATTAGAATTAAAAGAAGAGCTAGGCCAAGTGTGGTGGCTCACACCTGTAATCCCACTGTTTTGGAAGGTTGAAGTAGAAGGATTGTTTGAAGCCAGGAGTTCAAGATCAGCCTGGGCAATATGTCGAGACCCTGTCTCAACAAAATAAAAAATAAAAAAATTAGCTGAGCATGGTGGCTCGTATCTGTAGTCCCGCTACTCGGGAGGCTGAGGCAGAGGGGATCACTTGAGCCCAGGAATTTGAAGTTACAGTGAGCTATGATCATGCCACTGTACTCTAGCCTGGGTGATAGAGCAAGACCCTGTCTCAAAAGAAAGAGGAGAGGAGAGGAGGGGAGGGGAAGGGAGGGCAGGGGAGAGGAGAGGAGAGGAAGAAAAGAAAAGAAAAAAAAAGAAAAGAAAAGAAAAGAAAAGAAAAGAAAAGCCGAGTGTGGTGGCTCACGCCTGTAATCCTAGCACTCTGGGAGGCTGAGGCGGGAGGATTGCTTGAGCTCAGGAGTTCGAGACCAGCCTGAGTGAGACCCCATCTCTACTAAAAATAGAAAGAAATTAATTGACCAACTAAAAATATATACAGAAAAAAAAATTAGCTGGGCATGGTAACGCATGCCTGTAGTCCCAGCTATTCGGGAGGCTGAGGCAGAAGGATTGCTTAAGCCCAGGAGATTGAGGTTGCTGTGAGCTAGGCTGACGCCACGGCACTCACTCTAGCCTGGGCAACAAAGTGAGACTGTCTCAAAAAAAAAAAAAAGAAAAGAAAAGAGAATAGCTAAACCTATAAGATATAGAGAGCTAATAGTGCAAAGATACATAGAAGTTGTTTTGTAAGCCAATGCACTATTTAAATGTTAGGAGTGTTTAGGATATGATGATATTTTCAACCTAAATTCCTTTGTTTCTATTTGAAATTCTGACATTGCCTTTCTTTAGAGGGCTCATAGCAACCTCCCACCTCTGGGTGTTATTTTCACAGGTGGTAAAGATTTTTATTACTTATTTCCTATGTTCCTCTTGATAACATGGGGCTGAGAGCTAAAATGTATACCTATACCTGTGATGAAAGTTGAAATATGTCAGCATATCACTGAAATTAGTAATGATAGGTGTGTGTATTGACCTATAATTCAGTAAGACAATGGAGGGAAAACCCAACTTGGAATAAATAAATAGAATAGAAAATTTATCACACCAAAAAAGCCAATTTACAAAGCAATAAATGACTCTTCTACCCATGAGCTATGTGACAATAAATCACAAAACTTTTCTATACCTCAGTTTCTTTATCAATA
The DNA here is from genome assembly GCA_008086735.1 of Cheirogaleus medius. Lineage (NCBI taxonomy): Eukaryota > Metazoa > Chordata > Mammalia > Primates > Cheirogaleidae > Cheirogaleus > Cheirogaleus medius. The sequence goes on from VBSM01003176.1 coordinate 64,006,366, forward strand.
AAATGAGAAGTGGGATTAGGTTACCTCCAAGGTTCTAACATTCTGTAATCTTGTAAAAACTCAAATAAAGAAGTGTTTTTATTTTCTATAACAGTTTCCTCTTCAGATGGCCAAGTTATTGTGATCGAAGGCATTCCAGAAAATAGAAAACAGTGGCGGCATGAGGCGCCAGGAACTTTAATGAGTGTTTTGGCTGCAGCACATCTAACGAGTAGCTCATTTTCTGCCAATGAAGGAGAATTTGGTATGTAGTTTCTTCTTAACAACATGACCAGTCCCCAGAGGAATTTCGTCAAAGATTTGCAAATGCAGAAAGGGGATAAAAATACCTTCAGCCTGGAGAGAGAATTGGGAGGGTGTCTAGCCCTTTCAGACACTGATTTGCTTTGTCCAAGCCTGTTCCAAATGCTAGTAACAAAAGACGTGAGCTTCCAAGGAGAGGGGTGTAATTTTCTTTAATGTAATCAGCTGAAAACTGATGAAAAGTTAAGTTAGTGGGCCTAGTGGCTTTGTAGCTGAAGATCTAGTATGGCTTAACTCTACCTGACACAGTCAGTTTATTTCCGACAGCTATTCAGTGGACCCAAATTACTATCCTATGGGCAATAAAAATATATCATAGTATAGTTTGAGGGTTTTTTTTTTTTTTTGGTCTCCAATTTTTAACAAGATTCTGCTTTTGTTTACTTTAAGGAAGCCAACCATCATTTTCTAAAGTTTTAGAGAATTCACATTACAATGGGAATTTGGTTCTGTCAGATATTCAGGTGTGAAGTGCCACAAGAAAAGCCACTGCAGGCAGGCAGAGATTCAACAAGCATCTGCACAGGTGTGAGGCTTGGGACCTCGCACTGTGCAGATGTGAGGGAAAAGGAGATAAACTAAGAAACTAGATAGTCACAGAGGCTGGGAAATGCTTACTAAGTTAAACAGCACTACAGAAATATATATACAACATTAGCCACGCATGGTGGTGTGCGCCTGTAGTCCCAGCTACTCTGGAGGCTGAGGCAGGAGGATCACTTGAGCCAGGAGTTGGAGGCTGCAGTGAGCTATGATCTCACCACTGCACTCCAGCCTGGAGGACATATTGAGACCCTGTCTCTAAACAATATATATATAATATTAAGAATAATGCAAGAGAGGTACCTAAATAATTACCAAAGAGTGTGTCAGCCAGTTTGTGAAACCCAAGAAAGGGGGAATCTGAAATTCCAGCTGTCTAGTTGACACTTAAAAAATGTACAGGATTTTGGTGGGACAAGAGCGTTTTAGGTGGGGAGGACCATGTGAAGGACGGACTTGCAGAGGGCAGATGGGTGCTGGCGACTGAGAAGGCCAGTTTGACTAAAATCTAGGAGCAGTAAAAGGGGCCCGAGTCCCTGAGTATATGAAGTCCTTTGGTGTTATTACTTATCTCCATGGACACACTGTTGTTTCAAACTTAAGAGGAGAGACAGAGAGGCAGAGATGCTGCCTTTGAGCCTCGTTCCAGTACCTTCTAACTGCTGCAGTGTAATCGGCTGCTCCCTGCTATCTGGGGATAAAGCATCATCTGTAAGGGGTGGAGTGGAGGAAGCCTGGGGCCTGCGTGGCCTCATCTGTGCATTCCTGTCATGTTTTCTCCCCACTTTCCCCCTACCCTACCAGACTGGGCTTTGCAAAGATGTCTGGGATGTAGTAGATTCTGAATAAGTGGTTTCTGAATGAATGAGTGAAAGCCTGTAACTTCATTGATATGCTTCTGTTTAATCCAAAAAAATTCTAATCAGCTTTCTCTAAGTCCTCAAGTTTGTCTACTGTCTCCTTGTCTTTTTTCTGTTAGCTGCCTCTGAGAATTACAGTCATTCAGTCTATTAACAAAATACTATAAGATCTGCAGAGGAAAAAGGGAGAGCTTGATTTTCTATAAAAAACAATCTGCAGACTCGGGGAGGCACAGCCCTCAGGACAAGTGAAAAGTGTGCTCCCCAAAGAACAAAGGGAGGGCTTGGCTTAAATGGGGAAAGTTCTTGCCCTGGTTTTCAATCAGGCCCACTTATGCAAATGAAGGATTCAAACTTGTTCAGTCCTGATTGGTCAAAATAGTCTAGCCCTGATTAGCTGGTTTCCAAGCCCCAAACCAGAAGTCTCTGTCCAGTGTTTCTTTCAAATGGCCATTGGGGGCTGGGGCTGGGGGGTTCCAGCCACAGTTTATCTCAGCACCAGCAACAGGAATTGGTTTGGCTTGATTGTAGAAAGGGAGGTCCTGTGACACTTTTATAACATCTTTCTGAGAACACAGAGTATGTGACTGCTCCCTCACCCTGGTTCATTTAACCTTTCTGTGCCTCAGTTTCCTGAAATACACCAATTCTGCGATGCAGCCTCCTCCCCTTTTTAATGTTTCTGAAGTTGGGATGCAGCATATAGTATATGGTGTTTTACAATCCCTGTAGTCCAGGCAGTAGTCTTGACATATGTCATGCCTGGGCCCCGGTTAACATTAACACTTGTAGGATGGGTGTCAGTGGGTAGAGATTTTCTTCCTGGAGACTAAAATGAAACACTCTTTTAATCCCTAGTAACCAGATAGTTGTAGATTATGTATGGGAGAGGTAGCTTATGGTAGATTGCAAAAATAATCATAGTTCTTTACTCTTCCTTTGTATCCATGCCCTTTGTGATATAACTTTGCAGCTCCATCATTAAAGAAGAGTTTTTCCCTTACCCCTTGAAATTGGACTGGCCATGTGATTTTCTTAGGCCAGTAGAATGCAATGGAAGTGGTAGTGTGCTAGGTCTGCATATTCAAGGAGCCTTGTGAGCTTCTGCTCTTTCTTTTGGAACCCTGTCTAGCTCTCAACTAGCCCAAGTTGACCTGCTAGAACGTGAGAGACCATGTGGAGCAGAGATAAGCCATCCCAAGTTAGGCCATCTAGACCAGCAAGCCTCCAGCTAGCCTAGCATGTGACTGCAGATGTATGAGGGGACTCAGCTGAGACCAGAAGGGCCAACTAGCTGTGCCCAGCCCAGATTGCCTAATGGCAGAATTGTGACCTAAATAAATGCATACTGTTTTAAGTCACTAAGTTATATAGTGGTTTATTATTCTGCAAAAGTTAAGAGATGTAGACATATTTAGCAAAATTCTGAAAGTAGAAGTCCAAACTAGGCTAGCTCTACCTCATTGTAGAGCCAGGTTAAGAAACCAGCATTTTTAGTTTTTTGTGTGTGAATTCTTTTAGTTCTATTGCAGATTCTTTTAAGAAAATTTCTCTCAACAATGCTTTTGACTGCATTAAGGTTGAAATTATGTTACAAAAAGAAGATCCAGACATCAGTGACAATGTGGGAAAGAAGGAAAACTTCACCTTCACCCCTAGAAGGTTCACTGAAAGATCAACTCACAATAAGGCAGATTAAGAAAAGAAAGAGATTACAAATTTATTTACCATGTACATGGGGAGAATCACAGAGTGATTACCCAATATCCCAGTGGGGTCCAGAAGTTTATATATCCTCATTTTAGAGAGGAGAGGGAGATGAGGAATATAGATAATTCTGTTTACTAGGGAGGATGAATAGATACTTGGCAGAATGAATGGATAGGGGGAAACAGATTGACTTGTAAATGATTATCTTTGGAAATTAAATTAACCTGAGAGACAGGTATTATTATCTTTAAAATTGGGGGTGCAGAAAGGCAATTGTACTTTTTGGTGGATCCCTCTGGTTTTATGCAGATAGAGGGGAAGCCCTTTCCAATGCCTATTGATCTCTAAGGGCCTTGAATTCAAAATACTCTTTATACAAAGGAGTTATATTTGGGGGTGAAATTCTCTGTGCTCCTTCACAAGCGTAGGAAAAGATGCTCAACATCAGTAATTATCAGGGAAATGCAAATTAACACCACAATCAGTTGTTACCTCACACCCATTACAATGGCCCCGATAAAAAATAACAGAAAATAAGTGTTGGCAAGGATGTAGAATAATTGTAACCCTTGTGCACCGTTGATAGTATTGCAAAATGATACAGCTGCTACGGAAAACAGTATGGAGGTTCTTCAAAGACTCAAAAATAGAACTACCATATGATCCAGCAATCCAACTTCTGGGTATATATCCAAAAGAATTGAAAACAGGATCTTGAAGAAATATTTTTATACACTGACATTCACTGTAGCAGTATTCACAGTAGCCAAGATGTAGAAACCTAAATGTTTATTAATGGATGAATGGATAAAGAAAATGTGGTATATACATACAATAGAGTATTATTCAGCCTTAAAAAAGAAGGAAATCCTATCACATGTTCTACAGACTAAGAAAACATCGTGTCACTTTATTGGGAACATTTTATTTGTGATTGGTATATAAAATAAAAGCACATCTTATAATTGGTGGAATCTTGAAGTAGTTGAGGGAATCTGATTACTGTAAAGAAATGAAATATTGTGCTATCTTCAGTCTAATCCTTTTCCCAAGAGAAAAAAAGTATATTTTTAATAACAAGAATAAATGCAAAGATGAAAAAAAGGTAAAGTTGCATGTGTGTGCTTTGGGTTTTCTCTGCAGGCATTAATGATGAAGCCTAGGCACGAGCTGGATGCTCAGTTCACAGAAACAGTGGAGAAGAAAAGTGGTCTAATTCTGGCAAACCTAAGTTTTTACATGCAGATTTTCTTAAAGTTTTTATACAATCAAAGCACCTATCCCCAAAGTAGGGGTATTTTGTCTCTTCCTCTGTGCTTCCTCTCATCCTACTTCTTTTTCTTGTCTGGTTGTGTTGCCTGCTACCTTCAGGACAATGCCGAATAGTTGGGTAGCACTTGTCATCCCTGTCTTATCCTCTGTTTTAGTGGAAATGATTAAAAGGTTTTACCCTTATGGTGACGTTCATTATAGAATTTTTGGTATATACTCCTCATTGGATGTATAGGCTGGGATGCTTTAATATCTCTGTCTGTCATTTCGTTAACAGTGGGAACATTAAGACAACGGCTTCCTAAAGAAGAAGAGGAAGGGAAGGTGAATATGGCCCCTGGCACTGAAGTAGATGAGGAACAACTAGATCCAAGATCTGACGATGATGATACGTAAGTAGGTCCTGTGCAGATACCAAAATCAAGCACCGGTAGAAAGTTAACATGCTGTTGTTGAAAGAGAAGATAGCCTCTAGAAACTTAGCTAAGGTTCTTCTCCAGTTCTCTAATACGTTGTTTTATATATTTGCAGCACTGATATTCTGTCTTAATCACTCTGGCTTTGTCATACAAATATCTTTTGATATCTGGCAAGGCTAGTACCCATGTGTTCTTTTAGTCTCCACACCTTTTTCTTCAAAATTATCTTAGCCATTGTTGCCGGGTTACTCATCATATACATCTCTGCATACTCTTGTAAAGTGTCATGAGAAACTTTATTAGGATTTTGGTAGGAATGACATTACATTTGTTGATTTAATTATGGGAATTGCCCTCTTTGTGATTATGAATCTTTTTTAAAAAACTATTTTTTAGCTGGCAAATAAAAATTGTGTATATTTATGGTATACAACATGATGTTTTGAAATATCTATACATTGTGGAATGGCTAAATCAAGCTAATTAATACATGCATTACCTTACATATTTATCATTTATTTTGGTGAGAACACTTAAAATCTACTCTTACCAATTTTCAAGTATACAATACATTGTGTTGCTTCCAATTTTTTGGCTATTATAAATAAAGCTGATATGAATATTTATGTACATGTCTTTGTGTGGATGTAAGTTTTCATTTTTCATGCATGGGTAAATATCTAGGAGTGGAACGGCTGAGCTGCATGGTAGGTGAATATTTAGAAATTGCCAAACTTTTTTAAAGTGGTTATGCCATTTTACATTTCCACAAGCAGTATGTGAGTTCTGGTTATTTTACATCTTTGCCAACACTTGGTATAGTCAGTTTTAAAATTTTTTGCCAATCTAATGGATGTGTAGTGGTGTCTTTACATTTTTTGAGTTTGTGGAATTATTCATACATCCTTGCTACCAGTTCTTTGTCAGATACCTACTTTGCCAATATTTTCTCACTGTTTGGGTTTTCTTACTCATTTTCTTTGTGGTATGATTCAAGTTTTAAGTTTCTGACTGGTATATTTTTTAAATCACTTTTTTAAAAAATCAGGATTTCTAATTTATTTGCATTTTGGACAAAAACCATCATCTGAATTTTAATGATTTTTAAAAAGTTAATTGGGACTCCTTTTACTATTGAGCACAGGGTCAATTTTATGCCTGTTACAAATGCATATTCTTACTATTTTGGGAGTACATATATTCTATGTAATTATCTATTACATCAAGCTTAAACTTTTTTTGTTAAAGTGTTCTGTAGTCTTTTTTTTCCTTTATCACTTTCTGATAGAGGTGTATTAAAATCTGCAACTGTTTGTGATTTTGATGATTTCTCCTCATAATTCTCCTTTCCGATATACTTTAAATACATAGAAGCCATGTTCTAATTTATGATTGTTATATTATTTTGGTAAAGTATCCCTTTAATACTGTTTGCCTTAAATTCTGTTTTGTCTGATACTGATATTGCTATTCCAACTTCTGTAATTCTTCATCGTATATTATTTTTATGACACGTATTTTTCTATTCTTTTACTTTCATCATTTCTTTGTGGTTTCATTATGGTGTGTTTTTTATAGCGTGCATGTAGCTGGTTGATGTGCTCCTTGTCATATGATAATCTTTTAAGTAGCTTAATTTAGTAAAATTCATTGTAATTGTTGACATATTTGGGTTTCACTCTACCATATCATTTTGGTTTTCTGTTTACTATCATTTCTCCTTTGCTTTTTTCCTCTTTTTTCCTAGCCTCTTGTTAAGTTGACGAACTTTTCTATACTACTTTTTTCTCTCTATTCTAATTTTGAGGATATAGATTATGTTTCTTTTCATTTAATAGTTAGCTTTTATACACTACCTACAAATTGATCTAACAAATTCCAAAGTTGCTCAGTATTTCTTCCTTCCTCCTAAATGTGACAAGCACAATCTAAATAACCACTGAAACCATTCCATTCTGATATTTTTTTATCTAGAATTATAATTTTATTTAAAAGCTTTTATATTGTGAAAAACTTTAAACATATAGTAAAAGTAGAGAGAAGAGCATAATGAACCGTTGTGTATCCATGATCCAGCTTTAACAAGTATCAACATTGTTGATTCTATCCCCACATTCTCCTTTTTTTTGTAAGTAGAATATTTTAAATTTCAGACATCAAATCATTAAATACAATTTTACCATTTTAAAACAAAAATGTATATATATCTTATTCTGTATAATGATACAATATGTATCTATTATTCCCAAACTTAACTCAATTTGCCAACATAGTTTATTTTCTGAACTTGCCACTTTTTTTTTATCCCATGCTTTCCCTCTGGTTTCATTTTTCTTCTTGTTGATGTATATCCTTTAATGATACTTTATGATAGGTTAGTGGGTGGTAAACTTTCTTATTCTTTGCATATCAAAAATTATTTTTATTTTGCTTTGAATCTTTAGCAGTAATTTTGCTGGGCACACAATTTTAGGTTGACAGTTATTTTTCTCCTGGCCTCCACTATTGTGGATAAGAAATCTGCTTTCACCTAATTGTTTTTCTTTTAGAGATATGCTAACTTTCTCCCTGATACTTTTATAATTTTCCTTTTATCTTTGTGTTCTTATGTTTTATGATAGTATGTCTAGGTCTGGAAATGTCTTTTGTCCTGCTTGCTTCACTTTCTTTTAAGAACCCATGACTTTCTTTAGTTCTGGAAAATTTTTATATTTGCTGTTCTTATTTCCTCCATTTTGGTCCTCTAATTAGATATAATTTGGAGCTTCTCAATCTATGCTCAATAATACCTAATTGTGCTTTCATATTTGTTATTCTCTTTGTTCCATTACAGATTTTTTTTTAATTGTATACCCATCACACAGACCAGATGTTTTTTGTTTGTTTGTTTGGTTTGTTTGAGACAGAGTCTCACTCTGTTGCTCAGGCTAGAGTGCCGTGGCGTCAGCCTAGCTCACAGCAACCTCAAACTCCTGGGTTCAGGCAATCCTCCTGCCTCAGCCTTCTGAATAGCCGGGACCAGAGGTGTGTGCCACTGAGCCTGGCATCTCCTGTATTTTCAGTGTCTCTCTATTACTTTCTCCCCCCCCCTCCAGCATATAAACATGCCCAAATCTCTCCCATCTTATGAAGCCAAAAAACCACTGCCCCCAGGTTCTCTAGATAACACCGACCCTCTCAGAGCCAGGCTCCCTGAAGGAGGAGTTTAATCTAATTGGTACCACTTTTTTACCTCTCATTTCTTTCTCAATCCACTGTGCGGTTCCTGCCACACAGAATTCCTCTGAAATTGTCTCTCAGTGGACTGTTAATTGCCAATTTACAGTGGACTTGAAAATTGCCAAATAAGATCATCACTTAGTCCTCACCTTATCTGACTGCTCCCTTGGCTCCCATGACACACATTTTCTTGGCTCTTATCAGCTCTCAGTCCCCTTCACCTGCCATGTAAATATTAGTGATCTTTGGGATTGTTTTCTTGGTCTCCTGCCCTCTTCCCTTCTAAAAATACTAATGTTGTAGTCTTAGACACAATTTCAATTCCTGGTTCTACTAATTAGTAGCTGTGAAAACTTGGACATATTTTTTCACCTCCTTGAGTTTTGGTATATGCAATTTGATGATAATAATGTCTACCTCACAGAGCTGTTAGTGGTAGATGAAATATGGTATGTGTAAGTGCCCTAGGACAGTGACTGCCATGTAGTAAGGGCCCAATATATGGCAACTGTTTTCCTTTTTCTTCTTTCTTCCTCTCCTCTTAAACATAAAAGTGATGTTAAACATAAGAAGGATATTAGTAAGTAAGCAAAAGACTGATCCTCCTAAGTTTGGTTGTTTATCACCCTTAGAAAAACAAGGCTGATATAATCAATAATTTATTATCTGAGTGAAAATGCAACTTTCATATTGCTCAAGTGGGGATGGGGAGTGAAAAGGGAAACTAGTTTTCATATGTATTATGTATTCTTCAGTGCTTTCATATCACAATGTTAGTTTTTACTGTTTATTTCAGAAATTTTGAAGAATCTGAAGATGAGTTGAGAGATGAAGTAGTAGAATCTCTAGAAAAACTTGCTACTTTCAAAGAGGAAGAAAAAAGAGAAGAGGCCTCCAGTTCCTCTAAGGACTCTGAAAAGTCAGGAGAGAGAGAGGGGAGAAGCATGCTGAAATTTGAAGAATTAAATGAAGGTTTGGAGGATGTTTCGACTCCAGCTAATGACCAAACTTGTGTTGTTGATGAAGACCAAGGAATATCAACAACCAGTCAAAATATACAAATGTGATTACTGTACCTTTTCTTAAATAATAAGTTAATATCCATTAACTATTTTTTAGTATAGTCATATATGTTCATTTATTATAAAGGTTTTCTAGTAATCCCAAGGATTTATTAATTTTTCTTTCAATTTAGACAATAGAACCAACTTTTAAGCATAGAAATTATTATTTTTACTTTAAAACTTTTGTTAAGTAATCTTTTAGATAATATATGTGGTAGGCAGAATAATGTGGCTCAAACACTCGCCTCCAAAAGACATCATCACATCCTAATCCCCAGAATTTGTGAATATGTCATTACATGGCAAAGAGGAATTAAGGTTGCAGATGGAACTAAGTCTGCTAATTAGCTGACTTTAGGGAGGGTCCTTAACCACTTCGGTACCAGTGTTGACTACAGTCGATAGCCACAGATGAACGTGCACAGTTGAGTGTCGACTTTAGCCGACAGCCGTGATATGACTTTTCTAATTTTTCATTTATCAAAATAAAATTGTGAACATTTAAAAATAACGTAATGAAAACATATATGTATATGTTACCTATTCTGATTTACATTACAAGTAAAGCTGCCTGTAAAGTAAAACAAGCTTTCAGTGCTTTAAAGCTTTCATCACACAAGAGCAAAACGGATTCGTCATCAATACACAGCACAAGCTATCATGCAGACTATGAGTGCCAGCTGTGGGCAAGGCTTCGCGGACCGTACTGAAGTGGTTAAAAAGGGAAGAGGAAGGCAAAAGAGAAAACCAGGGAGAAGGCAGAGTGAAAAGGACAAAGGCTGATGTTGCTGGCTTTGAAGATGGAGGACGAGGCCACAAGCTAAGGAATGCAGGCAGCTTATAGAATCTGGGAAAGGCAAAGAAACAGATTCTTCTCTAAAGCCTTCAGAAGGAACACAGTTCTGCTGACACCTTGATTTTAGCCTAGTGAGATCCATTTCAGACTTCTGAACTGCAGAACTGTGAGATAATAAATTTGTGTTGTTTTACCTAAGTCTGTGATAATTTGTTAGGATGGCGATAGAAAACTAATACAATATACAGATCATTTCAAAATAATGAATATGCCATTTTATGAAACTGTGATTTTGAAATTTCTTAACTTATATTGAATACACTTTTTTTGAAGCTGATGTTGACACTCATGTAAGGCAATTGAGCAAAGTGAAGAACAATGCATGCCATGTTCATTATGCACTAAATAACCATTTTATTATGTTTTATTGAACTATTTTCTAATAGTTTCAAGTGTATAGATTGTAAACTTCTTCAGGGCATGAAATATATTTGGTTTTTATGGCTTATGATGGTCTTTTTAGGTATAGTTATTAGCATAGTGCCAGAAATAATTTCTTGAATTAATAAATGCTAATACATTTCCCTGTTAAGACTGTAAACTCTGTGAGGCAGGAAACTAGACTTAAATTTTTTTGGTATTGATCTTAATCCCAATATTGAACATGTGCCCAGAGCTTAACAGATGTTTCCTCAAATACTAGGTGGTGTGTCTGCTGCTAGGAAGAAGAGGGTGGTTATATTTCAAGGTAGAATTCTGCTTGAAATATTTGCTCTAAGATAAAACAAAAACTGAAATGGCACATTGATACTTTGTTAAGCTTAGAAAACAAAGATAAGGAGGGGTTGGTGAGATTATTTCTAGGTTCTGCTTAGTATTTACAGTTGGTATATTTTTATTAAATGTGGCCAAGCACAGTGGCTCACACCTATAATCCTAGCACTCTGGGAGCCGGAGACGGGAGGATCACTTGAGCTCAGGAGTTTGAGACCAGCCTGAGCAAGATCCAGACTCCATCTGTACTTAAAAAAAAAGAAAAAGGAAAAGAAAAAAGAGAACAGTTACCTGGGTGTGGTACCTGCATTCCCAGCTGAAAGGGGCGGCCTTCCAAAAATAACAGGAAAATACCTAATCATCTTCCAGTTTCCCCAGTAATAAAGATCAAGCCTATGAGTTCTCTCACTAAGAGGTACCCTGCAGTTTTGTTTTGCACAACTTCTGAAAACAGTGACATTTTAGTGGACCAGTTCTCCAGAAGTTCTCCAGACTCTAGCTGATATACCACTTTGACACTTTTCAGTTTTATCAGTCTTCCAGAAATAATAAAAATGCATGTAACACCATATTAGGAACATTGAAAATGAACATATATGGAAGTTGTATTTTTCAATATGTTTGTGATACAAAAATCATTTAGAAAAAGCTTAAAAAAGTTTTATGGAATTCCTAGGCTAGCTATGTGTAGTTCACACCTGTAATCTTAGCACTTTGGGAGGCTGAGGTGGGAGAATCGCTTGAGCTCAGGAGTTCGAGACCAGCCTGGGCAAGAGTGAGACCCCATCTCTACTAAATATAGAAAAAATTAGCCAGGCATGGTGGCAAGCGCCTGTAGTCCCAGCTACTCAGGCGGCTGAGGCAGGAGGAATTCCAAAATACTTTATTCCTTCACTATATCCTCTACTTTTGCTCTGTCCATTTCAATTTAGCTTTGGTCCCATAATTTGCATAGATTAGGAGGTTGAGTGGGCAACAGTATGAATCTTACCTCAAAGACTAGGTATAAAATGAGAAAAAGCACAGGGCTGGGAGTCAGTATATCCAGGTTATAATCCTGATTCTTTCATCAAACAGCTTTGTGACACTGAAGGAATCTCCTACAAACTTTAAATTTTTCTTGTCTGTAAAGTTGAAAATAAGAGAAAACTGGACTAGAGAATTTGTAGGGTTCCTTTCACTCCAATTTCTAGCAGTCTTTCTTTTCTAAATGGAGTCATCTTGAACACAAAGCTATGCTGGTGTATCAGAACATCCTGCAACTGACTCCTTTGCTTTTTGATCTTATGACAGAAGATGGCCTGCAGATGAACCAACAACATAAGTAGTAGATAACGAAGCTGGCCGGACTGACGAATGATTGAGAGGAGACTGCAAAGGAGTAATATACCTCTTTCCCATACCCCTAACACAAAGACAAATCACACTGAAGGATTTCAATTCACTGAACTAGATGGAAATGCTATATATGCAGAAAATGCAAAAGTTGTAGGTCTTTACAGCCATTATCTGCACACACACACACATACTCACTTTTCTATGTTAGTTATTCAGGATAGAAATCATATTAAATTTATACCAATTCCTAACTACTGGCTTAGTAACCAAGAATCTACATGAAGTTGTAATAATGCATTGATAAAGACAGGATGACATAATACATTTATGATATATTGTGACCTTTAATTAAAGTAACTTTTATAATTTTCAAAGTAGTTTCACACACTTTCCACCTCAGTATCACAACTGTAAAAGGTAGTGAGGATAGGTATTTAATATTAACATCTCCAGATTATAGATGAAGACTCTGAACTCAGAAAGATTAGGGAGCAGCTTTGGTATCAAAAGGTCAGAAGTTTGTAAAAGATGAAGCTAAAGGTAGGCTCAGGAATGCTAACTGCTTGTCCAGTGCTTTTTTCAAAATGCATTTTGAAGATGGCTCTCTGTCAGAAAAACGACTTGAGGTTCTCTTGAATGACTTAAAGCTGACTTCCAGCCTCTGAGAGGTGGAGCTGTTAAGGGATAATGAGAGATCCATACAAATGGGCTGATAGTCCTGAACTAAAAACGATTTTCACAAATTCCTAGCTATGGAAAGGATTGCTGGCAGTACTTTGGCCTCTACATACTTATGCACACTGATAAAACATCAGTCTCATCTCTTGACTATATGCTTTGGGAACATGATTAAATAAGCCTGTTTATAGTTTCTTTCAAGAAAATCACAGGCATATTAAAAAGTACCACCCATAATATTGTTTAGAATTTAAATGTACCAGAATTTTTCTGTGTTCCAAAAATGTCAGAACAATTCTAAAACGCCAGTTATCGGTCTATTAGTCATCCATTTTCTTTTCAACATTTCCTTTCTTTTTTATTTTTTAGCACAAATAGACGCTGACAGAAAATTTCCTTCTAAAAGGAAATTTTCTTTCCTGTTTCCTATAGTGATTTGAAAAATGGGATTTAAAAAATACGGATTATAGCAAATTTCATGATTAGTTTTTTTCTTTCAGATTCATATTTTTCAGAATTTAAGACCAAATACTAATCTAAAATTTTTACATTTAAGCTACATAAGATTACCTTTTCCATTTAGGTAATTTTGCCTTTTTTCATTGAAATAAATATCTTGCCTATATACATAATGCTAAGAATATGGCATAGGCTGACTTTATTACAATAGGGAATGAGTTTAGAAAAATATTTACATATGAAGGTGTTTAACCATTTTATATAAAATGTCTTTAATTTGTACGTATATGGCATTATTTAAATAACTTTTCCACAGATGATAGGAATGTCACTTCAAACTCCTGATCAGAGAATCTGCTTACAGATGCACGAGCATTTTTTCTGATTTGGAGTCTCTTTTCTGCAGACATAGACAGAATATGAGCCATAGTCTCAGCATAGCCTTCTTCAGTCTCAGCCAGAAATCCAGTTATGTCTCCTTCGTGAGGAACAACAATGTCAAGCTTCGGGCCCCCTGAATTGTGTGCGAGGATGACTGTGCCAGCTGCCATACACTCCACAACTCCTGAGAAAGAAAAAAAACATGTAGTCTTTTAAGTTTCTGAGTGTGTTCACAAGAACAACGGTGAGCAGAAACCTTCAAATTTTAAGAGATTCATAAAAATTTTAATTCAACGTCTATATGTCTATAAATTTGCTCATTTAACCTTCATGATGGAAAATAAAAAAATTTTAAGTTTAGTTTTTAAGTCTTCACAATACTGCTGCTTCATTCTTAATTAAAACAGACAAGTAGGTGGAAGAACAGCCTAGAACAAATAGATATATCATAGATAATTAAAGTAGAAGACTAGAGAAAGTTAGCAAGGTGGCAGAATATTAACAGGTATTAGATAAAAGGAGTAAAAAGATAACAAAAGCAAAATTTAAGAGTTCGAATTACATTATTAGCAAAAAAAAAAAAAAAAAAAAGAAAATATGTAAAGCACCTCAGTGAAGCATACTATTGCTGGTGCTTATGCTACTGCCTGGATTTCTGGCACATTTGGGACTACTGCATGCCCAATAGCAGTGTTGAACTGAATGGAAGTTGTGGTTACGTTCTGCCAAATGACACAGGTGAGGGTATAAATTCCTCCAGCCAGCCTTTCTTAGCTGTAGTCCTAGAATTAAGCCCTTCAGAGAATGATTTAAGTGACTGCTTTCCCAATTTTCTGAAGGATGGTACAGAGCTGATATCATCTTAGACACCTAGGAGAGAAGTTAAATCATTCCAACTGTTTATTTAACAGTGGCAAAATCCCTGCAGAACACAACTGAGCAGCTCAGACTGTATTCTGCTTGAGGATGCAGAGCATCCCCTGGTCCTTTCTCAGAGAATGTCTGATCAACTTCACCCCTCCTCTCTACCGGCCCCTTCCATCAGCACTGAAGCACATGCCCCTCCTCAGATGCTGCAGCCTCCTCCCCGGCCATCATCTCTCTCCCTACTCCTTTTTTCACAGTGTGGTTTGCACTCTAACTCCACTTGCTTGCTTCTTAATGCTCAACTTTTGACTTTTTGCTCACAGTCTTTTGCTTCCACTTCTCCCTTGAGACTGCTCTTGCGCAGGTAACCAATGACTGCCTTACCTCTCCCAACATCTGGGCAGCACCAGAATATGTGCCCTTTCCCTTCTTCCTGAAGCACTCTCTTCCTTGGTTTCCAGGACATTATGTGTGGCCAGCTTTCCCCTTCCCTCCATTTCTTCTTCTGCCCACTTCTCAACTGTTCCTGTTCCCTGCATTTTGGACTAAGAGCCTTTTCCCGCTCTGCACACATCCCCCAGACAAACTTATCCATATCCACGGGGGATTCAGTTACTACCTGCATGAGGACACTGCCTCAATCTGTATTACCAGATCAGATTCCTCTCCTCCACTTCAGAATCCTCTATACAACTACCTCCTGGACACACGCACTCATAGGCTCCACAGACAATCTAAACGCTACAAGTTCGAAACCTGGCTCACCAACTGCCTCTGCTTGTGTGTTCATTCTCTGGGGGCTATCAACACCATTCAGACAGCTGCACTGCCCAAAACCCATAGGAGGTCATCTAGGTCTCCTCTTCCTCCCTCATTTAACACATTTGGTTAACCACCAAGTCCTGTTCAAGATGACCTTGAAATCTCTCGCAATAGTGTTCACCTGCCAAGTTCAGTCCGCCAGGACCTTCCCCCTGGGTTGCTGCAGCAGTCCCACTTGTCTTCCTGCCTTCCCAGTCTTGCTCTCTCTGTCCTCACCAATGCACTCCCCATGCTGCAGCCAGAATAGACTTTAGGAAACAGCTTTTATTAATTTTTTTAAACTTTTTTTTATCTTTTGAGGCAGAGTCTTGCTCTGTTGCCCTGGCTAAAGTGCAGTGGTGTCAGCATAGCTCACTGTAGCATCAAATCTGGGCTCCTCCCACAGTTTCCTGAGTAGCTGGGACTACAGGTATGCACCACTACACCTGGCTAATTTTTCTATTTTTTGTAGAGATGGGCTCTTGCTCTTGCTCAGGCTGGTCTCAAACTGCTGAGCTCAAGTGATCCTCCTGCCTTGGACTCCCAGAGTGCTTGGATTACAGGTGTGAGCCACTGTGCCCGGCCAGAAGCAGCTTTTAAATGCAATACTTAACGTCCTTCCATCCTTTCCCACTGGCCTGACCTGGCCCAGATCACCTCTCCATATTCTTGCCATCTCCCCTTCAGGCTCTGGCCATGTTGCACTTAGTCCCCTGAATGTGCCTGCTGATGCTCCTGTGCTCACAGTGCTGTTGCCTCTGCTGGAAACTCTACCCTCTTGCCCAGCTAATTTCTAATTATTGTTCAAGTTCCAGCTTGAGTGTCACATCACTTCGCTGAGCAACAGTTCCCTGCCCCTATAAGTCCGTGGAAGGTGTTTCTCTTCGGTGCTTTCACATCACCTGCACTTTCCTAGCACAGCACTTGGCACACTGCACAGCACGTGTAGCCTGTCAGTACCGCCAAGGGTGGGAAGCCTCCGACAGGCAGAGCAGCTCCCTTCTCCGTCACATCCCCAGCACCTACTTGAGTGCCTGGCATAGAATGAATGCTTGGTAAGTATTTGTGGAAGGAAGCACAGGCGGTCAGAACCCATGCAGAAGGCTGGATCAACAAGTTCCTGCTGAATGTCTGGGCCAAGCACTCTGCCATTAACTAGGAATAAAAATGTATAAGAGCCAGGGGTGGTGGCTCATACCTATCACCCCAGTACTTTTGGAAGCCAAAGCAGGAGAATCACTTGAGGCCAGGAGTTTATTTATTTATTTATTTTTTGAGACAGAGTCTCACTCTGTTGCCCTGGCTAG
>VBSM01003176.1:64043018-64120901 GCA_008086735.1 Cheirogaleus medius
CTCCCAGAGTGCTAGGATTACAGGCGTGAGCCACCGCGCCCGGCCTCTACTATTAATTGCCCCTGCCCCTTGTAATGCCCCGCTCCTCTCAGTCTTCATTCTCATTCCTACCCACACTGTACTTCCAGATCACAAGTAGAAATTCTGCATTTCCTCTGCTTTAACACTCCTGGTGACTCTGTACCATCCATCTGCAGGACCAAGTCTAGACTTCCTGCCCTTCTGGACTTGGCCCCAGCCCCTTTTTCTGGCTGTGTTCTGGGCCTGACCCAGTTAGGAGAAGTGGTTTGGATGGTAGAGTATTTAAATTTCCCACAGTTTATGACTGTTCAAAAGCATGGGGAACATAGGTTCCCAACATACTTTCCTTATTAGCCATTCATAGCCACAGTACAGAAGAAGCTTCTATGTTTATAATGATCTCATATCATCAAGGAAAAGTTAAAGTATGTTTAATAACTCACATTTTAAAAGGCAGCAGAAAGATGCCAGATTTGGGGGGGATTTTTACCCAAAATAGCTGAAATTTTTTAAAAATCTAGTGCTTAAAGAGATAAGCTTCAGTTACCTGGAGAACTCACTTACCACTTACAGTAAATGAAACGTAGTCAGCAGGGCACGTGGAGATCCTGTTAGATCCTGTCAGCAAGAGAGAGCCGCAGATAAGCAAGCAGGACCTGAGTAAACAGGAGCGATGGCACATACTCCAGACTCATCTACACTGGCTCCAGAGGCAGGTGCACGGCCCCGGGCAGTGCTGGGCTCAGGCAGGGAGGCTGGGGGTCAGGCCCTAAGGCCCTTAGCAGAAAATATGCCTTTCTGGTTTGAATGGCATTTCTGGGACATTGAGGCAGATTCTTTTTTGGCTGAGCACTTGGAAGGTAAGCAAACACAAACGCATTTTGGAGGAGTCAGTTGCCCTGAGTGTGCTTTAGTAGCACAAGCAAACAAGTCCTCCAATCCCCATGGAGTAAGATCAGAAGCTGCAGAATAGCAAAGGTGTAAAAGACCTTTGGTGAATGGACCAGTAGTAAGGCCACCTTCCCTCAAATAGAACAGATCTCTTGGTCAGGAGTTCTTAGAGATAATGACGGCAGTTTTAATGGGGGAAGAAGGATCATTGTGGGCAACCCATAAGGAGGCAGAATCCTCAGTTACCGTGGGACCGTTTTATCAACCAACCCAGTTCAGTCTGCAGTGTGGACATTCCATATACATTTGTAGCAGGAGGTGTGGCCAGGATTAGCGGCGGGCAGACCTGTTCTTCCCACGGTGGCTGAGGTCTCCTCTTTTCCGACTCTGAGCCTGTGGGGTGGGGTGGGTGGGGTGGGTGGGGTGGGGGGTAGGAAGGAAGTCAGTGCTGCCGGACAGAGCAGGCGGCTGCCTGGATTACCACATTGTCGTGTGTCTCCTCCTATTAATCCTCATGTGGAACAGCAGGTAGCCTGAGAAGCCTGAATTGTGTATTAGTTCCCCACTGTTGTGCCACATATAAAAAACAGATGAGCCTTGTTAGCCAGTGAGTTTGTGCAGTCAGTGCTTACTGAAGTCAAGCCTTTGGTCCAAGGGAAAACAAAGCTTCGGGATACATGGAACTTTCTTATACCTTCTTGAAAATGCAAGTCATGTTGCCTGGGGAATACTTCCCTCACCAAGTGTTCTGCACCCTGCCAACCTTGGAGCTATGGAAGAGGCAGCTGAAGTTATTCCAAGAAAACACTGGCAGTTTGGAAATAAAAGGAAATGTCATATCTCCCCTGCCTCTAGGCTGGGTTTCTAGGAGTGCACATGGTCAAAAGGAAACTGCGCTTAACTTTGGGAGATGATTACATCTGGGCTTCTGGACGCACCAGCCGGTGTCCCGGCAGTGCTGGGTGAGAGCGAGCTCGGGCCGTGTGCAAAGACCCACAGTGCTGCCTGCAGTGTGATGAGCGAGAGGGTGCCAGCTGGTGGGACGGGTGTAGATAAACAGAAGCAAGTAGGTGCGGTGGCGTGCAGCCTGTCCAAGTTGCTGAAGCTTGCTGCCAAATGAAGACTGCTGGCGTCCTCTCCTGGGCCGGCTCAGGAGCGGAAGGGTGCCTTCTCCCTGCTAATGAGGACACTTTTAAAGCACTTCCTTCCAATACAACCAGTACTCTGGAGAAGGTGAACCGTGTTAGTGGGAGTGAGGTGTGACTGGATCTGGTGATGGAGAAAGCTGGGGGCGAGGTGCCCCAGGCCCTGAGCAGTCCTTCCTGGCAACCGAGTGACCCTCATGTGACTCAGCTGTCTGTCCACAAGCAGTGGTCCTTTAGGAGGAACCCTGGGGCCAGTCTCTCAACCAGGCCAGTTTCTTCAGAGGAGGAAGGCACTTCCCCATCAGAGGAGGGAGAATTTCCACGGAGAGTTTTGAATGGAAGCTGGGAAATGAGTTCCAACCAGGTCAGTGCAATTATAGGCAGGCTGAAAAGCCAGAGGGGGCTTGGACCAAGTTTACCATGGAGGTTTCTGTCCAGGTCTCATGTAGGGGGGGTTGGGAAGCCGTCGGGGTGGGGAGTAAGAGTAGGAATGTAGCAGTGAGCAGGAGTCTAGGTGATTAATCCCACCGTGGGTGAAGCTTGGGTTTTGTGGCTTCCTAGTTCTAGGATATTTTGTAAGCTTCTGTGGAACAGAAGTTTTCCAGAATGCAAGTCAGATAAATATGGGCCTTTCCCCCTTTTTATTTTTTTAAAGTGACTACCATATTTTGTTAATCTCCATATTTCAACTAAATAAACATTTTGAAAATGTTGCTGCACAGTGAAGCTGCTTTTCTTAAGCAAATGAAAGTTTTGTTGCTCCGAAGGTCAGGTCATGTGCAAAAGTAGGGCAGTGTGACATTTTGTAAAATGGTGCCTTAGTAGCATTTCTGAGGGGGACTGGTGGTCTGCATGGGGTCTTTTTCGTTGACATAGATGAAAAAAAAAAGTACTTTTGAAGGCATTCTACTAGTTAGATACAAAGGAAAGTTCTTATAAGTACTTTGCCTCCTCTAAGACTTATTTTTCTGGTGTTTATTGTTTTAAAAGTCCCCCAAGCTAAAGGAAATTTTGTGAAAAGAGCTTCATGAAATGTACCGTGTGTGGGATTTACATATGTTGAAGTCACGTACTACTTGAATATTGAAGACGGAAACTCTTTGAGTAAGGATTCTGCATTTTGCTGCCATGTTTTTAAGCCAAGGATATAATTATGCTCTGAAGTATTTATTTTAAAATACTAAAAATGTTTTTTGGTGTGCTGAATTTGTGGAAAATTCCAAGAGGTGTCAAGGTTTCTTTCCAGGCAAATTTAGTAACAGGAAGTGTAGAATCATTATTCAGCTGCTGCCAGTTTGGGTAGCCTTGACACAGAGTAAGGGTTAGTGTGATTTGGTGGTGGCGGGACAGGAGCAAGGTGATGGATAGAATCCTGCAAACTCCATGCTCAGTGAATTTTAACTATTCTGTTTTCCAAAATAGTTGTATAGTTTTAATTTTGTATCTCTTAATAGCTAAACTAATATGTACTAAATCATTTAGAATCTTAAAGAGTGACAAAGTATTTAATGTGGATTTTCATATGTTGCCTATTTATGCAATAGTGGGTGAATGTTTATATTTTTGGCTGAGTGTTCAAGATAGTGAAATATTAAATATTTGGCGGGGGGGATGCTTGAGAATATTTCTTTAAAATGTCCAAACCATTACTTTATGAATTCCAACCTATATCTGAAGTTTGAGGATGTGACATATGCTAGTGATTTTTAATGGCCAGCATTAATCTCCCATGACTAGGGGGGCAACCTAAACCTGGTTAGAGGACCCCCTTCAGAAAGGAGGGCTGGAGAAGAGGCCTTGGGGAGGGCAGATCTGGGTGCAGATCCACACTCTGCTGATTACAGGTTGTGGGGCTTGGGCAGGTGAGCCTTGGATTTCCTGAACTTCCCATTCCTCATTGCCTCACTTTGTAGATTATTATACAAATGCAAAATAGTATTACTTTTGCCAAAATTATGCTTTTCAGTAGACTTTCCATCTCTGAGATCTGGTAGGTGTGCTGTCTGTCTGGATAGGACTATGTTAACCCAGTAATCTGTCTGAGCACAGTTGCAACTGTTTTTTTCTAAAGCTCTGCTTCTTTTTTTTTTTTTTTTGAGACAGAGTCTCACTCTGTGCTCGGACTAGAGTGCTGTGGTGTCAGCCTAGCTCACTGCAACCTCAAACTCCTGGGCTCAAGCGATCCTTCTGCCTCAGCCTCCAAAGTAGCTGGGACTACAGGCATGTGCCACCATGCCTGGCTAATTCTTTCCGTTTTTGGTAGAGATAGGGTCTTGGTCTTGCTCTTGCTCAGGCTGATTTCAAACTCCTGACCTCAAAAGATCTGCCTGCCTCGGCCTCCCAGAGTGCTAGGATTACAGGCATGAGCCACAATGCCCGGCCAAGCTTCTGCTTCTAAAAGTAGCATGTTGCTCATTATAAAAAACAAATTTACCATGGGGAGAGGGGAATAAAAACGTATAAAGACGAAAATCAAAACAACCATTTTGTCCCTACACATATGCAAGTATGTTTATGTGTACATACATGCATGTATTTTTTTACAAATATGGGATCAGATTGTACATACTATTATCTACCTTGCATTTTTTACTTCATATTTTGTGGACAGTTTTCTATGTCCATATATTTATATATACACACACATCTATATCATCATTTTTGATTGCAGTCCATTGTTAAATTTAGTATTATTTTTAGAATTTATATTATCCTCAAATAGGGGAAATTTGTTGTAGCTGGTTTATAATTATGAAAACCAGACTAAAATAGTCCGTTATAGTTGAGTCCTTGTTCACTGTTAACAATATGTTGACTCAAAGTTATAAATCAAACTTTGGACCTTGATAACTAACACTTATTTAGCACTTGGTATGTGGTAGGTACCTTGCTCTGTCATTTAATCACTTTAACAACCTCAGGAGGTATCATCACTCCCCATGGTTCTCATTCCACAGATGAGAAAGCAAAGGCTGAGAGCTTAGGTTGCCTGAAGGATTTAATTCCAGGTCCATCTGACAAGAAGCCCTTGCTTTTCCTTAGGGACATTGAAGTCTTATTTAATATACTGGGTGAGATAGAGTTTTGAAAATATTTGAGTATTGAAAAGCTACTAATTTATAGCAAATGGAAAATTAGCTTTCAGGTGGCACTTGATTCACAAAAGACACAGGTAGCTGTGAATATTTAAAAATTGCTATTAATGGTTAGTGGATTTGTTCACTTATATTTTACTTTTCTTATACAGTGTAGATAGATTATACTTTTGGGGTGGAATCGTGACTTTGAGCAAGCTGTAAGTTTTTTTTATTCTATGTTTTGGACAGGCAGAAAGAAAACAAGTCTTTTTTTTTTTTAAGGCATAACTAGTAAAAACTAGAAGTCTGGAGAACATTAGAAAATCATTAGAAAATGATTAGACATTAGAAAATCATCCCATTAGAAAATCTCTCTTCTTTGCTGTTGTGAGCAGGGGTAAGCCTGGGGAGATTTCTAGGCAATCAGTTATGAAAAGGGGAGGGATGGGGAAGAGGACCATCTCCCCATACCCTGCTGGGGAGAACATGCTAACCAGAGAGTAGAAGGCAGGGGCCTCAGTGTCTGGGCCCCAGTGTTCTCATGGAAGTGTCCATAGACTTCTGCGCTGCCTCCCTGGGCCACAGTCTTTCAGGCCTAGGAGGGTGAACAGGTGCCTGCTGCTGAGACTCCCCCTTCTCCAGCCCCTCCTTACCTCTCTTACCTGCATTGGGGGGTGGGGAGTGGTTGGAGGTACTGGGAACTTGTTCCAAGTGTGTGCAGAATTCCCCATTCTTTCCAGAAACAACTGCGTAAGCCTCCTCACTACATGACTGTATTGACCTCTTTGGCCAAGCTTGGCTGATGTATTTGTCATCGTATCCTGTATCTGGCAGACTTCAGTCCTCAGTATCAAACTATTGAATAGTGAACAAATGAATGAACTAGAAGTGAATTTATGTTGCAGCAGAGAGGACTGATGTTGGACACATTGAACTGACGATGACTCTAAGGTTGTGTGGGCTTACCAATTTTAGAAAGCAAGATACAGAATTTTGTCTTAGGTGAGGGGGTGGTTAGGTTGGGTTTTAATTTTTCCTAGATGAAATCAAGATGACTCAGCTGGCACAGGTATATATCCCTCCTAAAATAAAGGGGAAAAGATGAAGTGGGATGATCTAGTCACTTACAGAAGTAGAAGTGACTATCTATTGCCATGGAATCATCATTATCAGTTGTTACTAGAATTTTATTTGCTTTTCTAGAGAACATAGCAATTGGATTCTTGGGTTTTTCCTAAAAGTGGTATCTGCTGGATATAAACATCAGTAACAAAGTATAGAACTGTGTTTTTTTCCCCTCTCAAATAGTACTATATTTATACAGTTCTGTGTTTTTTTCTCTTTGAACCTATCATGGATGTCTTTCCATGTCAATGCATGTGAATTCACCTATTTTTTTTATCATTACATAGAATTCTATTGGATGGACTATATTTTATGTAACCAGTCTCTATAGAAGAATATTTAGATGGTTTCCAGTTTTTTGCTATTTAAATGTAGCAATGAACATTCTCACATAATTGTATATCTGTGTGATGAAATTTCCAGAAGTGGAATTACTACGACAAAGGCAGTGGACATTTAATATTTTGATAGATATTGCCTAAATGCTCTCCAAAAAGGTATAAATTTACCTTTCTATAAACAGTGGTTAAGAACTATTTTTCCTTATACTCTTTTTTTTTTTTTTGAGACAGAGTCTCACTCTGTAGCCTGGGCTAAAGTGCCGTGGTGTCAGCCTAGCTCACAGCAACCTCAGACTCCTGGGCTCAGGCGATCCTCCTGCCTCAGCCTCCTGAGTAGCTGGGATTACAGGCATGCGTCACCATGCCCGGCTAATTTTTTCTATATATTTTTAGTTAACCAATTGATTTGTTTCTATTTTTAGTAGAGACGGGGGAATCTCGCTCTTGCTCAGGCTAGTTTTGAACTCCTGACCTTGAGCGATCTGCCCGCCTCGGCCTCCCAGAGTGCTAGGATTACAGGTGATGCCCTGCCTTTTCCTTATACTCTTGCTCACTACATCTTCAAACTTCTAAATTTTTACCAGCCTGTTGAGTGAAAAGTGATAGCTTGTTTAAATTTGTATTTTATTAATTTAAAAAAAGGTTTATCAGATACTTGTATTTCTATTTCTGAGGATTATTTTAAGTAGCAAGTTTCCATGATGCATTTATAGAGTAGTGCTAACTTAAAACATTAGGTTTACACCTGTCTTTTAAAGAAATGTATTTGTTTTATGTGTAGCTGGACATACCTGTAATTCTAGGCAGAAAGCAATACATTCATTAGCCAGTATCATATATATTTTTGTGTGACAAAATAAAATACTAATGGCATTATTTTATCAAATCTGAAAATCATTTGCAATCTATCAACAAAAATAATCCTGAGTCTATTGACTTCTGTCATGTAATATCTGAATTAACCTAATGTCATTGATGTTGACATTTCTTCTAACTAATGATAATATTTTACATATCTCATATAGGTCTTTTACATCATGATCTTATTCATAATTCTGGGAAATGACATAAAAGAAGGAATTATGACTTTATGGTTTCAAATTAGACTATTTCATTCAAGCGTAAAAAAATATTCCAAGCTACTAACAGTTGCTTGATAGTGATGAGCCTCTCATTTAAAAGTTCTTCGTTTGGAGAGAGCCTTGAAACATGGAGTGTTATCAGAGAAGATTCTGAAGCAGAAACGTGCTGTTGATTGATAAAAGTCTGATGGAATAGTTGTTACAGTCGGCATAAGTTAAAAACAACGAATTCTCTGGTCTGAAACAGTTGATGCTAAAGCTGTGTGGCAGGAGATTGCAAATGGGTCCTCCGAGATAATGCTGTGAAGTGCTTCTTGGAGAGGTGACTACCATTGTTTCATAATTTGTGAATTTCTCAGTTTTATTGTGTTGTATGTTGAAAACAACACATTTGTATGTATGTGTACATTGAGGTTTGTCAATTTTATTTGTTAATTTCTTTTTCCAAGGCAAGTATCAGTATACTGCATATTGGTTCTCAGTAAGATTGACATTTTCCCTTGTGGTTGATTGAAGGAAACAGGCAATGGAGAGCCCTTTGTACACAATCACCCAGAAAGTGCACAGTCTGCCGTCTGGAGGGCAGAGATCTGGTCGATGCATGCACAGCCCAGGCACATAGTAGGCTCTCATACATGTTTGAATGAATGCCTGAGTTTTTTGAGTAGATAAAATTTAGGTAATTATCACTGGAAGCTCTTTCTGGACCTTTGTGAAACAATGTTAAAGGACAGGGTAAAGGTTGGAGTTGGGGGTTGGGAGGAATATGTACACAAGTTTTAATGATTCCTTTTCCTTATCAGTAAAATGGGGGAAAATGTAAAGTGCCCTGTAGCCTCCCTGTTTGGCTAAGTTTGTCCTCAGTTCATTATCAGACATTTGTGGTGTTAACCTTTTAAGTCCCCTTTGGCTCTCAGGCCTCCCTGAGGGTGGGCATTATTATTACTTCCATTATATAACTAAAGGAAACAGGCCTGGATTTGCCCAGACAAGGCTGGAGTTCATACCTAAGACTATCAGACATAACATCAAGAAATTCACAAGTAGGAAAGACAAATATTTAACTAAATATATGTGAAAATGTTCTCTAGAGTATAAAGCAGTGTACAAATGTATCATCAATTCATCATTGTAATCATCTTTATCACAATTATTAATATTGTTGCCCAAATTTGAGTGATTTAACAAAATATTTTCTTCCTTGCCTTAGCCAAATGGCAAAAGCACATTTATTTTCTGGTTATAAAAGTAACACTTGTTTTTTTAATTTACGTTTTAAAAATTGGAAAATATATACCAGATATTTAAAAAATCAGTATGTCATAACCCACCCAAAGATAACCTCAATTTTGTGTGTTAATACAGAAGTATATACCCCTGTACACATACATACATAGAGATTTAACACGGGGACCTTGATTGTTCCTCAATTTTTCCTCAGTGGGGGTTTCAGAGACTGACACCTCCCTTCTGGATACCTGGGGTAGTTTGGTTAAGATCCTTTCTTGAGTCAGGCATTCTTTCTGACCCTCCCTCCCCTGAGAATCTGTGGTAACCAGAGAATTCTTAGAGAAGGCTGAGCAAGGCACTGATTCATTCTCAAGTATTCAGGATGATGTAGATGGTCCAGGAACCGTTGCCACCTCTGTCTGTGTCCAGCCTCCCTGTGTAAGTGGGGTTGCCTCCAGTGTGTTTGCAGTTAGAAATATTGAGGAAAGCAGAGCGAGTGCTTCTGAAGCGACAGATGATACTAAGGGCTGAAGTCAGGGCTTCAGGGCCCAGGCAGTTCAGCTCACCTACATGTTAGCCCTGCTTGTTATTGGCAGGTGGGATATGGCTGTTTTTCTTTGTTAAGTTTTCTTCATTTTGCTTTTCTGTGTTGTAGTCCTTTCCTATAATTAACATGGATAAAGAAAAGGTAACCTTAAAAGTTGTTTTTAAAATATTTAGAGCCTGCTGGACTTCTGAGCTGGATTTAAATCCCAGCTCTGTTACTTACCTTGATTTGTGGCCTTGAATAAGCTTCTGAGTCAGTTTCAACAGTGAAATGGGGATAATACTTACTTCTAGAATGGTCTTGAGCAGGAAGGAGAGATATAAAATGCCATCCTCATAAAATAATATTCCGAATCAATCATTATTTGCTGTCATTGGATCTGTGTGCATATGAAAGAATCAGGAACTTTTTGTAATTTGAATTCCGTGCAAGTTCAGATGTGTAGAGTTGTATGGGGTGAGGTTATATATTGGAAAAGTTGCAAATCTGTATAACACTTTTGCCTCATAAGTTCTTAAGGGTGCTGCCCATCCTTCAGAGTGAAAGATATCTGGAGGATAGGTGGGCTATTGTTATTCTATTTAAGGACGATTTGGTTCCAGGTATAACTAAGAGATCTCAGAAGTGGCTAGTGGGTTCTTCAGTTATACATGTGTTAGTATTGCTCTTTGATTTGTGATCACAGCCACTTTCTGACAAGGCATGTTCTTTCTGGTTTTTTAATTTCAGATTGGCTTTGAAACCTTTCTTCAAAACATGCCACCCAGTTTCTGATTCCTTCATACCAGACTGGCCTATCCAGGGGTCTCATTTTCCTTTCTGGGCTCCATTTTGGTGAACCAACAGTTAATATATATTTTTTAACCTATTTTCTTTTCAAAGCTCTGGCACTTTGAGCAAATTCCATGTGACTTCGGTGCCTAGAGAGGTAGCAAAGAATTGAAATTCATTTTTAGATTCCTCTCTGTGGCCTCCTGTGTTTCCAGTCCCTTCTAATCCTGATGTCTACTATACTAATAGTTTATTAAAAATTCAAAAGCTAGCAAAAGTTCTTACCCAACCTGGTGTTGGGTCTGCAGAAAAGTCCCAAATGTTTGCCCTCAAGGAGTGTAGAATTTATTGAGTTAGACAAAACCAGGGTGTCCACAAGGCTTTCCCTGGACACCCAATTGGAACTGTGGCCTGCTCTCCATCCCCTAGATTGTTTGATGAACACTTAAATCTAAATATGTTTATTTGTTTTTTAAAGCTCATCAGGAGGGTTTTTTCCCCAAAAGATTGTCTTATTGAAGAACTATTGAAAGCATAAATATACCATGTGTCTACACCTAAAAACTATCCAAACACCACATAACTGTTAGGAGGTTGTTCCTAAACTAGCAGATACTCTGGTTTTATAAAGATGTGTTATTTGTAGAGCTTTGTCTTCTGTAACTGCTTGTCTTTAGAAACCTGTCTGTCGAGGAAGGGGATTTCTGAGTATTGTCGGTCATAAAACAAATAGCTTTCAACACTTCTGCAGACCCTTTTGGCAGGAACATAGAATCAGCAGTCCAGACATTAGGAGCCACTACTGTGGCATGGGGTTTGGGAAGTTGGAGCTGAAGCTAGCACCAAAAAATATAATTTGGGTAGTAAATCATGAGGGATTTGTTTTTCCAAGTCTATATAGTTGAGGGTTATATCTTGTGATGAGGAGGACGTTTTTACTTGATAAGGTGTGATATGAAAACAGATGTCCTTGAATATCTTTTTAGTTTTTCTTTCATTCATGGTTCCTTTTCAGTTAAACAAGTATTTAATTAAATCCAATTATAGTCAAGTCAGTGTTCTGAATCTTCTTTGTGCTCATGTTATTTTAATTTTTAAATTAATTAGGTTTTAGAATTTGGTGATGCATGTGCATTGTACAGTAAGTTGTACAATGAAAATAACTCTTCTCTGAATCCTAGCCACCTGATCCCTTCAGCTGTCCCTGTACCAGTTTCTTATACATTCTCTCAGAGATAATCTATACATATATTCTTGCTTTACAGAGGTCTTGCTAGCATGCTGTTATAGACTTGTGGTCCTCTCAATGAACTATACCCCCTTGTATTCAAGCCCTGTGTAATTCCCGCCCACATTGACTGTGCTTAGCCATGTGACTGGTTTTGGCCAATGGGAATTAGCAAGTGTAATAAAGGCAGAAGTTCCTATACATTGGGACTTGTTCACTAGGAATGTTTGCTATTGTGACACTCCCTCTTAGAACCCAGGAGCCTCTAGCTGTGAGGTTCCCTCCTAATTATGCAGAACAGCTACATGAAAGAGAACTGAGGTCCTTGCCAGCAGCCTTAGATGAACCTCCAGTCAGCAGCAAGCATCAGCTTTACGGCCATGTGGTAAATGAACCATCTTCTTGAAATCTCCAGCTCCATTCATGCCCCCCGCCCCACAAGATGATGCTACATGAGGCAGGGACAAGCTTTCCTTGCTGAGCCCTGTCCAGATTGAAAAACTGTGAGCTGTTGCTAGTAAGGTGTTAAATTTGGTGTGCCTTGCAGCAATAGATGGTGAACATACTATGTGGTATATTCTGTGCCTTGCTTTTTTCATTGACCAATATATTAGATATCAGCCTATTTCAGTACATACAGAGCTGCTTCATTCATTTTAAGAGCTGAATAGCTCTGTTCCATTTATGGCTGTTCAATAATTTAACCAGCCTCTTATTGATGGACATTTATGTTGTTTCCATTCTTAACACAGCATTTAATATTTTTGTTGCATGCTTCCTTTTGCACACGAGCAAATATACTTATTGGATAAATTTTTAGAAGTAGAGTTGCTGGGTCAAAGAGCATGTAAATTTGTAATTTTAGTAGGTATCACCAAATTGCCCTCTAAAGAGGTTGCACTCTCACTCGCAGTGTAGGAAGACCGGGCCGATGGGGCGAGCCTGCCAGGTGAGCACTGTGCCATGGTGGGGTTGGAATGTTCTGTTTCTCTTTAATATTTTTGCATATACTTAAAAGATATTTGCATTTCCTTTGTGAACTATCTTCTTTTTTCTATTTGGATTACTGGCCTTTTTCTTCTTTGAAGGAACTCACTACATATTAAAGAAATTAGCTTTTAATGTAAGCTAAGTGAAGCAAATCTTTCTTCCCCTCTGCGTCTTATCTTTTGACTTGGTTTGAGTGATTTTTTTCCTTATAACTTTTGGATTTTCTTGTGTTGTTCTGTTTGTCATATTTAGTCTTTCCCCACTCTGAGTTTATTATAGATATTCTCCTATGTTTTCTTCTAGTATTTTTATTATTTCATTTTTTACATCTTAATCTTTGATCTATCTGAAATGTCTTTTAACATCTAGGTTCCTAATTTTTATTTTTCCAAATAAGTTTCTGAAATGGCTGGCCAGTTGTCTATTAATATTATTATGCCATGTCATGCTTATCATATACGGTCATGCACCTCATAATGTTTCTGTCAACGATGGAGCACATAGACAGCAGTGGTCTGATGCGATTCTATGGAGCTGAAAAATTTCTGTGGCCTAGTGTCATTGTAGTGATAGCACAAAGCATTCCTTGTGTTTTTGTGGTGATGCTGGTTTAAACTAACCCACCTTGCTGCCAGTCATACAGAAGTCCAGCACATACAATTACATATGGTACATAATTGATAATGATACTTGATGCATAATTGATAATGATATATACTTGAAAATGATAATAAATGACTGTTACTGATTTATGTATTTACTGTATTAAATTTAAATTTATTAATAATAATTTATTATTTTATTTGAATTTATTAAAATTTATTAAATTTTAATACATTAAATTTAATGTATTAGCCATTATTTTAGAGTATACTACTTATAAAGAGAAAAAAATTAACTGTAGAACAGTGTCAGGTAGGTTGTTCAGGAAGTAAATTTCTGAAGAAGGCATTGTTATCACGGGAGATGACAGCTCCATGTGTGTCATTGCCACTGAAGACCTTCCAGTGGAGTAAGATGTGGGGGTGGAGGACAGTGATATTGATGATCCTGTATAGGCCTCGGCTAATGTGTATGTGTCTTAATTTTTAACAAAAACATCTAAAAAGTTAAAAAAATGTAAAAATAGAAAAACTTATAGACTAAGGATATAAAGAAAAAATATTTTTGTATAGCTGTACAATATGATTGTGTTTTAAGCTAAGTGTTATTACAAAAGAGTAAAAAATTAAAAATTTAAAAAATGTATAAAGTAAAAAAATTACAGTAAGCTAAGATTAATTTATTGAAGAGAGAAAAATTGTTTTATAAATTTAGTGTAGCCTAAGTGTACCGTGTCTATAAAGTTTATAAGGTAGCGTACAGTGATGTCCTAGTCTGTCACATTCACTCTTCACTCACTCACTAACTTACGCCGAGCAACTTCCAGTCCTGCAGGCTCCATTCATGGTAAGTACCCTCTACAGATGTACCACGTTTTATCTTTTATGCCATATTTTTACTGTACCTTTTGTATGTTTAGATACACAAATACTTACCATTGTGTTTCCATTTACCTGCAGTATTCAGCACAGTAACATGCTATACAGGTGTGTAGCCTAGGAGCAATAGGCTGTACCATGGTAGTAGGCTGTACTATGTAGGTTTGTGTAAGTATACTCTGTGATGTTTGCACAGTGACAAAATCACCTAATGATTCATTTCCCAGGCTTTGGTCAAGTTCCAGGTGGAGGGCATGACCTGCGTCAGCGCCATCAAAGGCAACGCATGACTGTATTTATTGAATTCAATAAACACTTGAATTGCTATCCCCAAAATTACTTAATTATTCCGTTTTTATCTGCTATTTCAGGAAATGCTACAGTGATTATTTTAAAAAACAGTTCTTTATAATTATTAATCCCAGACTAGTTTACTGTTCCCTTTGTAGATATACAAATCAATGCTTATAGTCTGCATTTTAAAAGTTATCTAAACTTTCATCTTGTTAAGCTGCTCACAAGCCAAAGTTAGAAAGACCTGCATTTTATGTGCAGGGATATGGAGATGATCCATCCATGTAATTGGGAGTCATCTGAGGATAACCAGGATTGTGTACAAGTAGAGAGAAACATGATTTTTTTTTATTATGTATCATATATAAGAGCCTGTTCCCAAATTTCTGAAGCACACATAATAATACTGGTGTAAAAACTACATCTAATTGAGAGAGTAGAAGGCTGGGAACCTGTGAAAGGAAGATTTTGTCTTGTTAATAGAGTGGCGGAGGCTACAGCATCATGTGTAGAAATCAGGAAATAACACTTGTACTGTGATGCTTTAAGAAAATAGGTCCATTTAATTTGGTAATGCACCTAACATTTTAGGTAATGACTGTAACTCTCCTGAACACCCAGGAGGGCAGTGACAGAGGCAGAGCTGTGAAGTTGCTTGTTAAACTTGTTAAACTCCTGTACTTCCAGCATTTCCCTTCCCACCCCTCCCGGCCCAGCCACAGTGCTCATTTCGCCTTGCCCACTGAGTGTATGTACTTACAGAGTTTTCACAGGCGTGTGGCCCACCTGCAGGTTCTGATCCTAGGGCCCTGGGAGATCTGCATTTGGACCTGCACCCAAAGAATGTTAATCACATTTAACCCCTGCTAAGAGGATCAGACAGACACCCCTAGAAAGAGATACAGAAATGTGCTGTTGCTTATTCTGGGGCTTGCAATTCCGCAGGACCCCCAAAGTGTGAGCTGAAAAGACCAAGTTTTTTGTTTTTTTTTTGAGACAGAGTCTCACTCTGTTGCCCCGGCTAGAATAAGTGCCGTGGCGTCAGCCTAGCTCACAGCAACCTCAAACTTTTGGGCTCAAACAATCCTTCTGCCTCAGCCCCCGGAGTAGCTGGGACTACAGGCATGCGCCACCATGCCCGGCTAATTTTTTCTATATATTTTTAGTTGGCCAATTAATTTCTTTCTATTTTTAGTAGAGTTGGGGTCTCGCTCTTGCTCAGGCTGGTTTCGAACTCCTGATCTTGAGCGATCCGCCCGCCTCGGCCTCCCAGAGTGCTAGGATTACAGGTGTGAGCCACCGCGCCTGGCCAAAAGATCAAGTTTTACAGGGAGGTTTCAGGTATCAGCCAGAGATGGGGAGCTCTCTCGTGATACCTGTGCCTTCCCATCTTGGGCCACAGTGCTCTCTGCCTCTGCTGGAGGCCGGCCATGCTGTGTTCTATGCATAAAGCTGCATCATACTTTCCTTCTCTCTCTCAGAATCCTCCACATCTGCTGGGTGAGAAAGACGTTTCATTAAGGAGGGCAGCCAGATGGCTTCTAGATTCAATATCACAGAATGTCAAGAGCTAAAAGGAACCCATTTGAGCCCATTCATTTTATAAGTGATGTCTTTAACTTTCTTTCTCTGTATTTTATGTTCTCCTACCCTTGGGATGTTTTTACACCAGTGGCTTTGTTTTTTTTTTATTTCCTCAGTACCAGGCAAACTGGAATATTGTAGAAAATACTTAGTTTTAAGGATAAAAAATTTTGTGTCTTTTCCTTTTAGATTCTGTCTAAACTTTCCTTGCCTGCCCCTAACTGGGAACCAGCAATGAAGCAGAGTTTTGCCTTTGACAACGTTGGCTTCGAAGGTAGTCTGGACGGCCTGTGCCCTTCTTCTCCAGTGAGCACCAGCACAATCCGGATTTTGGGTATGACTTGCCAGTCATGTGTAAAATCCATCGAGGACATGATTTCCGGTTTGAAAGGCATCGTAAGCATTAAGGTTTCCCTGGAACAAGGCAGTGCAACTGTGAACTACGTGCCATCAGTCATAAGCCTGCGACAGGTTTGCCATCAAATTGGGGACATGGGCTTTGAAGCCAGCATTGCAGAAGGGAAGGCTGCTTCCTGGCCCTCAAGATCCTTGCCCCCCCAGGAGGCTGTGGTCAAGCTCCGGGTGGAGGGCATGACCTGCCAGTCCTGCGTCAGCTCCATCGAAGGCAAGATCCGGAAACTGCAAGGAGTAGTGAGGGTCAAAGTCTCGCTCAGCAACCAAGAGGCCATCGTCACTTATCAGCCTTATCTTATTCAACCCGAAGACCTCAGGGACCATGTAAATGACATGGGATTTGAAGCTACCATCAAGAACAAAGTGAATCCCTTAAGCCTGGGACCAATTGATATTGGGCGGTTACAAAGCGCTAACCCAAAGAGACCTTTAGCTTTTGCTAACCAGAATTTCAGTAATTCTGAGACCTCGGGCCAACAAGGAAGCCATGTGGTCACCCTCCAACTGAGAATAGATGGAATGCACTGTAAGTCTTGCGTCTTGAATATTGAAGGAAACATAGGCCAACTCCCAGGGGTTCGAAACATTCAAGTGTCCTTGGAGAACAGAACTGCCCAAGTGCAGTATGACCCTTCTCTTACCAGCCCAGTGTCTTTGCAGAGGGCCATTGAGGCGCTTCCACCTGGGAACTTTAAAGTTTCTCTTCCTGATGGAGCAGAAGGGAGCGACACAGATCCCGGGCCTTCCAGTAGTCACTCCCCTGGCTCCCCGCAGAGAAACCAGGTGCAGGGCACGTGCAATACCACAGTGCTCGCCATTGCTGGCATGACCTGCGCGTCCTGTGTCCAGTCCATCGAAGGCGTGATCTCCCGACGGGAAGGGGTGCAGCAGATATCAATCTCTTTGGCTGAGGGGACTGGGACGGTTCTTCACGATCCCTCTGTAATTAGTGCAGAAGAACTCAGAGCTGCTTTAGAAGACATGGGATTTGAGGCTTCAGTCATTCCTGCTGGTATGTAATGGATCTGTGTTTGAAGCACGTCCTGTCTCCTTTTCTCTTTGTGTCTTATAACGTAGTTCCTGGACGGTGGAATAGGTGAGCCCTGCTCACTGCCTCACTTGCCGACGTTTAATAAACTCCTGCTACCTTTCCTCAGCGTGTTAAATTTGTCAGGGTAGATGAAATACAATTTCCCAGTGTTTAGATTTTGCCTCTCGTGTAGCTGGGACTTTGTATTCATCCGTTTCTGTTGCTCATAACAGAAGACCTGAGACTGGGTAATTTATAAAGAAAAGGAATTTGTTTCTTACAGTTATGGAGAAGTCTAAGGTTGAGGGGTGGCATCTTATGAGGGTTTTCTTGCTGGTGGGGACTCTGAAGTGTGCCATGGTAGGGGCTGGGGGCTGAGTGTGCTAACATGTTTGCTCAGGTCTCTTCCTGTTATATATTTCCCCTCCCATGGTAACTCAACAATCCATTAACCCATGAGTGAATTAATCCATTCACCAGGGCAGGGCCCTAATGATCCAGTCACCTCTTAAAGGCCCCACCTTTCAATACTGCCACATGGGGGATTGTGTTTCCAACACATGAAATTTGGGGGATACATTCAAACCATAGCACACCCAAATACCAGAAACTCCTTGGATTTGGGCTTCTTTTCGGGAGAGAATTCTTACTCTGTGTTCTGAAATAGAGTACTCTGGAAACGTCAGGTCCTTCTCTTACCAAAGAAACTATTATCACCTCCAAAGATTGCTCTGCCAAATAGAATAATAAAAACAACAGAACCTGAGTTTCATCACCCAGAGACTATTTTGTTAGAAGTGGGAATTAAGAGAAGGGTATGACGGTGACTTCCCTTGCCCCTTTGATGGCTGTAGGAGAAGAGGGAGAGGCGAGGGAGCCCCGTTGGGTCTAATCCAAGGAAACACCGGGGAGATTATGTTTCAGAGGACCAATCTGGTGTCAGGCACAGCATGAATTGAGGCAGTGAGGCCACGTGGGAGGCTGGGTGAGGAGAGAGTGGGGCTGGAGAGCAGAACGTGGATCTCAAAGACAGGAGGAGGTTGGCTCCACCAAGCTTGGGGGCCTACTAGGGGCTGTGAGGGTGGCCGCAGAGAGAAGAGGGGGTTCCTGAGTGAGCCCCTAGCCGAGGTGCTAGAGGACAGCGGGATAGAAGGGTCTTGAGTTTCAAGGGAGAGTGTGGGCTGGAGATGCATATTTGAGTGTGGGGGCCCTGGGAGATGACAGAGACCACGGAGAGAGAGTGTGGGTTGGGAAAGCAGCAGAGGGAGGAAGGGGGCACAGAGGAAGGGAGTCTCCCAGGCATCCTAGATGTGACGCCAGAGCACAGAGGCTAAGGTCTGAACTGTGTCTTTCAGGGTGAACTAGGGGGAGGCTATCAGAAGCCTTGGCAGCTGCTTCAGGACCCGAGGAAGGTGGGAGCCCAGCCTGCCTGCGGGGAGGGGCTGGGGACCGCCAGTAGCTTAGGCCGGGAGTTCTGGGGAGGGCAATAGCTGGGTGGGGTGGTTAAGAGAGAGGTGAAGACAGGAGGGAAGGGCAGGTGTTGTGAGGGGCAGCTCTGTGGGTGGTGCGTTTTAACTGTTTAGGTCCCAGATGCAGGCCTCGTACGTCCGTGCGGCTCTATAGCCTGGACCTGGACGTGGCCAGCTTCATCCGCCTTTGGCTGAGCGCGATGCTGCAGCGGGCCCAGCGCTGGAAAGAGCTGCCGTCAGCATCACGGACAAGCCCCCCAAGGCTCAGCTGCTCAGGGCCAACTGGACTTTGGTTTCCCACATCCTGTTTCCTGTGGCCACTCAGATAACGTCTGTTTCCTTGAAAAGTTCACTCTGTTGTGATTCTTTCCTGCCTCCACCCGTACGCACAGGGCACACACTGCTGAAGGGAGTGGGTAGTCATGCATTGGCTTGGCCACATTCTGTGCTTTGTCTTTTGTACCAAGTTTCAGGAAGGAGTTTAAAAAAAATAAAATAAAATCAATAAGGAAATCAACAGAACAGTAAGTCCTGTACTCAAAAGGTAAGAAATATCGTATAAGGTCAACATCATCTGTATTTGTGTGATGTTTAAAGTCTTTCAACAGTGCGGTCAGGTTATTGGTGGTAAAGAGAAGTTAGCATTGAACTACATATTATAGAATAATTGAATTGAGTATTTATGGCATACTAAAAAATTATTTTTTTTTATCTGAAATTCAAATGTAACTGGATGTCCTGTATTTTACCTGGCAACTTTAATTTAGAATAAACCATTAGTGTGCTGATGACTGTTCTTTTATGATCACTTAAATGCTGGTTAAGTGTTTAATCAGTCCTTGATTGATTAGGAGCCCCTGAAGACAGTCTTCAAACCAGTGTGATTTGTTTCTCCTTGGACCCACTAACACCCAGCACATAGTAGGTATTTGTGAAGGAGAAGAAAGAGGAAGTCGTGGGCTGTGACAGGCGGAGTCACAGGTAGCTCAGTGGAGGGATTTAATACAGGGAACTAATTACAAAGGTGTTAGAGAGTTGAAAATCCAAACAGGCTGTTGTTAACCCCAGAGATTAACAGCAACAGGAAGCCACCTCCTCCAGGGCTGGAAGGTCTGAGGGACCAAGGGGAGTTACTAAGGGCCCCGGGGCTGAGGTTACCTGGTGGGACCTGGGACCACTGGAACCAAGAAGAGAGAGGCAGGAGCTGGGATCCTAGAAGATGGGGAAACATTTTGCGTTTTTTCCCCCTTTCTATCCTACAGTTTTCCATTTGTTAACCTTCCATGGGCCAAATGTAATCAGAAACCAGTTGGCGAGGAGGCCTGGGAAGAATGGTTTGTAGTGCCAGTCCCTCTCCTGCCAACCCCAACTCTGTGATAGTGGAGCAGGGGGAGGGAGGGGAACGGGCCTGAGAGCAGACAGGCAAGTGACGAGCATTGAAATTCACCCCTCTGAAAATACATTTAGACCTGGTTTTTACCTAGAAGGCAGCCCTGCATTTGCTCACTTGCTTGCGTGGCGTTGTTTTGAATGAATGGATGAACGGATAATATGAATGTAGTGTGAGGAAGTCACTGTCATGAATGACATGTTCCTCCCGCTCTTGTAAATAGGTATCACTTCAAAGGCACCATTCCTTCATCCCAGCACGTGCTGAGAGCCTGCCGGGTCCCAGACGCCATGTGACTTACTACCTCAAACTCCACACAGGAAATAATTGGAGTGTATTGTAGACTTTAATGTGGAATTTTAAAACAATAAAGCTTTTAGAAGAAAATGTCATGGATATTTTCAAACTGTTGAGTAGACACATCTATTAAAAGAGCACAAAAAGTAGGAACTATTAAAAAAAGATTGATAATTTGGGCTTCATTAACATTAAGGACTTCTTTTATCAAAAGATACCATTAGTAGAGGGAAACCACAAACCACAGACTGGGAGGAGATATTTGCAATGCATACAACTGACAAAAGAGTCATACCTAGAATATGTATAGAACTTGTACAAACAATAAGGAAAAGGCAGACAATAAAGGTGTGATTCTCTTGGAGATCGAGCCAAAACTCCCAGGATGAGGGAGTGGTTAAAGGGACAGACCCTGGAGATGGAAGACCTGGTTTAGAGGCTGGCTTCATTACTTACTGCCTGAGGGATCTGAGGCAAATTAATTTCTCGTAACTCATTTCTTCATCTGTGAAATGGGGATAATAGTATTTACCACATGGGGCTATTTTAATGATTAAAGGGGATCATGCTTAGCAGAGTACCTGCTGAGTTATTATTACTATTATTTTTTATTGTTATCCCCCATCTAATGAGAGCATTTACCTAATCAGAACAATCATTCTTGAAGTATTGGCCTATTTTCATGTATTTGTAATTGTGGGCCTGTCTCTGGTTGTGGGGAGGGAGAAACAGAGATGGAAACACCAACCCCCATGTAGCCTCTCCAAGAGCTTTAATCTGAGTATTGTCAGGCATGAACCTCTTGTTCTGAAAAATAAATTATTACTTGTTCTTCTAATTTGAATTATTTCTGACATTTTATCCTAGGAAACCATTCCACCAACCCTGTTGGAACCCCCAGTGCTAACAATTCCATGGTGCAAACTACAGGTGGCACACCTGTGTCTGTGCACGAAGTGGCTCCCCATGCCGGCGGGGCCCCTCAAAACCACGACCCCAGCCGCTCACCAGAGTCCCTTCAATCCACCAGAGCAGTGGCCCCACAGAAATGTTTTTTACAGATCAAAGGCATGACCTGTGCATCCTGTGTGTCTAACATTGAAAGGAACCTGCAGAAAGAAGCTGGTAAGAGATCTGCACCCATGTTGAACTTGGGAATACCGTCTATAGACCTTGTGTTCTGCCTTCAGAAGCTCCGTTGACTGTTTATCAGTAGCCTTGATAACCTGGTAGCAAGTTCATCCTATGATAGTATTAAATGTTTGTCTGATATCCTTGTACAACTGACATGCTTTTCTTTAAGAAGTATTTAGTTTGAGATAAAATACATCTCTGAGTAAGTTAGCCATGGAAAATCCAGTTTAAAGGTCATGGTACATTCTACCAATAGACTTCTCAATTGGCATGCCTTGATATTATTCTGTATTTTCCCACTCCCATCAACCCCTTACTGTAAATCAATAGCCTGCATTTTGTGCAGAAGTTCCAATTTCAAGTATTCTGTCCCATTGTCCCTGTAAACCATAGAATGTTGTGGAAATGCCAAAGTTTTGTCCTCCAAACTACATTCCCAATATTTTTAAACCTGAAAGTGTAAGAAAAATCCTGTCCCATTTTTTTTGTTTGGAAAATATCTTAACTGTGGCTCTACTTTGTCACCAGAGTCACTTTCTGTCCTCATCCCAGTGGCTCCATGTATCTTTTTGCTGGGTCTCTCTGGCGTTTAGAATCAACCCTGAATTTGGATGACACGTTTTTCCAGCCTCTTGTTCACTATGCTTTATAGCTTCCTGGAGCTCTGGAATGACTGTTCTCAAATTGAGGTGTTAATAGGAGTTTCTTCCTCATTGGTGGGCTGGCTCCTCATAAAACTAACCTGTAGCTCCCTGGTTCCTGTGTTTCTGTTCCTCATTTGGATCGCTCATTTTTGTCCCTTGTGGCATTTTTGTCCCTTATGGCATGCTTTCTAGCACATCAATGCTTTCATTTATTGGAATGAGATTTCTTCCTACCCTCCCTCTCCCCTCAAACTAACACAATAATGTTAGCAAGATAGTCTGAAATTTCTTTTTCACTCCTGATAGCTATTAGAAACTGAAAAAGTGTAAGAAAAACCACTTTCGAAAATTCTTATTTTTTTTCCTTGTATGAAAATATCTGGAGGAAAAAACTATATCCTTTCTGTAGCAGTAGTTGATGGCATCATGGGTATCTTCTAAAGCCTGACTCAGCATGTGGCCCACAGGCCAGAGCATGGGCATCACCTGGGGCTGGGTAGACACATGGAATCTCAGACCTCATCCTAGACCAACTGAGTCAGAATCTCTATTTTAACAGATAGAGATTCCTTGGGTGATTCATATGCCCATTACAGTTTGAGAAGCATTGTTCTAGAATAGTGGTTCTCCAAATTGCTTGTACATTAGGATCACCTGGGAAGCTTTTTTTTAAAAAAAATGATGCCTGGCACCTACACTGAGAGATGCTGATTTGATTGGCCTGGGTTAAGGACCAGGCATCACAACTATTAAAAGCTCCCCAAGCAATCCTTACGTTTGCTTATCCTACATTTGGGAACCACTGTTCTCGAGGCTTCTGGGGAGATGTTTTTTCTTTGTTAGATCACGTTGAACCCTAGAGGCCTTGGCCAGAATGTTACAACCGTGACCCGATGGTTCCAGGTGTTGTCTCCGTGTTGGTTGCCTTGATGGCGGGAAAAGCAGAGGTCAAGTATGATCCGGAAGTCATCCAGCCGCTCCGGATAGCTCAGCTCGTCACAGACCAGGGCTTTGAGGCAACAGTCATGGAGGACTACGCAGGCTCAGTTGGTGACATCGAGCTGATTGTAAGTACGATGGCTGTTTGCAGATGAGTTTTTGGTAGCAGATCATCTTTGTGATTAGTAAATTTCCCCTATCTTGGGTATATCCTGTTTGTTGTTGTTGCTGGGTTTTTTGTTTTGTTTTCTTTTGAAGCCAACAACGACTCATTCATTCTGTGCAGGAAGGTCAGTCATGTTAACAGTCACAGGAGGGATCCCACCGAGTGCATCCGGGGTGTCAGGAGGAAGTGGTGGTGACTCTCAGGAGTACAGGAGAAGGAGGAATTAAAAGCAGTGGGCTGTCATGTGCTGGGTGCTTTGGGGGAGGTTGAACATGAACACAGTCTTTCAGTCCTAAAGGGAAGCTGGCATATACCTGCAGGTATCTTGAGGCAGAAGAGGTGAGGCCGCGTGGTAGCAAGTGCCATTCAAAGGTGGAGAGGGCTTGTTTGTAGGCACCCTCGGTTGGACGCAAATGCGCAGGGTGATGGTGGTTGCCAGTATGGTTGGGGAGGTATTGTTTCCCATCTGTCTGTTGTTACCTGCCTCGCATGTCAACAAATCATTGAAAACAACGGGTGTGTCTGGTACCTAGAGCATGCTGTGTTTGCAAGCACTTCTATACAAAGCTCTTTTTGTGTAAACATAGAGTCTTAAAAGAACCCACAGAGAATTGAGTAACACGGCTTTACCCAGGCCAGAGTCTTCTCCCCCACTTAGTGTATTTGGTCACTGCCCTCGGTGCTAAGTAAATGTTTGAGGGAAAGTGTCGAGGGCAGAGTGGCTTGTGGGCTCCTGGTGAGTGGCCTTCTCTGTGGAGCAGGTCCTCTGCTCTGGGTCGGCCTCCCTGGGAGTGGGGGGTGTGCAGCGCGGGTCAGCCTGGGAGAGGCGCAGGGTCCCTGCTGCACACCTCTGGCTCCACGTGAGGACTTCTCTTCCTGCGCAGACTACTGCGTGGAAAATAAATACTGCAGGAATATTACTGGAAAAGGTGGAAACTTTTTTTCAACAGTTTTTTATTGCTGTGTTCTTTTTTTAAAACCCTGCTGTATCGATAGTTATTTTGTCATCACACGTTCACAGACGTTTTATGGGAACTCCTGTATTTAGTATTCTAGGAAATGCTGACTACTGATACTCAGAAGAGTGAATCATTTGATTTGCCTGATGTACTAATATACCCCAGCACTGGCACGGCACCCTTAGACCCCCTTTCTCACGTCAGGACGCAAGCGTGACATGGCAGAAGTGGCGTAGGCTCTGCTGGCCCTGTTGCTGCAGGGACATTTCTTAGCTTGGTCTGGGGAGGCTCACTTTATGCTGCAGACGGCGGCAGCTCGCAGCAGACTGTGGACTCTGCCCCTTGCTGGTTGTGCGACTTTGGACAGGTTCCTAAAACTGCAGTTTTGAGATGTAGCTAGTGGGGTTGGTGTGAGCAGCACAGTGCCTGGGACAGTACCAGGCACGCTGCAAGTGCACAATAAATGCTACCTATTATTATTGTTATAAAAATAAAAGGAGAGTGTAGAGGCACCATTGAAATATTTGGAGACCTGATAAAAAATTCTGTTAGTGCAGCAGGTAAGTGCCTAAGTTTACCTGATGGTCCTCGCTTTCCAGTCTTTTCCTTGGTCTCATGCCAAGTTGAACGCATTCTGATTACAGATGAGCTGCCGTCGCCTTCCTCCCTGATTCCAGATGGGATCCTCTCATCTCTTTTGGTATTTACTCTGGGATCACTGATGCAAGTTTCACAGTGTAGCTCCAGTCATGTCATTCCAATGCTCATTGCCCCTTGGTGACTTCACATTGAGTGCTGGCTTGGCAACAGTTTTCAGCTGGCTGCTCAGGGGCCTTCAGGCTGTGGACCTAACCCACGCTACAGCCTTCCTGCCTCTTCCTCCTGCATCCTGTGCCAACCAGCCTGGCTGTTGGTGGTTGCCTGAGCACTTCGTGCTGTCCCTGCCTTTTGTGTTTTCCAAGCTTCTCCCTCTAGGGGTACCCTTACCCTCACCTGTCAACACCGTGTCCACACTTTGGGCCTCTGATCCGTTTCCTCCATCAGTCCCTTCCAAAGTCCTTTCCTCCTGTTGGTGATAAGGTATTGACATTGCCACCCATGGAGCCAGCAGAGCACTGAAGTAGGGAGGGTACAAGCAGCAGCTGCAGACCACATGCCAGCGACACTCGGGATTACAGAGAGTATTTTGGGAGTTCAGAGGGTTTTGCAGAGGTGCACATCCTTACCCTCTGGAGGCAGTTATTATCCCAGTATTGCTGGTGAGATAACTGAGGCAGGGTGGAGAGTAGCTAATGAAAGCCCATCATTATCAGAGCCAGAAGTCATGCCCTGGTCTGTTGTCGTCTTCTTTGTGACTGACTGTCTCCTCTACCCGAGTTGGGGAAGAACCACTGTTTATGTCCCCGAAGCCACCAGGGGCATGCTGAGAGTCTTGCACACGGGGTTTAGAGGTAGGGTCCAGAGTCTCGGGACTATCGCTGCAGAAGGGAAAAGGCTCGTGGCTGCCTGTTACCAGGCTCCCTGAAGTGCCGTTGATAACAGGCTCCTCTTGATCTGAGGTCTGTGGGATTCTTGTCATCCTGTGTTGCAGATCACGGGGATGACCTGCGCCTCCTGTGTCCACAACATAGAGTCCAAGCTCATGAGGACAAACGGCGTCACCTACGCCTCTGTGGCCCTTGCCACCAGCAAAGCGCTCGTTAAATTTGATCCGGAAATTATCGGTCCACGGGATATTATCAAAATTATTGAGGTAAGTCATTCATTAAAAAACTATACTCACCTTTTTAAAAACAGTGATATATAATCATTGAAGAAAAATGAGAAAATAGAGCTAGGCAAAAAGAAGAAACAAAAATCACCTCAAATCCTTCAAGTTTCCCCACAGAAATAAGCTCAATCGTTGAAAAATAAACTGTGAAGGTAAGTAAATATTAAATAATCTGAGGAGGGATATCAGTGAATGGGTAAGAAAAAGGTGGGGAAA
The DNA here is from genome assembly GCA_008086735.1 of Cheirogaleus medius. NCBI lineage: Eukaryota > Metazoa > Chordata > Mammalia > Primates > Cheirogaleidae > Cheirogaleus > Cheirogaleus medius. The sequence continues at coordinate 64,069,255 of VBSM01003176.1, forward strand.
AGACATTATTGTTGTTTTAATTTCAGATATTCCTTGAGAAAAGCAATATTGTCAAGATACCTAGTCCGTAGGGTCCAATTGCCTAATTGTAATTTTTAAGTATTCTTTATGTCTGTACCAAGTATCTACAGATTGAAGAAATATTGGCATTGCCCATTGCCTTTTCCCACTGTGGGAGGCCTGTCTTGTGGAGAGTTGGGTCATTTCTGTTTAGAAAATCAGAATCCTCATGCATGCCCTACCTTCTACTCCCTCCCTCAGTTTGTCCACAGACGTCATTTCCTTTTTAAAGTGTACACCCGAGCAGACCCATAAGAGAGTGTGCGTCAGACCTGAATGGGTTAAGACAGTCAAAACTGAACAAGGATAACCTGCAACAGCTAGTGGCAAGGATGAGTTTAGTGGGAACCACTACTTAATGCATCTGCTTCTGAAGTGAGACGTCTTGTAGCAGACTTAATACAATGTCCTTAATTTTCTCTTCATTTTGTGTGTGTGTGTGTGTGTGTGTGTGTGTGTGTATTTAAAGAGAGACTTTGTCCGATGCACAGCTTAGTGGTGCTTTTTGATATGGAAATGTTGACACTGCTGCCAATTTTAGGGCCTCACCCTTGGAGGCAGACATCGCAGCTGTTTTACCAAATGAGGGAAGGTCCTCAGAGTGGTTAAGTGACTTTGCTCACTGGCACCCAGCACCTAGCACTCAAACCCAGACTTACGGTTCCAAGCTCAGCAGCCTTTCTGTTTCTCCTACACCACGAATCTTAAAGAACAGTAGTGGTGTGGCATTGATGAAGCTAAGAGGTCAGACGGATGCAGTCAGCAGTAAGGAAGAGTGGTACCTTCAGACACGTCTCAGTTACCCTTTCTGAGCTCTAATGCCCTCTCGTGCCTCCACCCAGCCCACTGAGCTTGGCACAGCGTCCTCTGTCCTCACGAGGCACATTGCCAGTGTCTGGCCTCCATTTTTGCATCTCTTGGGCATCTTTTCCTGATGTGTTTAGGCTGGTATTAGATGTGAAAGGATTTGTCTTTAGACAATCTTAGATTCTCTGTCTCCCACCATAACTTTTAATTTTGATGTAGAAGTCCCAGCACCAGTGTTCTGGGGTCCCTCTATATTGTGCTTACTGACATTTCCTAACAGTTGTCCTACAGAGAGTTTCAGAGACTTAATGATCAGATTAAAGTGGTGACAGAAGTACTTGAATCCACGAGAAAAGTACAAGATTTAGGCGCAGTCTGTCGGGCCACAGCGGAAGCCACGTTTAGCTCTAGTGGCAAGAAGCCCGGGCTGGAAGTCTGGAGACTGGAGCTCTGATAACACTGTGGCTTTGGGCACGGCCTTTAACCTCTCTGACCTTCAGCTTCCTCATGCATGGAATGAAAGTACCTGACTGTTAAGTATTTGGGATTCTTTAACTCAAAAATTCTGAGTTTATAAGTCAACACTGATCAGCTTTGGGGCCTGGTGACGCTATCGAGCCAGAACCCGCTGTCGTCTCTGCTGACAGAAGAAGTAGGAATTACCATTTGATGCCCTCTGCTCGGGGATGGCTCAGTCCCTAAGCATGGCAGGGTCCTGAACTTCTGAACAGGGTTCGCAGGGCAATTTGGGTAAAGAAGTTGTGAGAGGAAAACCCACTGTAGTCGTGCAAGGCACTTTTAGATTCTTTGGAATTTCCAAAGCTGTGAAGTGCTTTCTGCCAGTGCTTGTTTTAACCAGGTATACCCTTCTCCTTTATCCCTTCCCTCTCTTTTAATAACAAGGAAATTGGCTTTCATGCTTCCGTGGCCCAGAGAAACCCCAGCGCTCATCACTTGGACCACAAGATGGAAATAAAGCAGTAAGTGGAACACAAAAGATAAATTGTAGCTCTTGTCTAAGTGTCTTACTGTCCCTGGGCCCTACTCTGTGCCTCATGCTTGTTGGTGTCCCCTGGCTTCCCGTGGTGCCTTCCACCTGTGTTCGTGGCCCTTACCCTTGGAATGTTAACCCTTTAAAACAGCACTGTCCGAAAGGAGTTTCCGTGATGATGGCAGTGCTCTATGTCTGCACTGCGCAGTGCGGAAGCCACTAGTCACACGTGCCCAGTGAGCACTTAAAATGTAGCTAGTGTGACTATGGAAACGAATTTTTAGTCTTTATTTAATTTTAGTTAATTTTAATTTAAATAGCCACCTGTGGCAGGTGGTAACATTGAACAGTGCTTAGGGTGGGAGAGAGGAAAAGAGTGTAGATATTTTCAGACTTTATGTGCATGGGTTCTAGAATAAGAATTCGAGGACAGGCATCATGGCTGAGTGGAAAGAAAATGGCCTGGGAGCAGGAGACCTGGGTTCATTCATAATTTCAGGTGGTCACTTATTCATTCAGTAAACGTAAAGGTTGCTGTTGTGTGCAGGGCGCTGTGCCAGGTGCTGGGGATGCATAGGATGTCTTCCCCCCTTAGAGGGGCTAGGAAAGAGTGAGAGAGCAATGACAGCGATGTTTCAGGCGCATTCAGGAAGGTCTAGGAAACCTCCAACCAGGGGACTTGAAATCTAAGTTCAAGGAATAAGGGGAAGTTTGCCAGGCTGAAGGAGTCGGCAGGGCTGGGTGTTGGCAGGCAGGGAATGAGGGTCTTCTAGGGGCCTTCGGGGACTCCTGTGACTTGGTCTGATCTGTATGCTGGGTGCAGGAGAGGCATCTGGAGGACTGTGGGGGAGTGGAGGCTGAGTGTCCAGAGGCCATGAGCAGCAGCCTGAGAGCCTAGGACTTCAGCCTCACAGGTGACTGGTTTTCAGGCCGTGTTTAAGGTGCGTTAGAGGTTCTGCAGCCTCTCGGTTGGAATTTCATGAACGCTGCAGCTAATGTGAGACCACAGCTGGCAGCCCTGACCCCTGATTTCAAGCTTTGGTATTCATCATGACAGCCTCACTCTGTCACTGACTCTATTTTAAGTAATTGTTTAAAAATTTGAATATGTAAATAAGTTTACACTAATAAAATACTGCTTTTATACATTTTTTTCTTTGAGGGGTTTGTATACAATTGAATTTTGAACAAAAAAGCTGTAGACAGCCATAGGCTGAGGATGTTAGACCTCATTCAGGCTGAATGTTCAGCTTCTGGGCCTCAGTTGCCTCACCTACGAATTGATAATGACATATCAGCATGTACAGGCAGGGGCTAGTCCTGGACATCTCCGGGACATCCTTGCAGCGATGTATGACCTTTAGATGTTCCCTCAGATGGCTGGTATCAGGAAGTGATCCTTAGTTTCATTTTAGCCCTTGGTGGTCTGTCCTAAACATGTGACAAAGGCAGGTCTTAAAGCCTGATCCTCAGGAGGGGACCTGCCTGTAATCCAAATGACAAGTGGTGTCTAATCTATCTGTGTTGCTGCCTTTGCTTTCCAGGTGGAAGAAGTCTTTCCTGTGCAGCCTGGTGTTTGGTATTCCTGTTATGGGTTTAATGATCTATATGCTAATACCCAGCAGCGAGCCCCATGAATCTATGGTCTTGGACCACAACATCATTCCAGGACTGTCCATTCTAAATCTCATCTTCTTTATCTTGTGTACCTTTGTCCAGGTGCGTGTTAGAAAGATGGGCAGCCCTCTGCCTACCTGCCTGTGTGTGACCAATGAATATTCTGCCTCTTAGGCCAAGCACAGTCCTTTAGCTTGGTTTAAGTGGCACTTTATTGCAGTCTTCCTGCCCTACCCAGGCAGTTGCTGCTTTTTTTTCCTGTCTTATGACCAGCTGGAAGAGGGGAGGTGTCCTCCAGTATGGGGGACTAAGAAGGTCTTGGTTTCACTGTCAGTTTCATAGTTGGTTGCAGGTGATCAAAATTCTCCCTGGACACTCTGGGAGGCCGAGGCGGGTAGATCGCTCAAGGTCAGGAGTTCGAAACCACCCTGAGCAAGAGCGAGACCCCATCTCTACTAAAAATAGAAAGATATTAATTGGCCAACTAAAATATATAGAAAAAATTAGCCGGGCATGGTGGCGCATGCCTGTAGTCCCAGCTACTCGGGAGGCTGAGGCAGAAGGATCGCCTGAACCCAGGAGTTTGAGATTGCTGTGAGCTAGGCAGACACCACGGCACTCTAGCCTGGACGACAGAGTGAGAGACTGTCTCAAAAAAAAAAAATTCTCCCTGGATTAGCAGCCTTCTCCCTGCAAGAACTGGTGAACATATATGTCTCCAATTGGCATATGATTTAGGTTACTGTACCATTGTTGTTAGAAGAGCAGCTGGATCACCCTGGAACTCATGCTTCTATCTTGAAAGATGGAGATGTGGTCCTTACCTTTGAGGAAATTATAATTTAAAAGAGACAGACCTCATGGAATGTCTTCTCTGGTGGTGATAGTAAGGAACTAGCCGTGTGCCAGATGGGAAGTGTGCCCTCTACGCATATATTTATATTTTGGATTATAAAACTAAACTCAATACTGTTATGTTTAGGAATATTTGGGGGTACACATTTATAGGCTGAATTTGTTTTTTTCTATATTTTTAAAATTACAAATATAGTGTACACTTCCTATAAACAATTTAAGCCATATTGAAGTGTGAAAAGGGGAAGATATTCTTTCACTAAATGCATCCTGCCCCAAGCCCAGTCCCATTCCACTGTGTTGCCATAGTATTATTAATAGCTGAGCATGCATCTTTCCAGATATTTATCTATACAGAAAAAATGCACACTTGTGTGTATATCTGTGTATTGTGTATGTACATGTTGACATAATACAGACAGACTTTTTAAACTGAAATGGTATATAAGATACACTGATGTGTAACTGGTTTTTTTACTTAACCATGTCTTATGGACATCTTTTATGCCAGTGGTTTATAGAGAGAGCACATTCTCTTTAGGGACTGCATAGCACTGTTCACAGTATAAATGAATCATGATTTTTTCCACCATTTCACCATTCTTCTGTTAGTGGACATTTGCACTGTATGCTCTGGGCTTAAAGGTCTCTCATGTTCTTGGTCATCCATTCCTGTGGCCAGTAGTCCTCTGAATCAGAAAGTGTGTTTCATAACCATCCATCACAGAGGGAAAAGTGATGTCAGCGCTGTGCACACAGCTAGAGCTTTCCTTGTCTTGCAGCTCCTCGGTGGGTGGTACTTCTACGTTCAGGCCTACAAATCATTGAGACACGGGTCAGCCAACATGGACGTGCTCATCGTCCTGGCCACGAGCATTGCCTACGCCTACTCTCTGGTCATCCTGGTGGTCGCAGTGGCCGAGAAGGCTGAGAGGAGCCCTGTGACGTTCTTCGACACCCCCCCTATGCTCTTCGTGTTCATCGCCCTGGGGCGGTGGCTGGAGCACGTGGCAAAGGTACCAGCAGCTGCAGGGTCAGGAAGGAGCTGCTCCTTTAGTAACATAAACCCCGGTTCCTCTGAACAGCATGTTTAGAATTACTAATTATATACAATATAGAGACAGACTTAAAGAAATAGGAAACCTCCATATAATTAGGTGCTCTAGTCACTAATCTCCAAATTGGGCGCCACTTCTGAAATCCCAGCTAATCTGGTTAATTATTAAAACCTTTGTTCAGGTGTATTGTGTAAAGGAAAGAACCCTGGCCTTCAGGTCAGAGCCCACGTTATCTCTTCGTGCATAGCTGAGTACATAGTTGTTAGTCTAGAAATGCACATCTCCACCTCAGGGTCATGCCATTTTTAACACCCTCCATTGACCCCAGCATCGAAATGTATCCTATAAGAGAGTGCCACTCAGGCCCTAAAAGAAATTAGATTGAACCTTAAAGAAAGTGGTCAGTGGGCAGACTGGTAGTTGTCTCCAATCTAAAATGTAATTCCTAGAATTCAGTTGCACAGGCAGTGACAGTGTGTGGCAATGACATACGTGGCCGCAGTGGGTAACGCCCGCCCTGCAGAGCCTTCTGCTGTGCAGTGTTGCTGTGGTAGGGAGCGGCCTTTTCTACAGCTATTGCTCTCGCTCCTCTAACACCAGGCTCTGGGTCTGGTCAGGTCAGCTTATGGTAGCTCTCACTTTACATTCTGGTTATTTCCTAGAGCAAAACCTCAGAAGCCCTTGCCAAACTCATGTCTCTCCAAGCCACAGAAGCCACCGTTGTGACCCTTGGCGAGGACAACATGATCATCAGGTGGGTTGTCTTCATCAGAAGTCTTTGATCAGTTTACATCAACCTGTGTGGTACGCATCCAACACCCATCACGCAGCAACATTGCACTAGAACTTGTGAGGGCGAGCAGACAGACACTTCCATAGGATCCTACCTCTCAATCCAGTTATAAAACAGGGTATTTAAATATGAAAAAGCAAGCAAGAATTGGAGGTGGCGTATATATGCTAAATGGCAAATAAGAGGTGCAGATGACTAATATGGCAGGAGTTGGGAAGAGGAAGGCTAATGGTGGTCAAGGAAAACCTCAGAGAACATGGACTATGAACTGGGCCTTCCTTGCAAGATTTGGATTCCCACAGGCAGAGATAAGGGGTTCAACTTGCCAAAAAATAAAAATGGGAGGAGGAGCATTTATCTTCCTCATAAGGTTGTCTGATATTAGAAATAATAATCACTATCTTTATTGCTGGAAACTCATATTGCACTTACTGTTTGCCAGACACTATTCTAACCTCTTTGTATTTCATCTAACCAAAGGGGGAATAAAAACTTATGGTTGGGACTGTTACTATCCTTATTTTGCAGATGAGGAGATTGAGGTTCAAACAGGCTAATCAGTCAGCCCAAGGTCACAGAGGTATTCAGCAGTGGAATTGGGATATTCTAGGCTGGTAGATCCAGAGTCCATGTTTTTATTCCTTACACACACTGACTCTTAAAGCATATTTAATAACATGGGAATTTTTAGAAATCAAAGCTTCTGTATTTCCTTGGTTAGCCTCTTTTTATATTCGGAGCAATGGTTATTTCAGGCCTCCTTCACATCCCTAAATCTCTCTGTGGCCCCACCACTTTCCCCTTTAGCTTGTGGTCTCACTTCTGACTCTGACAGTAGAAGCATTGAGGTGAAAACCCACCTGTCCCTTGTCCCCTGTCCCTCGTCCTGCACAGCTGGCCTCCTCCCTACACCTCCCCTTCCTGCCCGGTGGAAGGAGGGACGGCTGCTGGGGCCTTTCTCCGTTGGTTTTCTCTGTGGTCTTCAGTGGCTCTGTCTTTGCTGATTCTTCCCATCCAGTGTGATGTGGACTCCAAACTCTCCGGTTGTCAGAGGCGACAGGCTCTGGCTGCCCCCATCCCCCATGCTCGTGCCCACTCATCAGTCTGTTACCGACGCCAGTCTGCGCAATTGTGTCCTGCGAGGGTCGAGGCAGCCCCCTGCTTCCCTGTGGGCTTGGTGAGCCCGTGTTGAGTAAAGGAACGAGTGAGGGCCACACAGGTGCACGAGAAGTTCATGAGGCACAGGCTGGCTGCAGCACAGCACTGGTTTTGTTCCTGGTGCTGGCTTGTAAGTAATAATCATAATTACAGTGGTGATAACTGAGATTTGAGTCCTTGTGATGCACCAGGTACACTCCTCAGCACTTTACACAGATTGTCTAGTTTAATCCCGACAGCCATCCCGTGAGGTCGGTACTGTCGTTATCCTGCTTTGTCAGGAAGAGCCTAAGTTCAGTAAGGTGAAGTAACACACCCAGAGCCCCCGTCAGTCACCAGGCCACACTATCCCCAGGGGGCGACCCTGCATGGTGGAGCACTTGGCACTCTGGGCTCCCGTGGCTGGTGCTCTGCAGTAGTAGACGGGAAGCAAAGCCACGGGCAGCTGAGTTTGTCTGGACTCACCTTTCCTCCACCTCGCCCTGCTAGATCTGCCTTCCAGTTGGAAGTGCTGATGGCACCTACTGCAGTCGCTTGGAACTGCTCCAAGAACTGCATCTGCCTAAAGGCGCAAGCCAGCTGAAATGCCCATGAAATGTGCTATACCTGTCATTACTCAGTTTCTTTCCAAGGATGGTCATTCATTTTTGGGCTGTGGACACCCTGGGCCCGACTACTGCCATCACAACATGATGGGGACATTTTTAAGCTGGGAGCCAGAAGACCACAGTCCCTTTTGGCTTTTCCTCATAGGGGCTGTGTGCTCAGAGTGCGTCCAGTAATGCTTGCTGTGCGGTTCTGGGGTGGCCGTTCCTATCTGCCTTCCTGACACGGTGCTCTGGGCCCATGGTCACACTCCGCTCTCCCAGGCTGAGGCCACTCCATCTGCCGCCCGATGCAGCAGTCCAGGCCTTTCCTGAGGAGCTCGACCATCTGTACTAGGAGGCACGTTGGGTACCTTGCTGTCCCCAGTCACCTCCGCCTCCAGCAGGGAACCTTCTGCATCGGGGCCTCTGCGGGTGTGGACAATCCGTGATGCCTTTTGAGGGCCCTGGAGTTTCCTGAATAACTGGCTCCTTTGCCAGGTGTTCTTTCTCTTTATCCTCAGTCTTGGGTGATGAGAGTATTTATAGGTGCAGCCAATCTGGCACATGATAATTCCTTCCCTTGCTGCTGCTGTTTAGTCTCCTTCATGGACTTTCTTTGCTCTTCTTATGCCTTAATTATGGATGTTCCTTAGGGTTTGAGTGGTGACCCCTTTGTATGTTACAGACTTGCAGGGACATCTTGTCTCCCCCATGTCTTCAGTTAACAGTCTTGGGGAGCTCATTCTCAAACCTGCCTCCAGATCCGGTGGGAACCCTTCTCTTGGGTGGCTTGCAAAGGCTTGGAGCTCCCCTCCTCTTTCCTTCCAGATTCTCCCACTTCCCTGGTGCCTGTCCATCTCAGGGGGTGCCACCCCCACACCAGCTCCCTGGGCAGAGCCTGTGCATCCTCTGCAGCCCCTGCCCTCCCTTCCCCCACACATCTGGGCTCCCTTCTCACGGCTCTAGCTCCTTGATCTCCGGGGCTGCCGTCTGCTGCCCCCACGGCCCCCACACTCGTCCAGGCCCTGCAACCTACCCCTAAAGCATCAGAGCAGTCTTCTCATTGCCGCCTGCTTGCAGCCTGTCTCCTTCAAAGCATTTCCACGTTCAAATGAGTGATCTTTTGGAAAGTACGAATCTGATCACAGTACTCTGTAAATAGGGCTCCTCCCCACCTTGCCGTCCTCCTCACCTGCGGTTCCCAGGAAGGGGCTCCCACCCCTGAAGGCCAGAACTCCTTTCTTCCTCCCCCTTTGCCCAGCTCATTGTCCTCAAGTCCCATTTTGGATGTCACATCCTCTGGAAGCTTTTTCTGACTCCTCAGGCCTGGCTCATACTGAGCATTCTGTGACACACACGGCAGGTGCTGACACTCCCGAGCTGGGGATGAGTGAGACTCCTGTCAGATGTTACACTGGCTGCACACACGCACACGCTTGATATTAAAGGGCTAGCACAACCCGGCCCCCAGGCCCCCATGTTGAAGTTTTCTGTTTCCTATGATTAGAGGGGAAACTAAATTACAAGTTTTATCTAGACCAGTGACCGTTGTTTTTTTGTCGTCTTACATTTGCTGAGGAAGGCGAGTAGAGAAGGGGAGGTAAGCAGATTGCTGGCAGGAGACTTAGACCTAAAGAAATACTGAGGAAAACCTACCGCTCAGCATTTGGGGGGGAATATCAGCTTCTGAAGAAGAAATGCTGCTGGGAATTCGCCAGAAGGAGCCATGCTAACGCCCATAAAGGGCTGTTCACTTTAAATTAAGCTGTTTAGAGTTAGAAAGATGTGGTTAATTTAGATCAAAGGAGAAATTCGAAGTCAGATTAAGCAGAGATTAGCATTACTAAAGATTTCTTAGACACCGCTTGGACTGTTGTGCCAGTTTTCTGTAAGTCTCCCTGCAGAAGCAGACACTTTAAAGCTGAGACAGTTCTGCTGAGGAGAAGAGTCTGCCCTTTAACCCTCATGGCCTTTTTTCCCTGAAGTGAAGCGGCTGTTCCTGCTGCACACGTGGTGGCCTCTGGGACAAGAGCTCTTCTAGGTTGTGCGGACGGGGGCTCAGCAGGGGTGTCCGAGCTGGATCTCTCCACCGCCGGAAGACTTTAAATATAAGCTAAGAATATTCGTGGGTGGTCCAGGTCCTTCCCTCTGGCTTACTGACCCATCCCGGCCACCAAACTGATTTACACACACCTGCTCCCCGCACTGAGGTTCAGTCTTAGCTGGCTTTTCAGTATTGCATTTATTTTGTTATTGCCGTTACCGAATTTACTGTCTTAACTGCCCATCTACATCTCTGCTTTTAGCTTATGAGGCTTAGAGGAAGGCTCCACTGTGTCCTCTTTGTAACCCCAGCCTAACCTGCTACCTGGGTCACAGAGGCCATTCAATAGTGAAAATGTCATTAGTGAGAATCGCCAGCATTCACACCGTATGTCAGGCGCCGTGCTAAGCACTTTACGTGTGTCTCATTTAATCCTGGGAGCAAAATTGCCATTGTAGAAAGGAGGAAGCTGTGGCTTTGAACCAGGCCTGTTTAACTCCGAGGCACCTGCTCTGGACCCCAGATCACACTGTGGCCCGGGGACTCTCTCCAGCATCTTTAATGCTGACGCTGAGTCCCAGGAGGTCAGAGCTGGATCTGATTTGCTCACTGTTGTCCGGATATCTGGCATACAGTGGCACACAACGATGCGTGGTAAATCTTGGGGGCTTGGTCTTATCAAGCAGCCTTCATTCCTCAGCACTCGGCACCCCTTAGAACCGAGGACCTGACTGGAAGCAGGGTGTGTTCACACCCTTGGAGGGGAGGTGGTAGCCTGGTGGGTAGAGCTTGGCCTTGGGAGACCAACAGGCCTCTCATCCTCACTGTGCAGAGGACATTCCTGAAGAATTTTTGAAAAGGAACATGTTGATGCAAATATTTAACATACCTATCTGTATATGCTGGTTACTAAGTTTTGTGTATTTATGCCTAGCAACATCTAAAGAAGTATGTTCAATTTTGTGCCTTTCTAAGAAGTCTTCAGATTTTTGCTCAAATAGGGGTAATATCAATTATGTCATATGTTTTTGGGAAGATTCAATGGAATAAAACATGGAAAAGTCTAGCATGGTACCTAGCACTCAAGCAAATGTCTATATTTTTCCCAAATAAATAAGGTGGCTTTTTGTCCTCATGATAATTTAAATGTAGTCTCTGTAGAGTGAAAGGAAGGTATAGAATAGCCCCCAGGCCTGCTTTTCTGACTTTTTTACCATTTGCTCATGAGCCCGGGTTAAAAATACAATTATTTCTATCTGGGCCATGTAGTGCTTCCAGAGAGGTGCTGTCGAGCGGCCCTCGGTCCCCCGATGCCTCCCTCCCCTCCTCTCTCTCCAGCATCATCTCTGTCTCTGCTGGGCCTTCCCGCCGGCGTGCGGCTCACACATACACGCAGCCCCCACCTTGACCCACCCCTCCCCTCTGCTGTTTCTCTGTTTCCTTTCACAACAAGCCTTCATTAAAAACTCGACTTTAGCTGCTATCTGTGTTTCCTCGCCTCACATTCTCTCCACCCGTTCTGTTTGGGCTTCTGCCGTGAGCAGTTTCTGAACTTGTTTTGGCCAAAGCCACCAAATAATCTCCATGTGCCCCAAATCCAATCGTAGCTTTTTTAACATCCTCTTTTCAGCTTCATCAGCATCTTCCCCCTTTTCTGTTTCTTTGAATTTCTTCTTCTTTTTTTTATTAATATATAACTGACATGTACTGCGACACAGACTGTAGAGTGTGATGAATTTTTACATGTACGTGCCCCATGGAGCCACTTGTGCAGCCGTGGTGGAGTTGGATGGGTGCTCGCTTCCCCCGACTGTCTCATTTTCCTCCTATGTCACTGGCTGGTCCTGCGGCTTCTGTTCAGCCTCCAGATAGTGGAGTATCCCAGGGCTTAGTGCTTCTCTTTTCCCTTTACACGCTGGGGAAGCTCAGACCATTTCATGGCTTTAAACACCATCTGTCTGTGACAACTCCCAGATTTGTACCTCTAGCTCTGACCTCTTCTCTCCACTGCAGACTCATGTTTTCAGCCCCTGAGTTGATATTTCTACCTGGAAGTCAAATAGGCATCTTAAACCCGACATGTCCAAATGAAGCTTTTCACACTGTCCCTTCCCCTTCTCTTCCCTCACCCCCCCTGAGCTGCTTCTCTGTGGTTGTCTCCATCTCATTAAATGATTTCTCTATCCACCCAGTTGCTCAAAATGAAAATGTGGGGCTCCTCTTTGATTCCTTTCTTGACCCTCTTATTTATTGCATTTTCACCTGCTATGGAAGCATGCCCTGGAAATAGCCTGCGTGTTTCTTCTCCACCTCTAGTCCAAGTCACCGCTGTCCTTTGCTGGGGCTGCTGCAACAGCCTAGCTCTTCTCATGGCTTTTGTCATTGCCCCTACAGCTCATTCTCATGCAGTGGCCAGAGTGATCACTTGAAAATGTGAATCGGATTGTGTCACTTTCCTGCTAAAAACCTCACATCCAAAGCCTATTCTCGGCTCTAGGAGACTGTCATGATCTGGACTCTGTCAAGATCTGAACTCTGCTTGCTTCTCTGAACTCACCTGGTACTTCACTTACTTCCTGCCAGCCATGCTTCCTTCCTGATTCTCAAACATACCCTGCCTGCCTGCCGTAGGCCTTTTTGTTTTCTCTCCCTTGAACTTGATTTCCCCACATGTTGGACCTTCTTGTCATTTAGGTCTCAGCTTAAATGTCATGTTCCAAGAGAAACCCTCTAATGACAGTATCCTGGTTTAGTCCCATCCTAGCACTTATTTAATACCTAATACTGTCTTGCTTGTGTGTTTCCACTGCAGAGTTTGTCTTCATCAGGGTCAGGACTTTGTTATGCTGTTCACAGCGGTATTCCCAGTGCTTAAAACAGTGCCTGGCATTTAGTAGCTGTACGATAAATATCGATTCAATCTATAAATGAACAGATAAAGTGAATACTGTTGTCAATTTTAAAGCAAAGTGTAGTGTAACTAGTCCAACAGTTGGTCTAGAACCTGGCCTGGGTGACGGTGCAAGAGGGTGAGCTGCTGCAAGTGGCTGGGTGTGTGACTCGAGTGGCATTTGTTGCAGAGAGGAGCAAGTCCCCATGGAGCTGGTGCAGCGGGGTGACATCATCAAGGTTGTCCCTGGGGGAAAGTTCCCAGTGGATGGGAAAGTCCTGGAAGGCAATACCATGGCCGACGAGTCCCTCATCACAGGTTAGGTGGCTTGTTTCCCTCTGGTGGACATCACAGCAGGTGCCAGGTCACAGGAATGCCGGACGGGACTGAGTGAGTGTTGGTTACCTCCTCTCTACCTCCAGGTGAAGCCATGCCAGTCACTAAGAAGCCCGGAAGCACCGTGATCGCTGGGTCTATAAACGCGCATGGCTCTGTGCTCATTCGAGCTACCCACGTGGGCAACGACACCACTTTGGCTCAGATTGTGAAATTGGTGGAAGAGGCTCAGATGTCAAAGGTAATGAAGAAATTTAAAAAACAGTGTAATTTCAGTTTCCTCATTTTAGAAATTATTTCAGGGGTCCCCTAGAATCGGGCAATTTTATTGAGTAAAGATTGATTAGTAAACGAGGGAGGTAAGAATCCCAGTCTTTATTCATGTTTGTGGTGTTTCATTTCTTTGTAGGTTGTAATTTCCCACGGTCTTGGTGTTTTATTTTCGTAGGCACCCATTCAGCAACTGGCTGACCGGTTTAGTGGATATTTTGTCCCATTTATCATCATCATTTCAACTTTGACGTTGGTGGTATGGATTGTAATCGGTTTTATCGATTTTGGTGTTGTTCAGAAATACTTTCCTGTAAGTTGAATGTCTTGGGCTATATAGTTGTTGTATTTTAAATAATCTAATGCCATTAATCTTTTTCTTTCATGTCTTAGATTCACTGAACTCTAATTATTCATTATGTTTTATTTGTTTGCTTCACTTATTGGCAGCAAAATCTAAGCCAGGCTGGGAGAGTCACTCCCCTTCTGCAGGTTCTCATTAAAGTTGCCCTTTGCTTTCTGCTTAGATAATTTTCACAGACACCACCTGGCTCTCAGTTGTAATGCTGGCATTTACAAGATGAATTATTGGCCATTTTTGAAGTTATGAGGCATACATCCTAGAAAGTAGTTCACTTCGAATTTTCAAGGCAAGATAATTTAACAGATTTTAAGAAAATATATTTTTTACTGTCTGTTTCCACCAGTACTATATTTGACCTCCCAACTTTCCAAGTAATGCTAATAGCTTTTTAATAATTAAATATTTATTAAACATTTTAAGTGAGACAATGGAATATACATTTTTGAGTTTAAAAAAGTAGATAAAGAGCAGTATCATAGGAAATACAGTTTTTATCAAACTTCAAAAAAAAAAAACAGTGGGAAATACAGTCCCTCCCTCAAAGCTTATCTGCTTGAGAAATAGGAACTATATATGTCAACGATGCTCCACTGGAAGCTATGACAGTTTTGGTTTCTATGACTGGGGGAGGGGGATGCTGTTACACTTGCATCTAGTGGGTAGAGGCCAGGATGCTGCTAAACATCCCATAAGGCACAGGGCAGGCCCCTGCAACAAAGGATTACCTGACCCCAAATGTCAGTAGTGTCAAGGTTGAAATCTTGATATATCTAAAAAGCTATATTAGAGCTTAGAGTGGTATTTAATAACTGCCGAATGAGAGAAACAGTGTTTTACCTTATCTCATACCTAGCCCAGTCTAGTGCTTATTTTACTTTAGAGTCATAGAATAAGAAACTACAAATAGGGAATAGATAATTTTCTTCTTTTTAAAAAAATTCTGCCCGTATTTAAAGATATTATCAAATGTTAGTGTGCATGTCGTTTACTAAAATGTCATTTTCTCCTTCAAATTTCCTATCTTAAATTGAAGATTGTCCAAATTAAGCACTTTGTGCCATCTAAGGGAACCTCAGTGCTTTTCAGAGTAACCTATGATATGTATTCCTAGAATTCGCCAGTGGCTGTTCATGGCCCCTGACTGCCTAACAGTTCTGCTTTCTGGGGAGAGCAGCACGCTTGGCATGTGGCTATGGGAAGACTCGGTCCTAAACAAGTTAAAATATGTGGCGTTCTGCTGTTGCATGCCTCTCTGTCTTACTTTGGCTTCTTTTGTTTTTATCTGCAAAATCAGGGAGGATGCTGGCAAATGAGGTACTGCATGTTCCTTTAAGATACTGTCATCACTCTGCTGCACAAAAATCATTTGTAGGGAAGGGTTTCTGTTAACTTCTAGAAGTCAACCCAGTCTGATCGCAATGCCAGGCGTTATTTTGACAAGAATTGCTGTTTTTGTTTTTTTTTAAATCACATCATCTTTATTTCTACAAATTTTATCTTAAACAGGGGGCCCTCTACCTAAATACAACTCTGTTTCTGTGAAATTAAATAACCCTTTAATAAAATACTTTATTTAGGAATCCTGCCTTTCAAAATCAAAGAATAGCGTATAGGGGGATACTAAAGAGATTGTGGTCTGTAACCTTGATTTAGGAAACATGCTTTTTACTGTAATTAAAATAATAAAAAATTATAAAATTAAAATTAATCTCTTGATTATACCCCATAGCCACCAGCCATTTTAAAAAACAAATGAAGACAATTCAAACTCTGAGAATTCAACTAATAATACCAATATGTGCCACCAGCTATCTGGAAAAGTAGACCCATATTTTGTTTTGGGTTTACAGAGAAAATAATAGTGAAAAATATAGAGAAGACAATAAAGATGACTGAGAATTACATTCCCAGCAGTAATTGTGTTTATACTTTGGTGGACATCTTTCCAGTACTGCTGAAAGGCTGTATGCAGATATAGATAGAGAATTTTGCATGAATAAAATCACAGCACATGCCTTTTTGTACTTGGTTTTTCACAGTGTTACTGGTATCTCTCCATATTACTAAGTATAGATACGTGTCATCATTCCAACATTTGCATAATGTTCCGTTATAAACACCATACTAAGTTTAATTAACTGATCTCCTATTGTTTGTTTTTATTATTTTGCCATTACAAAAACAAAACAAAACACTGTGATAAACATCTTTGTATCTTTTTTCCCTTGTATGATTATCACCTTATGATTCCTTGGAGGCGAATCATTTTTAAAGCTTTTGTAATTATGATAAAAATGATAACGTAATAGTTACAATGTCTTAGATGCCTTCCCTCTATCATGTGTTGTACTGTGTATGTTTATATGTGTTTGTATGTGTATTGCCTCATTTAATCCTTACAACAACCTGTGAGCTGGGTATTATCTCCGATTTGTATATGGGGAAACTGAGGCACAGAGAGGTGAAGCTAGTGTTAGAGCCAGGATGTGGGTTTACTTGGTCTCATGCCAGAGTCTGTGCTCTTTCCCCTGTCCAGGAGTTTTATGTGAGACTCTGCTCCTGTAATGCCTCTTTGAGGAAAGCCTCCTCTTTGGGATCAAGTTGGAAACTGGGATGTGCGACAGTAAAGTGAACTCTGCTACTGAAGCAGCGCAGAATGTGATCGTGTTTCCTAAACCCAAGCTCACCCCCACTGTCCCAGGCCCCGCCAGCCCGCTGAAATGTTCCTATGTGTTGAGAATTCTGGGAGGTTCCTCGCTGAACTCTCCACCTGCCTCTGCCTCTCTCCTCTTCTCAGAACCCCTACAAGAACATCTCCCAGACGGAGGTGGTCATCCGGTTTGCCTTCCAGACGTCCATCACGGTGCTGTGCATTGCCTGCCCCTGCTCCCTGGGGCTGGCCACGCCCACGGCGGTCATGGTGGGCACCGGCGTGGCCGCGCAGAACGGCATCCTCATCAAGGGGGGCAAGCCCCTGGAGATGGCGCACAAGGTCAGCCCTGCACCGCAGCTCTCCCGCCCTCCTGGCTGGAGGATGATTTTCTTAAGAGAGTCTTAATGAAAATAATATCTGTTTACGATTTCAGATTGGAAGAAAAACCTTAGAGCCACCTAAGGATAATAGTGTTGATTAAGTAGCCTAGGAAGCCAAGTCTAACTGGGAATAACAGCAGCAACTGCAGCAGCTAACAAGCACATAATAAAATGCTTTGTAAATCTTAATTGATTTAACTGCACTAACAACTCTTTGCAGTAGGTGCTTGTTATTCCCACTTTGCAGATGAGGAAACAGCAGCGGGAGGAGGTTAGGTAACTTGCCCAAAGGCCTGCAGCCAATGCAGAGCCAAGCTCTGGGAGAAAAGTATCTGTGGGATCAGTGGCAGGTCCTGTGACCTTGGGAGTGAAGAGTGAGCGACAGTGTTGATGGCGAATCTCCCTTTTTCCCTGCGTACCAGCCTTGCCTTCCACACTTCCATTTATTTATTCCAGGGGTCCTCAAACTTTTTAAACAGGGGGCCAGTTCACTGTCCCTCAGACCGTTGGAGAGTGTGCACTGTGGGCATGGGACGAGTTGGCTGCTAAGCAGGACAGGCAGCAGTGGCAAAAACACCCGGCGGGCCGGATCGATGTCCTCAGCAGGCCACATGTGGCCCGCGGGCCGTAGTTTGAGGACCCCTGATTTATTCAGTGTGTGTTGATCGCTTACTGTGTGTTGGCCCGAGATAGGTTCTGGCAATGGTCGTGGTTCCCAGCTACCAAGGAGCTTAAATTTTAGTTGAAAGTCAGGTATTGAATGACTAAACAACAAATGCTGAGTATTGTGAGACAGCGAGATGTCATGGGGACACTTTAACAGGGACCTAACCTAGACTCACTGTGTTGGACTCCGGGTGAGGGTTGGTGCAGGTGGTCGGGGAAGGGAATTCAAACGTTAGTCTGAGACCTAACAGTTGAGTGAGAGTTAGGCACTTGACACAGGGACTGAACTTTTCCTCGTCATTGTATCCCTGGCATCTAGCCTAGCACCTGCTCATTCAGAGCCTTCAGAAGTTACTAGCAGAGTTGTCCTTTCCTTTCCTGGAGTGTGAAGACTTTATTTCTAGTAGCTTTTGTACTTTGGGGTGGGGGAGAGAGAGAAACTGGAGATGAAGGTATTGAGGGAGGGCTGGAACACGAAGGTCTGAAAATTTAGTGAAGGGTTCTGAACTTCCCTAAGAATGACAGGAGCCGTGGAAGGCTGTGACGCATCTGGGTAACATGACCGACTCCATGTCGGGCAGATCATTCTGGCTGCAGAGTGAAGGAGGCAAGAATCATTGGAGGAAGATCAGTGAGTGGTGTTGAAGGAAGAGGCCACCACTCAGCATCAGAAACAAAAGGCTGAATCCATTGTTTGCTAAGGAGGGAGAGCCTGGGAGATGGTCTGAACGGAGCAGATAGGGCTCAAGGAAGCGTGCAGTTCAGGGATGGTGGACTTGCAGAAGCAAGGGCTCAGCTGGCCATGGAAGTGCAGAGACTGAGTGTGGCTGCTGCTGTCAGACACTTGGGGACTGGTGCAAACTGCCATTGACCAAGTGGGACGGATTTAAAGCTGGCCTGGGGATTACTTGTCAGTGTGGCCGCAGAGTTGTCCTTTCCTTTTTTGGAGTGTGAAGACTTTATTTCCAGTAGGTTTTGCACTTAGGCAGGCAAGAGAAAGCAGTGGTCGGGCTCGGTGGATAGCAGTCGACAAGAAGGCTGGAGGACACCCAGGGTCCTGACTCCTGACCTGACGGGAGGAAGTAAGTCTGCAATGGTGTCACTGTCCAGGAGACAGTGCCACGCTGTCACCTATGCAGCCAAGGGAGAGTTTCTGGCTTTACCTGGTCAAGGTTAAGCCATGGTGTGGGTGTTTTTGACTGGGTGGACAGGGAAACAGTTTCTTTAGGGCAACAATTGTTGAACCCCTGCTGTAGATTGATTGCAAGGGGGTTATGTTAGGAAATTATGAAGGAGTATGGTTATCTTCCTAAGGCAGGTTGGTTTAAGTTCTGTCTCAGCGTCACGTAGACTGTGAAAGCCCCTGACATCTGTATTGTGGTCACGGAGACACGGTTGTTTTTGACAGATAAAGACTGTGATGTTTGACAAAACCGGCACCATTACCCACGGGATCCCCAGAGTCATGCGGTTCCTCCTGCTGGTGGACACGGCCACACTGCCCCTCAGGAAGGTTCTGGCTGTGGTGGGGACTGCGGAGGCCAGCAGCGAACACCCGCTGGGCGTGGCAGTCACCAAATACTGTAAGGAGGTACGTGGACCTGGGTGTGGCCCTGTCCCGCCCCCACTTCTGTGCGTCACCACGAGCCTTCTCTCCTAGCCGCCTCCACGAGGCCTTCCACTGTGTGGTCTAGAAAACCACTTAGCAGGCTCCTCTGGAGCAGGCTCCTAGGCGGCCCTTGTCACAGTTCCAGGTTATCACAAAGGAAGTTCAGTGTCACAGTCATTTGCTGAGCATCTGCTTGGCACTGCGGTTGATGAAGACAGGCAGTGTAGAAACTCAGTCCTTTGTCAGCGCTAAGTGCTGACAAACACAAAGGTGTCATGGGAGTATTGGGGTGAGGAAGGGAGAAGTGTTCTGGACCGGGGTCATCGAAATGAGAGGAACCGGCAGGGCTGAGCCAGAATGCCCAGGGGGTTCTTGGCACAGGCATGGAGAAGCATTGCACTCCTTTGGTCTCTCCATGTGAAACGTCCTATTTCTGTTTCCTCTGTCTTCAATCTGAATATAGAGGCAGCAGAATGTGCTGGGATATTGCCCTGACAATTTTTAAATGATTTGAGCAATACTGGTATTATTAATAGTAAACGTAGAAAGATGAGATGGATGCCTTGAAAAAAAGTTGACACCTCTTCCTGGACGGGGGATCTTCCAGGAACCTCATTTCTAATTTTGTCCTTCATGGAAAGTCAGACCAAGGGCTCACGCCCACCCTCCACGTGGGCTTTGCTCACTTCCCTCCCTGCCCGCCCTCATGCCCTCCTCCAGGGTCTGCTGCGTGGGCCCTTCTCTCTCGAGCCTCAAGGTAGCTTTCTCACCAATTGCTTGTTCCATCATTTTAACAAAGTTGTTTGCAACATAAAAATGATGTCTTCCTCTCTTTGGCACCTGCACCCCTCTTTATTTGAGGCATTTGGTGTGAATTGCCTTTCTCCTTTCTTGTCTGCAGCCCATTCACTAGGTGAGGCATCACCCAGGCAGAGATTTTAGGCTGATCAGTCTTACTGAATTCACTAGCTATAATATCGGTGTCAGATGTGAGAAAATTGCTGAGTTCCCAGTTGCTCTCTTCACCTTCCCATCAGTTCCACTTCCCTCTCCTGCCGCACACTGCTTCTGCTGCCTTCACCCTGTGTCCCTGTCCACCCTCCCACTTCACCCCTCTCAGTTTTCTGGTCCCAACTCCCTCTCTCCTGCTCTCCCTGCCTTTGTAGGAACTCGGAACAGAGACCTTGGGATACTGCATGGACTTCCAGGCGGTGCCAGGCTGTGGCATCGGGTGCAAAGTCAGCAGCGTGGGAGGCATCCTGGCCCACAGTGAGCGCCCAGCGGGTGAACGTGTTGGCAGCCTTCCTGCAGAAAAAGGTATCCGTGGCCTTTGTCTCTGCACTAGATCTGGGCCCGGCTGGGTTAAAGTGGAGTGTGCCGAACCACAGAGAGCACCCAGCTGGGCCTGCCTGCCATGATTTGCCCTGATGGGGATGAAAATGGCTCATGGCTGGGGCACCTGCGCCTACCTCCCGGAGGGAAGCCTGCAGTTTCTCCCTTGTATTTGATGCTTATGGCATGCAGAAGTAGACATGACTTAGATTCATGAAGTACTGCTTAGCTGACCCCTTATTTTGATTTTCTTCTTTCTTATTGCAAATTGAGTATGCTTCTCATACCCTACAGAGTAGACAGATGGGACTTCTACTTTTGTTCTTCTTGTTTGCCTCCCATGTGGTTGAACCATGATGGGATGCGTAGTATTTACAGAGCTGGCAGAAGGATTCAGGGAAAACAGATGGAAATGTCCTGTCCAAGCCAGGAAGGGACGCTGCTTGGAGTGCTACCTCCTTTGAAGAATGGCCTTTCTTATTCTAAGGGCAGCTTGCCAGCCATCAGCATGGTGGGGGACACCCCAAAACCCCTGTCTAGTGTTTTTTCTAAGTATGTAGATTGTGAAATCTTGATTTAGATTGTGGTGTTAGATGCCATCCACCACCTTCTAGCAGTTTAGAGCCCCAGGGTGACCTTTCCACTATAGCTTCCAGGGGCTGGTCATGCAGTGACGCCTCAGTCAGCAGCACAGTTAGAAGGTGACAGGTGAGAGATGCACCTGCCTTTCAGGAGGCATAGGGTAAAACATTTCATAGAAATAGACTTTTCTGATTATTTGTTGATTATCTGGAGTCATCGATACCAAGCAGTAATGAATCTAGTCAAAACTTGCTTTGCGTGGGGGACTAATAACTAAGTGCTTGTAATCCCTGTAGAGAAAGAGTCAATGGATACCTCTAAAGGCAGATAAAGACATCGTGTGACAATGTCCTAATATGCTTATAACATTTTCACACATATAGCTTGTACTGTTAATACCCCATTTTAATTCATACCCACCTGTTCTGCACATGAATTGTACTTTTTCCCCCTGGTCTTAAAGGATGGTGTTATAAGAGGCGCTTACTAGGTTTTAGTTTTTCAGAACAGTTAAATGGATATTTAGCCGTGAAAAGGATTGCATGATTTTTAGTTCATAGTGAAATTGGACTATTTAGGAATAACCACAGTCTCTTTTGAATAGATGCAGCCCCCCAGAGCTTCTCCGTGCTGATTGGAAACCGCGAATGGCTGAGGCGCAATGGCTTAAGAATTTCCAGCGACGTCAGTGACGCGATGACAGACCATGAGATGAAAGGGCAGACGGCCATCCTGGTGGCCATCGACGGTACCTTTTACTCAGATCTTCCTTCCAGTCTCTTAAAATGCAGTGTTCTGTGGATGTCAGGCAAAAAGAGCCCTCCTTTTTTTTTTTTTTTTTTTTAAATGAATCTTCCTCTTGGTTAGTTTCAGGTCTGTTTTCCAGAAGGTTATCTTGCCGCCTTTTCTCTTCATTCCCATCCCAAGCCCTTTGTTTCCATCTGACTGTCTCCATCTGACTCCGGAGCCAGCTCTGTTCTGGCATGGGTCTTCTTGCCGTTGGAATCCTAAACTGTCTTTGCCATCATCGTTGCTCCTGTGCTAGTGGGTCACTCAAAGTCATCCTTCTCGTTCATCCCTGCAGACAAAGCAGGAATTCACTTCCCATAGTTTTAACTACAGGATGTCTTTAAATAGTGTGATCCCTACAGCTCTTCCCTGTCTGCTGCACACAGACTGAGTGTGCGCAGAGCCTCTCAAGACTGCACGTGTCTTAGTACTCAGATTCTATCTGCATCTTAAAGTAGAATCTGTACTTTGTTAAGGTTAGTTTTGCTAATAGAAGTAAAACTATATGCAAATAAGAAATAATTTATGTGCTGTATTTCAAATGCTCCAACTAAATATATCTTCCTCTCCCTTTTTCCCTTTTTCTAAGTGCTTGTAAACCCACAGCCCCCTAGGATTGTCAAACCAGAATTGGCACAACTAAAGGAGTCATGTCTTCTCATATATCCCTCCCTCTGTTCCCATTCACCCCTTAGCCCTAGAAATCTGATTCTGTGTCTAAAGATGCACTAAAAGAAAAATTCTGCAGAAATGTTTTCTGTAGAAAAAGACAAAAAGAAAAGATTGATTTTTTTCCCAGTTTGGGTGTTCATCATTTTAACATTTGTTATATTTCTCAAATTTTAATAGCTAACATGTATTGAGTTCTTACTATGAGCTAGGTACTTTGCAAAATAATACATGTTCCTTGCAGAAAATTTGGAAAATTCAGAGAGCTACAAAGAAGAAATGAAAGCACTTATGACCCTACCCCTCAGGGAGCCTCATTGAACATTTTTATATCGCTCCCAGACTTTTGTGTGCATCTTTAAATGTGTACAATTAAAAAAAAAGCCAAAAAACCCCATTATGTCACATAATCTGGTATATTGGTTTTATTGATGAGAACTGTTGCACGTCATGACGTTACGTTGGCTTGGGGTGCCCCGTGCCCCACGCGCTGACGCACGCTGCTCCGCTCCAGGGGTGCTCTGTGGGATGATCGCCATCGCAGACGCTGTGAAGCCGGAGGCCGCCCTGGCCGTGCACACGCTGCAAAGCATGGGCATCGACGTGGTTCTGATCACAGGGGACAACCGGAAGACAGCCAGAGCCATTGCCACTCAGGTACGGCCCTTCAAGATTACAAACTGTTAAGTTCACAGAAACGTTTAGAAACAAAAATAAGCACCAGGGCCCCCAGCGCTCAGCTTCACTTCTGCTCTTCCCAGGTGCTGTCTCCCCCGCGTGCTCTGAGCTAGGTAGCCCCTGACCCTGGTGTGCTGCCGCCCAGAGATCTCGTCCCTGGGACCCGGGCACACACATCCCTGGAAAAAGCCATTCCAGTATCTATAACCATGTCTCAGTCTTTGCCATAGGAGAAAATTAGCTTATGGCTTGAGGGCTAAAAGACATCTTTATGGGTTTGCCAGCTTGGCTCTTGTCACTCGTGTGCCCAGATAACTCGGTCCTGGGCAGGGCTCCAGCGGCCCTTGGTGCTGAGTTTGGGCCAGGAGGGGACAGCATGGCCGGACGGCTGCCTGCCTCCTCGCACAGCGACAGCTCCAGCGTGAATTCCTGAAAACTGTACAGCCCCCTCTCCCACAAAGTGTGCAGAGCTGTACACTTTTGAACGTTACTTGCATCCTATGAGGGAAGCAGCAATATTTCTGTTTTCCGTGGTCTTCCTTGCTAATGACAGACTTGTTGAGTGTCCTCCCCCTTTTTCCTGGTTAAAACTTGTTCATCCACACAAAGCACCGTGGATGTGACAGACAAGCACAGGGCCAAGCACTATGACAGTGAAGAGGGGCTCATGGTCCTGTGGTGGGGTGGACCAGAAACAGGGTAGAGCAGTGACGGGACATAGACCTGAGAAGCGGGAGAGCGACCGGGAAAGGAAAACTGAGCCTTTCTTCCCTGTAGCAGGCAGCACGAGCGTCACCCAGGGGCACAGAGTGACACGGTGATTTGGAGAAGCTGCAGGGAGCTGCATGGTACAGAACCTAGTGTGGCCCTAGCTGTGGGCCACCAGGCAGAGGCCAGACCCAGGGGCCTCAGAAGACAAATACCCAAGAGTTTAGCTATTTGTCCTTAGGGAGGTGGTTGGATCCATTGGAGGACGTGAAACAGGAGGTTAACATGATTGTTGATTGACATGATTAACGATTGTTGTTTTGGAAAGACGTCCAGGACGGCACATGGAGAGGAGAGTTGAGGGGCTGAGATGTGGACAGGGCCTAAGCCAGTGCAGCACACTGGAGCAGCACCTGGGGAGAAACGTGTCCTGTGACCACAAACCTGTAGGCTGTTTTTGACTGACCTCACTGACTGGTCCTGGAGGGCGAGGCCAGGGGGAGGAGGGTGACTTAGAGTTTCTACCGCTGCCCACTAGTGGTCTTTGGCCAACACCAGGTACTGCTTTCCTTTCCTCTTAGGTTGGCATCAAAAAAGTCTTTGCAGAGGTGCTGCCTTCTCACAAGGTGGCCAAGGTCCAGGAGCTGCAGAACGCGGGGAAGAAGGTCGCCATGGTGGGAGACGGGGTTAACGACTCCCCAGCCTTGGCCCAGGCGGACATGGGCGTCGCCATTGGCACAGGCACAGACGTCGCCATCGAGGCGGCCGACGTCGTCCTCATCAGGGTGAGTGTGGCTGCGTCCGGGCCGTGGGAGTGGCGAGGTGTGGCACAGACCCGCTCCTCACCGCGTTTCTCCCCTCCAGAACGATCTGCTCGACGTGGTGGCCAGCATTCACCTTTCCAAGAGGACCGTCCGCAGAATCCGAGTCAATCTGGTCCTGGCGCTGATTTATAACCTGGTTGGGGTTCCCATCGCGGCAGGTAGGGGTGGCCCTCACCTGCTCCGTTACCTTTGGCCCAGCTGGGGCCAGAAAGGCTTCTCCCTGCCAGGTTCCTGCCAAGCTCAGTGAGGAGCCCGCCGCTGGCTGGCCAGAGGCCTTTTAGAAAGGCTGGTGTCCTTATGTTCCCTGCTGTGTTTACACGTCTCTAAAGGTAAATGAGAAACTGCTGAGAGGACCCCAACCCTTCATTCACACTGGTCCTTTCTACAAAGCTGGTCGAGAGGCTTGGCTGTTTGTTTCTGTGGCCCCATTTTCTGAACCATTTATTAAGACATAGAGTCTGAAAAATCATCATTATTAAGAGTTATGGGGCACCTGCCATGTTAGGAACCACAATTGGTGTTTCAGAACCTTGTTTTAAAGATTAATCCTGCCTAGAGGCTGAGTGCAGTGGGGAGAAACGTGTCCTGTGATTGTCATCAGGGGAGAGTGCCTGTAATCCCAGCACTTTGGGAGGCCAAGGCGGGAGGATAGCTTGAGGCCAGGAGTTTGAGACCAGTCTGGGCAATAGTGAGACCCCGTCTCTATAAAAAATAGAAAAATTAGCCAGGTGTGATGGTGCCACCTGTAGTCTCAGCTACTCGGGAGGCTGAGGCAGGAGGATCACTTGAGCCCAGGAGTTTGAGTTTGCAGTGAACTGTGATCACTCCATTGTACTCTACCTGGGGCGACAGAGTGAGACTCTTTAAAAAAAAAAAAAAAAAAATTAATCCTGCCCAGGTTTCCTTCTGACTCTCACAAAGATCATGGAAAGAAATGAATTTTCTCTGCTTTGTAACTCCCCCTTCCCTCTCGAATCCTGTGTAATCTGATTGGGAAGAGTTCCAGGCCCTTTTTCAAGGTAGTACTCCTCCATTGGCTGAGGAGACCTGTAGTTTTTAAGCTTTCCTACCTTGGTTTCCCCTGTTGTGTCTGAGTGGTTAGCAGTTACTCCCATAGCAGGGATGAGCGTGTCTGCCTTGGCCTCCTGAGCCTGGTGGGTCAGGCAGGTGTCCCTCCTGCCCCCGGAGCCGGCTCAGGAGCTTCATCCACTCTGGCGTCTGGGCGTTGGCCACAGACGGTTGACCAGACCTGGCCCAAGTCTCCTGGCACTCACTTATCTTGTAAAGTTGTTGTGAAGCCCTGGAGGTGAGACGATCTGTGTAGACAAGGACTTTGGCTTCAGGACAGCTGGCTCCTGTGCCGTCTGCTTCTTTCCCTCCTCCCCTGCACCTCTGCTCCCCAGAGCGCTCCCTGAAACGGGGTGCCACCTGTGGGTGGTTCTGGGAAGGGCAGGGTCGATGGAAGAGAGCCGGGTCCCTGACAGTACCCCACGCCCAGCTTTCTAGGACAGCCTCCCCCAGGGGCCTGCGGGTGCAACGTGGGCAGGGGTGGCTGAGGGTGGGTCCTGGCACCCCCATCCACTCCCCTCTCCCCCCCACCCCCATGCCAGAGACCTGCTCCTTGCTCTCACCTCCGCCCTTGCTGTGAGTGCGTGTCCTTCCCCCGGCAGGTGTCTTCATGCCCGTCGGCATCGTGCTGCAGCCCTGGATGGGCTCGGCGGCCATGGCGGCCTCCTCCGTGTCCGTGGTGCTCTCTTCCCTGCAGCTCAAGTGGTGAGTCCTGCAGCGTGGGGCATCTGTTAGAGTCTCCCGGGAGGCCCTGTCCCTGTGTGCTCACGGCAAGTTGGGGCTCACCAGCGCACTTCCTGGGGTGTGAGTGCGCGCTCCCCCTTCATTCACCTGAGGCAGACCCCGCAGTGGCAGCCCAGCTGTGTGCGTGGAGTGATTTATCGGGACCACGAGCAGCTGGTTTTCCACTGAGCAGTCAATGCACTGGACGGTTCTCACTCTTCTGCTTGAGGGCTGTTTATGTGAACATCATATGGACGTGAGAGCCCTGTGTACTATCTTTTTTCATTTATTATTGCATTGATTTAACAAAAGTTAATGGCAGCCTACTATGTGTAAGGCATTTGCTTATCAGGACGTTTCTAAATCAGGTGAACTCTACTTAAACCATAGGCATTGGATGTCTTTTTTCTTTAAAACACACGAGGTTTTGATACTGCGTGTTATTCAAAGATGGATGAGAGGCCCTCACCATGCTTCAAGGAAAAGAAAAGAGCCTTGTGTCCAGAAAGGCTCAGATGCTCTTGCATTCTTGCGTTCCAGCTACAAGAAGCCCGACGCGGAGAGGTACGAGGCTCGGGCCCACGGCCGCATGAAGCCCCTGACGGCGTCCCAGGTCAGCGTGTACATCGGCATGGACGACCGGCGGCGAGACTCCCCCAGGACCACGCCGTGGGACCAGGTCAGCTACGTCAGCCAGGTGTCTCTGTCCTCCCTGACTCCCGACAGGCCGGCTCGCCATAGCACTGTAGTGGACGACGATGGGGACAAGTGGTCTCTGCTCCTGAATGACAGGGATGAGGAGCAGTACATCTAAAAGCCCCAGGCCCAGGGCAGGGCAGGGCTCATCTCTCTCCAGCGAAGTGGCCGGCCCGACTCCTCCCAAAAGGGGGCCGGCATCCCTCGGCTGCTTGAGCCGAGCAGGTGCAGGCCCAGTAGCCAGCAGTAGGGTGGGCAAAGCTTGCCCCGGCCTTAGGGACTTCTCCTTCCTGGACGTTTCTGGTCATCCCACCCCACAGCGCATGGCGTCCTGGAGAGGCCTGCCCTGCCTGAGTCCTGCTGGCGCAGAGCAGAGTGTCGTGGCCTCACCATGCTGTCGGCGTGGGCTTTGTCAGAAACCCTGCTTGGACTCTGGAATACCAGAGGCAGGTCAGTCCTCCTCACAGACCTCTGCTCGCAGTATTTGGGATGACTACTAACGTAATGAGGAACCATCTCGGTGGGACCGAAAGCCTAGCTGAGCCTTTCCAGGGAAGAGACCTCCTGCAGAACTCGCTGTCGGGCTCTTTTTGACAACACCTGTGTGCGTCGTGTTTCTGAGACCACAGTTTACCTCAAGTGCACCTGTTGTTTTCTGCTGGCACAATCTCTTCCTTTTCTCCCCTCTGTGCGCTTGGCGTCCTGGATGCTGGGGACCCTCCTCCCCATGCCTGTCACCTCTGAGGACGGGCCCGTTGTCACTTGGCCCTGCCGACACTCTCAGGCATTTCTGCAGACGCTGTGGCGTATGCGTGTCCGGCCTGAATCTGCTGCCTCACTCACACGCGGCCACACACCCCGGCCGGACAGGTCGCCGCGCCCGTCTTCAGGTTGAGGGAGCTCTTTCTCGCTTAGGAGCCGCTTCTCCGTGGAGTTGTGGCTCTCTTCCCAGAGCAGGCTGCTGTTGCTGCCAGCTGAAGTGAGGGTCTCAGAGCCTGGCCTGAGAGTCCGAGCCTGGCTTCCCGTGGGGTCCAGGTGCTCACGACCAGGGCATCCGTCTGTGTCCCCACCTAGCCTGTGGTGCTTGAAATGGGTGCCCTGTGGGAGGCGTGTGTGTGCGGGAGCCTCCCCGCCCGGTCCCAGGAGCTTCGTTTACATGGTCTTCTGTCCCCTCATGGGGTCCGATAGAGAATTCAGGTCACTAGTGCCCCTGGCGACTCAGAGAAGCAGTGCTGCCTGCGTAAGGGGAAAGCACGGTGCTCCCGTGAGCCTGCCTTCCACACGCTGAGTGGGCACCGTAGGAAAGGGGTGGCCACGGCGCCACAAAGGGAGAGTCTGTTTTTACCTGTGGGTGGTGGCTCTTTGTGATTGTGTGACATCAGAGGGGCAGGAATGGGCCCAGTTTTAGACTCTGAAGTCCGTGGCGATTGACAGAACCACAAGGGAGCAAAGTACTGGAATCAGATTAAACTCTAAAGTGAAGCCCTCGTCTCACATACAAAATAATTTTAGTTATTTATTGAGTGTCCATTATTTGCCAGGGACAGTGTTAGTAGCACTTTTTTTTAGGTTATCTCTAATCCTCCCACCAAACCAGCAAGGTAGCTGTTATTGTCTACATTTCACAGGCAAGGAAGCAGGCTCAGAGAAGCTGACTCTTGCCTGGGATGACACAGCCAATATGCTAACACATGCCATGTCTGTTGGCTCTGAAGGCTTTTCTCCAGTTCTGCTGCTGCTTTGAATATCAGTTTGCTTGATAAGAATAAACAAGGAAAAGGTCCTTGCCTCCTGGAAGAACAAGTCAGCCAGGTGACGTATTAGCTGTATCCCGATTAGATTGCAGGTGATTCCCGAGGTCATTTCACCTTCACCTTGGATGATTAGCTTCAATTTTTGCATTTAATGTAGTTTTTGCCGGGTTTTATCTTTTAAATCCGGCACAGGGTTTTGTCACGTTTTCATTGTTTTTAGTCTCTGCCTTGGCCTCCCCCACCCCGCCCACCCCCACTGTCTGTCCCAAGTTTTGTCCTCTCTTTATTGTTGCTCGGGGAATGTGTCTTGTTTTCTAACTAGGCTAATCATCATCATCTAAAAACTCTAATTGTGTTGATTTTTAAAACTTTTAGGACCATAAACTCCATGTTCATATATGGACATGAAAATATTTACATAATTTTACGGAAAATAACCTTCTCAATGTTCGAGAATAAGGAATTTTTTTGGTCGGGTAATTATTCAAAACCTTTCCGTGCAATGCTAGAATAAAGTTCCTTTTGTTCCTCTACAAGTCTGCCTCGCTGGCTCTGCCTGTGAGAGGAGCAGGGCCAGAGGCCCGTGGGGCCCCGTGTGCCGTGATGACCTCGAGGCGCTGGCTCAGCCCGACGCGTTTTAGGGGCCAGAGAAGGATGGGGTCTCAACAGCAGGGGACGTGAGGGTGGCCGGAGCCCTCTTGATCTGCCATCCCCAGCACTGGCGTGCGCCCCTCTCTCAAATGCCGAGTGTGGCCGGCCTCGGTGGTGTGTGGGGAGAACCCAGAGGCAGCCGTGTCAGTCCCCCCACACTGCACCCCGTCATGTGCGCGTCAATGCTTCAGGGTGATTTTCTGCAAAAGGCTGTTGTCAAACACACACACCTTAATCAGAAGGGATCGGCTTTGAGTTCCTTGGCCCTGAAAGAGTGGGGCAGGGGGAGTAGCAGAAAAATCTGGACCGAGGGGCTCTGCCGGAAAAGCTCTGTGGGCATCTTAGGGTAGCAAGGGGGCCCTAAGTGGGGTACACCTAAAGGGAGGTGACTGTATAATTTGTCATCTGAACCAGGACACTTTTAAGAGTAGAAGGAGGCACTATGAATAGTTGTGCCGGGACAACTGGCCTAAACTGGGACTGTCTAGGCAAACTGGGACATGTGGTCACCTTCCTTCAAAGGGAAATAGACACGGGGAAGTCACCATTGACACAAACTACCTACTTGAGAACTTGGCACAGTTGTAGGTTCCAGAGACATGCTGATGTCATAATCCTGTATCACGTTTCAAGGTTTCCCCCATATCCATGTCTTGGTACCCACACTTCTCTGTTGTGTCATTGAGGTGATTATCTTGTGCTCAAAATGACTGCGCTGCTCGATGGCCAGGCCTAGGGCACCACACTCTGCTGTGTCACAGTGCCTGCTGGCACACCCCGGAGGACTAAATGCCACATGCACGGGACTGATTTTCTGGATGCCCAGGTATGGAAATTTCATGTTGACATGTTTCTAGCGTGTCCTGTTGTGAAAAGCAAGGGTTGATACTACCTTAGGAAGGGATCCCACTTCTTTAGAAGATAACATGCTTTCTAAAACTGGAGCATATTTCCCTGATAGACTCACCAAGCACCAGAATAAATCACAGCATTCCTAATAAATTTTCAGTCTTTAAGACCTTAGTGGAGAATTGTGATGGGATTACCTTTTCAATAAATGAATGTGATCATTCTAGCTTTCTTGTAACAAATGGCACCTGGGCCAGGCTCACGCCTGTAATCCTAACACTCTGGGAGGCCGAGGAGGGAGTATTGCTTGAGCTCAGGGGGTTGAGACCAACCTGAGCAAGAGTGAGACCCCGTCTCTACTAAAAATAGAAAAAATTATCTGGGTGTGGTGGCACCCACCTGTAGTCCCAGCTACTCAGCAGGCTGAGGCAGGAGGATTGCTTGAGCCCAGGGGTTTGAGGTTGCTGTGAGCTAGGCTGACCCCAAGGCAACAGTCTAGCCCAGTCAACAGAGTGAGACTCTGTCTCAAGAAAAAAAAAGGTCATCTGGAAATTGACGTGTGAAAAAATCTTCAAATTATTCTGCTATTTTTCTAAGGAACCAAGATTAATAAAAGTGACCTTTATTAGAAAAAGATAATTTAAATTACAGAAGGGTTTTTTTTTTTTGCTTTAAAAATTTGTATTTCATTAGATAAATTCCCTAATGTGTATGAAATTGAGTTAGAAAATTGTTGTTTGCATACAACTTTTTCTTATTTATTTGAAAAAATAAAAGGAAGGAACGTATATACAAAGAAATGCTTCAAGCAACCACTCATACTGACTCTTGGTTCCCTGTTCAGACTACGTCTGTGTGTGGGAAAGCTGATTTGGTATTGGACAGTATTGTGGAGCTGGTAGAAATGAAACCACTCTACTTTCTTCATTTTCAAACTCAGCTTGGGCAGGCATATAAACACCATTGTCCGGGTTTTCATTCCAGAGGGAGATGTCTACTCGTCTGCTGTTTTCCTTTGTGTGAAGACAATGACAACGGTTGAAATTACAGGATAGAATATGAGAATGTTAAGTAGTGCTGCGAAATCCCAGAATCTCCTTTCTTCTATTCAAAAAGATGAATAAACAGATGTAAAATCATCCAAGGGCTAAAATAAAAACAAGAATTAATGGAAATTTAGCATTTTTTTTCATCTGAAATAGAAATGGCTATTATTTCTTCTTGGTGTAAATACAATTGCTTATAGAAAAATTTTAAGCATAAATACAGAAAACAGGGGAGAAAGGCTCCCATAATGCTTCCCCCCACCCCATCCCCAAAAGGAAAGCCCATGAGTGTGATTTATTTCATGGAGGGATGTCCTCTGTGGGTGGACCACATCAGGACACTGAGGCAGCAAAGCCTTCCTGCCCCTTGGTGCCCAACTCCTGACCGAGTTGCAGCCATCTGAGCACAGAGGTGCTGCGGTGGGCCCTGGCTGGACCTGTTGGGAGCAGATTCAGGTCCGGGTCAGATAGCTCCAGGCTGCTGGGTGCCAGGGCAGGTTCTGTCGCTCATCTGTTCTTTGCTTCCCTGTCCCACTGCCACAGACAGGGACCCAAGCCTCAGGTTGTGGAGCTGGCTGTCCAGGAGGCAGCGGGGGTGTTCAAACACACTTGGCTCTGGCCCCAAAGCCAACGCTCCCTCTGGAAAGCTCCCTCCTCCTCCTAAAAGTGAACGCTTTTGCCCCCCTTAGAGGCTGAGCCTCCTGGCGTGCCCACCTTGGACTTACGTGGAGCAAGAGGTGTCTTTTGGCAGGACAGTGTGGTTTATCTCAAGAGCCACCAGGTGTCTCTCTGACCAAAACAACCTCCCAGTCTGCAGCCACAGCTAATTCTCTTTATTGCTTTTTATGTATCTGGAAATTCAGATAAGCATGATCATAATGAAAACACAGGAGAAGGGGAAGAGGGTGAGGCTGGGGTTCAGCCCTGGCACTGGGTACCTCTAAGCTACAATATATGTACCGCCTGTACTTGCAGCCCAGGGGTTCAGGGCCGCCTCAAATTTGCATTTAGCCATGCAGAGCAATGTTGGGGTGACTCAGCGATCGTCATATTTCTCTTTATCATCATGTGCTGAGCTTCATGTTAAATATTCTTGCATGTTTGGATAATTTATTTTTTTAGTCTTGAACTTATCTAAGAGAAAGGAAAAGGTTTTTTAAAGTGCTCACAGTGTTTTCCATGGCTCCAGAGCTCCAAGTTCTGGCTCCCGTGTTTGGCTCGGGTCTACAGCAGTCCACCTCAGCCTCTGGGCGTCGATTACGGAGCTGGTACCCTAGTGGCCTGGAAGGTAGGTCCTCACCAAGGCCCCTGGGGGCTGCTTGACCCTGAGGAGGGTTCACCTGCTCCAGCCCCCTATTTTCTCACCTGTCCTGAGGTACGAGGATGGAAGGGACAGTCCGTGGGAAACCCGCGCGGCCCAATGGTCCCAGGTAATCTCCATGGGCAGTGAACGTGTTGTCCAGTCTCCTGATCATCTACCTCTTTGCAAATGAAAAAAATAACAGAAGTGTGGCCTGAGGCCTCACCTTTTTGTCTACACAAATGGGGATAACAGTTCCTATGTCACAGGGTTGCCGTGGGTATGATGGCATCTGAGTAAAGCACTTTAGAACAGTGCCTGGCACAGCCGGAGTGCTCAGCAACGTTAGCTGCCATTGTCATCGTTGCTGTCATGAATGATGATAGCTGTGTTCTAGAAAAAACAACAAGTACTCAGCCTTTCTCCCCTAAGCAGGTAAAAGCCACCTTTGTCTGTAGGGCCAGAGGAAGCGCCTATTTATGTATAGGTTGCTGCTAAGACTTAGAAGGATTGTTAATGGAAGTTTGCTTGAAAAGGAGCTGCCTTTGCCCCTTCGCCAGACACCAGGCCGGACCCCCATTCTCTCGTTTCTTGGTGGTCCTAGCGTGTGACCTCTGCCTCGGTGTGCCCTGTGTTCAAGGAAGGACATTCCCATGGAAGGCCACATAACGTGGGGGAGGCTAAATAACTGCCCTTGGAGTTGGGCAGACCTGAGTTCAAGACCTGGCTTCCCCTCTGAGGAAGTCACTTGCCTTTCTGAGCTCCTGAATCAGTGTGACACGAGTTCACTCCTGCTTCACTGGCTTGTGAAGCTTAAGTGGAATTATGTGTGTTCAGTGCCTGGCACACGGTAGACCCTCGTAAAAGTCAGTCATCGTTAAAATGACACTGACGTGGCATCCCCAAGGAGGGACTTTGGAGGCAAAGGCTCTCGGGGAGGATCTGGGATGGTCCTGGAACAGGGTGCAGGCTCCCGGGAAATACTGACTGTCCGAGGGATGCAGGTGCGCGGTAGGAATCAAGAACGCGAGTGTAAAGGGTGCTAGAGAACAAGAGCTGCGGAAAAAAGGGAAGTGGTTTATTTTCAATGTTGCATTTCAGTCTGGGTTTAGAAGGCAGGATCTTGTCTCATTCAACCCCTGAATTATATTCAGGAATTTGATCATTTTCACCCATCTTTTTTGATGTCTTTCCCCTTTCTCCTGAATAGAATTACATCACTACCTTCAGGTATGGTTTCCTAAAGAATGTACTAATTTTTGATTAAAATAGAACAATCTTGCTCTGCTATTTCTGATGACCCAGCTTTGGGGGCTAAATATAAAACCCAGCACAGTGGCGTGGTATTTCCATCACAGAAGCAAGTGGGCTGTGGCAGCGTGAGAATGCAGTCACAGAATGACCTGCCTTTAGTAGTGCCTGGGGCTGGGGGCAGTGAGAGGATCTTTTGCTTATTTTTTTTTTTTTGCAGGGCTGTAGGTGTTTTATAAACTTCCATTTTCTTTTTGCTGATTAATGCACAGATTAAGGCCAAATACATATGAGCTTAGACCTCAGTTAAATGTTGGCATGTGTCACTTCTGGGAACCTAAAGGAAGTTGATACTGCCTGTCTGTGACGTTGGGTACGCCTATTTGGGGTCTAAGGGGATTTCCTGTAAAGTATGAAATATACTAGATGCCTCAGGCTGTGGGTTTTGTTTCCCACTTAAGGCTCCACCCATCTCTAAGTATTATAATTTTTGTTTGTTTTTTTGCTGAATAACAGTGTTTTATATTTTTTTGTTTTATGTTTTAAATTGACCAGTAAAAATGTATGTACTTATCATGTACAACATGATGTGTTGAAGTATAAAAACACCATGAAATGATCTAGGTAATGTTTTAATGGCACCTGTGCTTTCACTTTCAATTATCCTGGCTCCCTGTCCCACCCTAGGGCAGTCTCAGCACCCCCCCCCACCTGCCGCACGCACACACGCACCCATGCAGCCAACTACAGCGGGTCCCTACTCTGTTACTCTCATGTGCTCTTCCTTCCTCCTGAGCCTAAAAACTTAGGCTACTCCAGTCCTCCAGTGCTGTCACTGTTTAACGCCATTGCTTTTGTCCAACTGTGTCCTCCCCTCAGCAGTGGGGACAGACCAGTGAATTGTGTCTATTGCCCCACGAAGCGGATCTCCTGGAGGGATCCAAGTAACCTTGGCCTCCCCTCCCCCTGGTGACTAGGAAGTTACCAGAGCAGGGGCTGTGGTGGAGGAGGTGGCTTTATCACTGCCAGTGATACCAAAGCCACTGCATACCAAAGCCACTGCATACCAAAGCCACTGCAAGGAGATCACTGCAGGACGAGCTCAATTCACCAGGTGCTAAGGTGAGGCCTGAGCCCTGTGAGGCTTCAGGTAAGGCACAGAGCCTGCTTTCATGGTCTGTACACACAGATACGCCACCCACGCTACATACCACACACACCGCACACACTACACATCACACAGACGTGCATGCTGCACACATACACCCCACAAACACTATATAACACCCACATGTACATACCACATACACTACATACCACACACACCACACATGCTACATACCATGCACAAACATACATGCTGCACACACACCACAAACACTATATAACACACATTACATATCACACATACTACATACCACATGCTACATATCACACACATACATACCACACAACACACACTATATACCATACACATATACACACCACACAAGTGCATACACCACTCATACGACATACCACACACACATACCACACATATATATGCTCCATACCTATACCTCATACATACCACACACACTCCAGACCACACATATACACATACATCACACCACACACACATATACACACCACATGTATACCTCACACATGACACCCCCACATCGCTACACACATATAAACATGCAACACTACACATACAACTAATGGCAGAATGAGATCCTGAGTCTCAGGAGAGGGATTTGGGGAGGAAGAGGAGCATTTAGGCGGAGCACTGAGTGTGATTTCATGGAAGACCGTGAGGGAGAGTCCTGCAGGGGGGAAGGGGTGTTCGGGGGAGAGCCAGGGCCCAGCCTGGTTGGTCTGGGCTGTGCCAGGAGGCAGTGTGGCCTGGCTGTGTTGGAGGTGGCCCTCAGAGGCCTGGAAGCCCCCGCTGGCTGCAGTTCAAGAATGGGCAGCAGGCCTCTCCTTGGCAAGTTGTGGCAGAAAGCATTGAAGGGGTGTGAGTTCCAAGGAAATGTTCCTGTTTCTATGTATTGTTCCATAACTAACGGGACTGAGGGGACATTTGGATATCTCTATATCTGTGTGTATGTTACATGTATGTGTATGTGTGTTGATATTGTTAAACCGTCTTTATTAGTAAAAGTAAAGAAAAAAGTTAATTCTACCTTCATTAGCATCTGTTAGAATTCCTTGTTTCTTTCAAATTCTGTGGAAAGTGCTCACAGGCAGTACTACTGGTGGTGGTATAAGAGAGCGATTAAGTTGAGAAATTATTTAGAAAGCTGACTCTACTTTCCATTGTTTGTTTGGTTTGGTTTTTTTTAGACAGAGTCTTGCTCTGTCGCCCGGCTAGAGTGCAGTGGTGTCATCATAGCTCACTGAAACCCAAACTCCTGGGCTCAAGAAATCCTCCTGCCTCAGCCTCCCCAGTAGCTGGGACTAAAGGTGTGCACAACCACGCCCGGCTAATTTTTTATTTTTAGTAGAGATGGGGTCTCACTCTTGCTCAGGCTGGTCTCAAACTCCTGGGCTCAAACAGTCCTTTCACCTCAGCCTCCCAGAGTGCTAGGATTGCAGGCGCGAGCCACCACCCGGGGCCTCCATTGTTCTTAATGCTTGTGTTTAGGGAACCGATCAATGAAGTGTGAAGTGCTTGCTCGGTGTTCAGCAGGGCCCTAATATAAACCCTGTCCTCCGGCTGCCTTGCTAGGTGGCCTGGACGATGGCAGTGGAGTTTTGGAAAAATAAATTAGAGAATAAGTGAGAGCTAAGTAGTGGCGGGGTCCTTCTAAGCACGAGAGAGGTTTAGAAAGGAGCGATCTCTAGTAGGCAGAGAGAGGCGGTGAAGGGCCTGAGGTCCTGACGCGTGCTGGTTCGCCCCCTGCTGGCAGATCTTGTTATGGTGAAGGTTCTGAGAAGTCCTGCAGGATAGAAACCATGTTTTGCAAGCATATTGGAGGGATCTTCCGGGAGTGCTGCTCAGAGAGGGGGCGCAAGCATAGGAGGGATTTGCTCAGGAGGAGAGGCAAGGGCGTGTGGTCCAGGTGGTGTGAGATCGCGGTGTGCGGCGGGGAGGCAGCTGGCTGGTGGGGAGGAGCAGGGCGGGGTTGAACGAGTCAGGTGGGGCCGCGTTGTTTGGAGACTGGCATAGTCTGGGCAGGACAGAAGGCCACAGGGACAGCTGGGAAGTGGCTCTCTTCCTTCTCTTCCCCCAGCTCAGGACGCTCTGGCATTCCCCCCACCCCCTTCTCAGAGGCCCCTGGGAAGAATATTGGAAGCTGACAGCGGCCCCAGCGCTGGGCTCCACCCTACTGGCAGGACTGTGAGGACCCTCAGCAGACCTGGCCCTCCCTCCCCTGGGACTCAGGGAAAAACAAGAGAGGGTGTTTGTTGTTGTTTTGTTTTAAAAGGGAGTGGGGGAGGAGAGTCCAGACAGCATCAGAGTGGGGCTCCTGACTGTGGCTCCGGCCTCTAGAAGGCCACCCTGTAGCCAGTCCCTGGTAGGGGTGACTAAAGGACAGGGCAGAGACTAGGCATGATTTCCAAAGCCAAACCAGGGTAGAAGGCTCCTCCTCTGCCCCACCCTGCCCCCAGGGCAGATTCCCACCTGGGGAAACAGCTGCATGTGGGTGAGATTCCTGTTCAAAAGGAAATTCACCGGCAGTGAAAACCAAAGAGCCGCCTAGCTTTGGCTGCAAGGTCCCCACCCCCCATCTCTGCAGGGGGTGGCTAAAGGCCTAATTGGGTTTGGGGGTTCTCCCCCACCCCACTGCTCTCCTTTCTCTTATCCCTTCTCTCCTTCTTTCTTTCCTCCCTCCCCACTCCCTACTGCTCCCTCCTTGCCTTCTCTCTTTTCTTCTTGATCACAGGTGGCTCTAGTCTCCTTCCAGCCCAGCCCCAGAGCCATCTGGGTGGTAGCCGCACCCTTTCCAGACACGCCGGCCCAGGGCTTGGTCCGAGGCCCCAAAGAGTAAAGCTCCAGCAGCTGGTGATGCCTTTCCAGTCCCCAGTGTGGATTGGGCACAGCTGACACTATGTTGTTTCTCCTGACATTCACAGGCCACCTATTCTGTCACCTCCCAGGTGGTTGTGGCAGGTGACAGGAAAGTGTCGGATCACAAAGCATCTCCTGAGAGGCCCCATCAAAGGATGCAGGCATCCGCAAGGGGCAGGGGGGCCTGGGGCGCAGCCCAGGTCTCGGCGTCTAGGCTGGCCTTGGTTTATCAAGAGCTGCCTCCCACCCCTGCCGGCCCTCGTGGGCCGCAGGACAGAATGCCCAGGGGCTCGCTGGGATCTGCTGACAGAGGCTTGTCCAAGAAGGTCACCTAGCCAGCTCCACTCGAGGTGACACTGCCATCGCTGGAACCTGATGGAGGATTCAGACGGCACACTCCACCTTCCACCCCCACACCCTGGGGCAGACAGACGGTGGCCCACAAGATGTCCTTCTCCCAACCCTCAGCCTTTGACGGGCAGGAGGAGCCCTGCAGGTGTGAGTCAGTGCAGGCTCCTGAGGTGGCGAGAGTGTCCCAGTCATCCAGTGGGCCAGTGTAACCACAGTGTCCTTGTGAGGGGGAGGAGGGGGACAGAGTCAGAGGAGATGTGACGAAGGAGGCAGGGGTTGGAAGATGCATTTGAAGATGGAGGAAGGGCCACGAGCCACGGGCTACGGCGCCTCTAGGAGCTGGAAAAGGTGAGGAACGGATCCCTCCTAGGGCCTCGGGAAGGACCCAGTCCTGCCCACACCTTGATTTTACCAAAAAACCCTTTTGGCCTACTGACCTTCAGGACTGGAAGAGGATATGTTTGTGTTGTTCTAAGCCACAAAGTTTGCGGTCATTTGTCACAGCGGTCACTTGTCCGCCCAGCGAAGCTCTCCTGCAGGCCCTCCCTGCCAAGCCCGCACCACACCCACCCAAGACTTCTCCAAAGAAGCTTCCCAAGCTGAGTTTGGGAATCAGAAGTTTATAAACAGGGCTCTTTCCTGGAGATGACCTCTCAGAACCTTTGATGGTTTTATGTGCGTAGCGAGTGTTCCAAAAAGGGCATGTGCCCAGCGTCCCCCAACGCTCTGTGCAACCCCCTTTTCCAGGGCTAACTCCTGCGGTTGGGTGGCCTGTGGAGGATTAACTGAAATGCCTCCACCTCTCCCGGCCTGTTTATCTCTGCCCATGACCCTCCTATTCAGGGGCCAGCACTGCCTGGAGAGAGGCTGATGGAGGGACCAGAGAACAAGGATATAGGTCTTGGACCTTATGTTTCAAAAAGGAGCAACCCAGATGTATGAAGGAAAAAGTGGAGACAGTCCACTAGGGCTGAGTCTTGAATTAACAGGAATGAGGTTACTCAGAAATGCAGACGTGAGAGGAGCCAGGGTGGCGTTCTTGGAGGACACTGAGTTTGCAGTTTGAGACATGAGAGTTCGGAACTCCCTGTGGGCAGAGACCAAGGGTCGACCCAGGATCATGATGGTTTTGCAATTTACTGAGCACCTGCTGCGAGTCAGGCACTTCCATTTTCTGGCTTAAGTTTCATCAACACACTTTAGGGCTCAGGAGAGTGGACTTAAGAGATGTTAAGTACCTTGCCCAACACCTACTTAGTAAACAGCAGACTCGCTCTTCCTGAGGACCGCTTCCCTAAACCGCAGGCCTCCCTGGCAGTATGCAGCATGTGTCCTCAGGAGCATGTGGGTTTCTCTAGCATCTCCCAGAAAGCAGCTGACTACACTGGCTCAGGTGTGTAAGGGCACCTGGGTACCTGGGCAGGGCCATGGTGACAGAAGTTTGGGAGGTTCAGGAGGCTAGGTCTGCCCTTCCAGCTTTGCTCTTGAGTTATCACTGTCTCTGCTCCCAGTCTCTCCCTCTCCCTCCTTCCCTGGGCACCCTCTCTGGGGCAAGTTCCTCCTTGTCCCTAGCTGACCCCAGCCCCTCA
Organism: Cheirogaleus medius; assembly: GCA_008086735.1. NCBI lineage: Eukaryota > Metazoa > Chordata > Mammalia > Primates > Cheirogaleidae > Cheirogaleus > Cheirogaleus medius. Next base: position 64,109,250 of record VBSM01003176.1, read on the forward strand.
CCTGGGCTTAGTAAACCTTGTCCCTTGCCCCGGCAGTGTCACTTCTCCACCAAATTGCTTCCGTAGAAAGAGGAGACCTGCAGATGCTGCCGATCTGCTGATGGAGGAAGGAATGACTGCCTGCCGGGTCCAGGGCGGTGTGCGCAGGGCAGTGTGGGACCAGGAGGGGGTGGGCTGGGATCTGTAAGTCACCTGCCGCCTGTTCCGTAGGGGAGGCAGCCTGCGGGAGTTAATGAGCACTGGGCTTGGGGGCCTGAGTTTGGAACCTGCGGGTACAAGGAGAAGGATGCACACGAACGCTTAGAGGGTGGAGGAAGGAAGGAAGGAAGGAGGGGTGGGAGGGCAGTGAACGGTCACCCAACCCTTGCTGAATTTAATTGGAGGGAGGAAGAGTGTGTTTAATATGATCCTCAGAAGAAAATCACTGAGGTGAAAGAGAAGTTTTAGGTGGATGATTTAAAAGATGAAACATAAAGATTCCTTAGGTAACTGACCTGAGATGACCCTGAGGGACCCTGGGCCAGTGGTACCCAGGGAGCCAGGCCCTGCCCAGCCTGCACGCCCAGAGATGCGGGCCGGGCTCCTTCCCTGCTCAGGTGGCCAGAGGTGCTGGAACATTTCAGGGCCTGGCTGTATGTGGCTTCTTTCTCTAAACTAAAATGCAGACTAAACATGCTTTCAGTAAGGGAAGAATGAATTGAAAATGGCTACCACTCATTGAACCTTAAATATATGCCAGGTACCATGGTATGTACATATAAACCCTTTACATACCTATTCTCCTTAAGTCTCACACAGTCCGTACGTAAAATGCTATTGTTCCCACTACTTCACAGACGAGGAGCTGAGACAAGAGGACAGTTCCCTGGGAGACTAACAAATCACCCCCCCCAGGCCCCCCTGGTGTACAGGCCCCTGCCAGCCCTGGAAGGGGCCCAGCCGTGTGTTCTCGTGGTCACATGCTTTGTAAGTTTTGCAAAGTACGTTATTTTACTTGCCATTTGGTCAAGATAGGTTATCTCCACTCTGATGTGCCCTCCAGCACACACACATTCCCTGTATCAAGTGACATCATGTGACCCATCTCATGGGGTAAGGGGATGTTGAGTTGGGGATACCGTTAGTTTGGATGGGGTGAGATCTGCGCATGTCATTTGCTACCACTCTGTGTATGGGTCAGGCCAGCTCCCTGTGTAGGAAGGACTTCCAGGTCTACACCCTCTGCTGACTTACTAACTCCCCCAGGGTCACGGCTGATATGAGGGTGCTTCTGCACATGCATGGAGGAATGTGGACAGTAGAGGAAGCGCGGGTGTGAAGCATGTGGATCCCGAAGCTATGAAGCTACAGTTCCTGGCAGCTGTTGTATTTTTAGGGCACAATTCAGTAGCAATACTGTATCTAGTGAGTGTGTCTGTGAGGTCTACACATTGCAACTGTCAACGATGAAAACATCTCTATCAACCTTGCTAGAGGAAAGACTGAATTATCTTTTATAAAACTATAGGAAGAGCCCATCAGAACCCCAAAATACAGAATAAAAGTATTACAGAAGTGTATTCATTAACAAAAATATTAAATTATTTTTCTAGATGGTTTGGCATTTGTAGTGTTTGTCAGCTCTTCAGTATTTGCAATTTGTCATGAAGTCTTTTATGTTCTAAACCATCACTTTCATACCTGGTTTTGTATTTGTAATTTTGCATTCTTTTTTCTTAAAATATATTCCAAATTGTATAAAGAGTTAGGCGCCACAAAACCTGGATCTATTCCTGAAAGACTAGTTAGGTAACAGCTGAAATCACAGCCACTAAGTGGCCAAGCCAGGATTGGAAGCCACAATCCAAGTGTGGACCTCACGGGGCATCCTGGACTCTAACGTGCCTACCCCCACCCCCTCCCGCGACGCTGATTCAGTAGATGGGGGCTGGGCCCAGGTGGTGTCAGGCTGCTACCCTGTGGGCGCACTCTGCGTAGCCAGGGTCGCTAAGCTAAGGCGCTTTGTGGCTAGCTTACATGCGGTGTAATGATGAGCAATCATTGTCATTGCTTCCTTATGAGTGGAGTCTATGTCACCAACAGGCCCCTTTCCCTGCATTCCCACCCTGGAGACTGTGTGGCACTGAGAAGGTTCTTGAACTCCCTTTTCCCTACTCATCTTCCTTCTCACACCTTCGTGGGGCTTCTCCCATCGGCTGAGTAGCTTTCACAGACCATCACTAACCTCCCAACCACTCGGCTGTAAGTGGGCACATTCCCATTTTGCTGACAAGAACGTTGCCACTCATGGAGGTTGTGTGACTTGCCCAGGGTGGCAGGGTCAGTGGCTGAACTCACAGATCCAGCCGTACCCCCTTACCTGGCGTCAGGTGGGCTAAGTGGGAAATCCTGGAAGTCAGCCCAGGGTCCCAAGAAGAATATCCTTTCTAGTCCCCCCACACTTCCTGGGGGGCCTGCCCCTCTCCCGTCTGCAGGTCCCCTGTGCCCTGTGATGGGCCTTTGTAGAGCACTGGCGGTTCCAACGTGACAAATGTACCTGGCTGGCCGCTGCTTGCCTGGCTGCCACACCTTAGAGACAGAGCTGCGTGCTGAGTGTCAGTTTCCTTGTGCATTAAATGAGCTTAACATGACCCACCTCACAGAGTTATTCAGAGATTAAATGAGGCGTTATATGACAAGTTACATGATACTACTCCATGTGTGTTGGCTCATAGCACCCGCAGGACTGGTCACAGTTGTTCCTGGGCTAAGCTGACATTGGAAATCAGGTCACTGCTTCTTATAGCATGTACCCTCGGCTTCCTTTTTCTCAGTGTGCGTGAAGAAGAGACCGAGTTAGAACACAAGGACATCTGGAAACATCTCACACCCTGCAGAGGACTGAGCAGAGGCTAAGGGCTTGATGGCAGCTCATTGTTCCCCAACAGATGTCAGCTTTGCCTGTCTGTCTCAGTGTGTTTGCAGCCGTGCAGCAGGCTGCCAGCCTTGGGCATTCTCTTCCTTCCTCCCTCCTCCCCAGTGCACCAAAATTCCTGGCCACCTGATGGCAACAGGCTGCAGTGATTTTTGTCGTCTTTATAGCACGTGTAGCTGTATTTGTTTCCTAGAGGCTGCCGCTGTTGGTTCTGTGGACACATTTTCCAGGAGAAAATGCTAAGGGATGGGGGTGGGCTGTGTTTCCTCACTGTCCCAATCATCTGGAGGCTTCCTGGTCATTAGCATCCCCCAGAACGACATGCTCCGCAAAGGCTGCAGGCTCTGCATAGTGCTGCCCTCAACTCTGTAGCCGAGAGGGTCCGACGTTCCGTCGCAGCCTGGCCTGGGTTTGGGTTCTTCTAAGCTGTCCCTGCAATGCGGATGCAAATCTAGAAAAAGAGGAACGTGGGACCTGCTCACCAGGGAACAGCTTGCTAAGCACACGCCGTCACTGGCTTAGAGAGCAGGGAGACAACATAATTACAGTCATTGCAAGAGATGTGTTCTGCTGAATGGCCCCTTTTGGGAGCACCCCTCCCATTTCTTTGGTGTCAATACAATTAAAAAAAAAATCTTTTGGTAAATCTCAAAGTGCCACAGGTAAAAGCACACTGCTTCACTTAGCTCCTTGATTATTTGCTTAGGATTTAATGTATCTCTTTAGAATGATTTATGTAAGAGCCTGAAGCCCCTGACCCTGCCTTTTGGGGAAAAGGGGTGTCCAAGATTAAAGGGAGGAGCTTTTATCTTAAACCCGATGACCTCAACTATATTCCGCGTAGAGCATTAGTTTCAGAACAATGTGAGCGTGGACTGAGCCCCGGGAATGCGATTTGCCCACTCATCTATTTCTTAATTTGGTGTCTGAATCAACCGGCTTTGGCCAGAAAGAGGAAGAGGTGAAGTTGTGAAATTCCTTTCCTTGCAAAGCTTTGTTTAACGGACACCTGTTCATCTTGAATGTCAGACAAGACCCTGGGCTCATGAGGGTGAAATTCCTTCCAGCCATCATTTCCATCAGTCTGACCTTACAGACCCTTCTGCCTCATTCGTCCACGTGTTCGTTCATCCGTTCAGTGGGTGATCACTGAATGAGAGCTATGTGCCAGGACCGCGCTGGACACTGGGGACACTGTCCCACTGTCCCTGGTGGGGAAGGTCAGTGCTGCTGTCACAGAAAGCCCAGCGTCGGGGGCATGTTTGAGTCTAGAGAGACAGAGAGGCTTCCTGGAAAAGTCCTGGAGAAATAAGTTAGGGATGGCTAGGAAGGAACTTTGGAGAAAGGAAGAGAAAGCTGTTGAAAGGGAAATGTCGAAAGTGTGGCCAAACGGGGCACTGTGTACAGTCTCCCTCCAGCCCCCGCAGCCTTTAGTGAGAGATCCGTCTTCGAGCCTGCACCATGCGCAGCTCTGCCGATGACGCACTGCGTGTGCTCTTCATGGTGCAGGTGGCCCTGGCGCTGCTGCCCCCACGTGACACGGAACAAGCACGAATGGGAAAACACAGGTACCAGGAGCCCTGCCTGCCTCGCATGTGCCCATTCACTTTTCAGTAGAAGCTGAATACTGCTACGTGCGCCGTCCTCAGGACTGGGGGTGCAAGCAGTGAACACAACCGCATCTCTGCCTGTCTAGACCTTTCTGTAGTGACAAGGGGAGGCTGATGATCAACAAACAAGCAAATCTCTGGCCTGTCAGACCGTGATGGAGAACGATGGCTATGGAGGAAGACGAAGGAAGGAAAGGAGATGGAAGGAGCAAGGCTGGGATGGGGCTAGAGGATGCCACACCAATAGGTGACATTGGAGCAAACTCCTGAGGGAGTAGCCATGTGGGTACCAGAAGTACCCATGTTCCAGGCAGAGGAAACAGCAAGTGCAAAGGCCCTGAGGCAACTCATTGGGGAGTGCTGGGAAATGCAGGGAAGCCTGGGAGGCAGGAGCAGAGGGATGGAGGGAGCGTGGTGGGAAGGGAGAAGAGGGTGCTGGGGCCAAGCACAGAGAGCCTTTGGAGTGCTGACCCAGGGTGAGGCGAGAAGCCAGTGGAGGCTGTGGGCAGGGAGTAGTGTGATGCGACGTACGTTTCAATATGAGCCCAGTCATCAGAGCAGTAAACTGGTGCGCAGCAAAAAAAAAAAAAAAAAAATCAGTGTCTGCAGAAACCAATTAAGCAAAAATATGTGTAGAATATCTAGTGCTTGAAGGACATTTTTGTAGGTAGTTTGGTTCCTGCCCTGAAGGAGTGAGCCCGCTGGAGGAGCAGAGGCTGTGCGTGCACAAAGATGATGACTCATTGCCGGCAGTACAGCATCTGTGTTGAAGGAGTCACATGTCTTAGAAGTGGCCACACAGCAGTAAGTTTGGGTGGACAGGCAAAGAGGAGTGCTCACCATGTGCTAGCGCGGTTCTAAATGCCTTGGATCTGCCTGTGGGGATGAGGTTAGTTTCAGTTGTATATTCGACAGCTGAGGATCATGGCAGGCAGAGGCCTAATCTGGAAAGCACAATCTGTCTTATTTGGTAGGAGCTAATGAGCTAATATATCTTCAATAAAGCAACGATCAATAAGAAACTTTGCATAAAAATTTGTATAAAACGTATCAAGCACCCAGACCAATGATTTCAGACCACAAACACCAAAACACCAAAGTGATAAGATGGCAGGTGTCTCAGTTAACTACTGCTGCATAACAAATGACCCCAAAACTTAACCACTTAAACAATGATCTGTTATTCCTTATGATTCTGTCAACTTGGAGGTTCTTCTGCTGGTCTTTACTGGGCTCATGCATGTGGCTGCATTTAGCTAGCAGGTCAGCACACAGGCACAGCTGGGGTGCTGGGTCACCAGGGTCTTTCTCTTCATGTGATATTGTTTTAAAATATAGGTTTTATTATTATTCAGGTATGGTGAGGCCAAGAGATCAGGTGATGATTACCGCTGGTAAGGTAGTTCATTACTCACAGGTCCAAGGGAAGGGGACATGCTATGCCACCCAGGGCCACACAGGGAAGCACAGGTCAATCAGGAGGCAGAAAGAGTGATGGAAAAACCCGGGCAAGAGTCTTTATTGTGGTTTCCATGGGAAGGAATGGGTGAGGCAAGGTGAGCAGATTCAGGATTGGCTAGTGTGAGTAATTTCAGCAGGCTCTGGCTAGCTGTCTGGTACCTGGCCCTGGAGTAATTAGGGCAGATGGATAGTGACCCAGAGGCTGATAAAGTAGGTAGTTAGGGGTATGGGATCTGGATTGGTTGGATTGGTTGGATTGGGTATAAACAGCATGCTCACAGGCAAGGTTTTTACTATCTCTAGGAATTGGCTAACCCTGGGAGGGGACAGTCCCTCCAAAGTCAGCTAGCCCCCAGGTGACAAAGCATCAGGATACAGAAAATGGTTACTGTAGGTATCAAAACCTCTCCCTCCACATGGTCTCTCATTAAGGGATCTGGAGGGAGCTTCCTTAAAGGATGTCAAGGGCAGTTCAAGAGAGCAAGAGCAGAAGCCACAAGGCCACGGAAGGCCCAAGCTTGGAAGTTGTGCAACATCACTTCCGCTGCATTCCACGAGTCAAAGCAAGTCACGGACCCAGCTCTCGATGAGAAGAGATGAACATCAACTGTGTGGGATGGGAGGGTTGTTGCAACCATCTTTGCAAACAACCTACCACAGAAGAGGGGTTGTAGGATGTTGCCAGTGCCTTTCTCAGCTGATTAGATCCAACAGGAAGAAAGAAGTTGAGCTCCAGCTCATTTGTCTCTGCTGCGTGTGGACAGGGTATAAATTCCCAGGCACAGTTGGTCCCAGCATTGAGGGGCAGTTGGGTGTTTGCCCAGGAGCCTGCAGGGACTTTTTGTACTTTCGAGGTGGGTTGGCATGACTTTGCGTTGCTGTCCCTCCGACTGCCTCAAGGGCTGGCATCCCGGGAGAGGGCCTGCCTTCTCTGGCAGGGAGCCCGGCCTGTTTGCAAACTGTTTGAATGCCTTAGGGTCAGGCTTCCTCATGGACATATTATTTTCTTATCAGAACTTAAAGTAACCCTGTAACTTTTCTTGTAGAAATGCAGATGCTTTATTATAATACAATAAAAGTGCCATTTGTAAAGCATGTGGAATTGGGCCAATAATAACCAACATTCACCCCTCAATTTCCGGCCCAGGAAGCACTTTTTCATATGTTCTTTCATTTGTGCTGATAGCCACCTGTGGGTTAGGCCTCATTATCCTAGTGTTTCATAGGAGGACTCTGTGGCTGTGGGGCTCAGGGACTAGCTGGGGGTCCAGGGTGAAGCTCTGGGGGCCCTATAATGCCTCCCCATGTCACATTGGTGCTTCAGTGAGTCCCTCATACCTGCTTATTCTGTGGTCGTACTCACTAGATTATTTCATTCTTTGGATTAGATGCTTTAGGGAGTCTCCTGAGGGTACTGAGGAGTTAGCCTTTGCTAGGGGATGCTACCCTGACACCCCCAGACACAGCCCGGCCCCGCGGGCTGCTCCACCGGGTCTTGCTCTAAGGCCCGCAGCATGGTTCTCCATTTGCTGAGAGAAGAGTTCCGTCCCTCCAGGACACACAGCCTGTGAAGAGCCATTCAGGCTCTCCAAGCCTGAGCCCCAGGTCACCTCTGGGGTGCAGTGAATATTCCACCATGCAGTGATGGAGACTCATCCTGGTGAGTCATTTGTTCTGCATCTAAGAGTCTGAGCTAGACACCTACCTGTCGACTTCAGAATCCCAAGTGAAGCTGGGTTGGGGCAGAGAGGGCTGAATCATAGCTTGAGTCACTCTCCTATGTAGTACACAAGGCATCGTCCTCAGACACAGTGACAGTAACTGAGGCTGATGAGGACAGAGTCTCCCATAATAACACCCTGTTTTTTGGAAACCGGAGTGTAGTCATTTAAATGCTGCTTGGTGCCCATGAACACATTCTGCATGTCCTAGAACTCAGAGATTTCTAGAATTCCCACAGGGACCCAGGAGGTTTCAGGGGCAGCTGTATTTCAGGATTCGATTTCCGGGTTGGAGATCGACTCTGTTACTAGGTCGCGCCCTCTTACCTCTCTGCTTCTAGGTGCTTCCTTTGTGAACAGAGGTAACTAGCCTGCCAGAAAACAAAAACAAAACAGAAACAAAACCCTCAGACGCCTCCCTTAGCAGGCCTTGTAGAAGATGCTTTCCAAATGAAAGGGGCTCAAGAGGACAATGGCATCTCCCTGACTCGGGGAAGCGTCGGGGGCAGGTCCAACCAAGGCGGGCAGGGCCAGCCGCGTCCTGATATGGCGACAGCGGCTGCTCTGGAATCGTGGGCCTCTGCAGCTGTTGCTCCTGAAGTCCTGCTTCTGGGCCCTGCTCCTGTGTCTTGACAGCCCTTTTCTCTGGGGGAGGACGATCTCTTTCTCCCTGTGCGAGCCCCCTTCAGCCTGACTTTTCCTCTCCTGCGCAGGACTCTTCTCTGCTGACTCCTCCGTGGTGTCTGCCTTTCCCCTTAGCTCAGTGATTTTGACCTGTGCCCACCCGCCCCCCTAAGAGCATTTGGTAATGTCTGGAGATATTTTTGTTGGTAACTATGAGAGGTGTGCCACTGGCATCAAGTGGGCAGAGGTCGTGGATGCTGCTAAACATCCTACTTGCACAGGACAGGACTCCACAGCAAAGCGTTGTCCAGTCCAAAATGTCAATAGTGACGGGGTTCAGACAGCGGTCCCCAAACTTTTTTGCAGCAGGGACCAGTTTCATGGAAGGCAATTTTTCCATGGAACCCAGGGGTGGGCAGGTGGGGAGGCGGAGCTTATGCGGTGATGTGAGTGATGGGAAGCAGCTGTAAATACAGACAAAGCTTTGCTCACTCACTGGCCACTCACCTCCTGCTGTGCGGACTGGTTCCTAATAGGCCACGGAGTTGGGGACTGCAGGGATAAGAAACTCTACTGATAATGGGGTCCCTTTTCCTAGTAAATAAAGCCCAAGATTCTTAACCTCAGCATGAGTATGAGTTGAATATATTTTATCCAAAATATTGGGACCAGAAGAGTTTGAGATTCCAATTTTTTTTTTTTTTTTTGGATTTTGGAATATTTGTATTATGTTTGCCAGTTGAGTATCCCCAATCTGAAAATCTGAAATCTGAAATGCTCCAATGACCCTTGCCTTTGTGGGCGGGACCTTTGAGTGTCATGTCAGCACTCGAAAAGCTTCAAACTTTGGAGCATTTCAGATTTCAAATTTTTGGATTAGAGATGCACAATCTGTACTTTTTACAATACCTTGAAAATGGACTATGCTTGTCCTATCTCATTTGGTCTAGCGCCTCCTTCTCCTCCATGCCCATACCACTAATTCCTATATAAGCCCAGGGAAAATAATCCATTACTGTATCCATTGCTATCCATTAGCTTCTGGAGGCCAGGAGGTTTTCTAGATCTATCCCTTCATCATCATCAGCATCTTCATCATCAACAACGGCCTCAGGGTCTTCATAGGATTGCATATAAGCTACCCAACAAGCAGTCATCAGTCCCTTGCCTGTAGCAAAATGCTGCCTGAATTCAATTCCTGCCATCATGTATTTCTTAATTTCAAGGTAGGCAGCACTAAACCTGGTCCATGGGCTCATCAACAATGACATCTTCATCATCATCACCATGGTTGGCACCATCGTTGTCATCGTCATTGCAAACGGGGCTGATGGGGAATGGGGGACGGTGCAGCAGAGCTCCGCCACACTGCCGGCAGCCCGGGGCCATGCGCTGTCTTGCGCCTGAGTGTTCTCTTCATCCAGTCTGGGTGCATTTTTGTTAAGAGTTACTGGCATCTGAGCCCCTAGTGACAAGGTCTTTCTTTCTAAATATGCATCTGTGCATGTGCACGTGTGCGCACACACACACACACACACACGGAGAAACCCAAATGATGTCACTAAATATGCACATTGGAGCAGGCTGCACAATCAGGTATGATTCTGCGAGAGCAAAAGCCCTACCTGGTTCCTCTTTTCTGCCCCCACCACTGCATTATGGCTACCACTGGTTTGTGGAAGCCAAAATTTGGGCATTTTGGGGCATCCTCCCCCCACCCCCATCCCCACAAGTCTGTTCCATTTTCCAGTTACCACTGGAGTGGAAATTGCACTTTGCCTTTTACTCTGGCCCCTAGAAACTGGGACTCCTGGGTGTCTTAACTTATGGGTGTCTTAACTTATGGGTGTCTTAACTTATGGGTGTCACTTTGCCTTTTACTCTGGCCCCTAGAAACTGGGACTCCTGGGTGTCTTAACTTAGCATCTGACTCAATTAGATGCTGAGGCCCTCCTGCCTCTATACCTGGAGATTGAGACAAAGGGTGTGCTGGGGAAGTTTGTCCTCTATTTGGTGGCTTTCCCGACCTGTCCAATGGAGAAAGCAACCAGAATCTGAAGTGACAGCCGAGGCGCTGTCAGCCAGGCTGTGGAGTCTCTCTCTTCCCCCCACCCCTGTCTTCCCGGGGCACCCCTCCCTCCCTCTCACTTCCAACGGCACACTTAGGAGTGAGTTATGAAGTGTCACCCTGGGAAGCAAGACTTGAATAGTAATGAAAGGAAGACACTATATTAGTTATTATTGATCATCTCTGCATGCACTTTCTATATTGCAAGCACTTTTCAGGACCCAGTGAGTAATAAATAAAGTGCCTCTAGATCACCTTGCTGCTTCCCGCCGCTGCTGCCTCTGCTACTGCTGCTCCTTGGGAATGCAGTTCTGGTTGTGTGCCTCCTGGTTACACAAACTAAAATGATGGTACCCACGAGAGGAGTGCAAAATATTTCCATAATCGTGTGTGAGTATGTGCACGCAGAACTATCAAAATCAAAGCTATATTTAGATAGTTTATAATCAATACCCACAGTGGGTGCTACTGGTGCCTCTCCCAGGTCCCCTTCCCGGGCAGGTGCACTCATCTCCCAGCTTCTTTGAGTGTCGGCTCGCAGCAGCTGCCAGCTTCTGGAAGAACTGCCCTTGGCCGGACAGGAGCCACATGCTTGGGAGGTTATCCACTCCCTCGGCATCCCACGACAGTGAGTGATTGCCATTAGGGCTGCATTATTAATAGTCACCTGTTTCTCCAAATAAATTACTCCAAAACTTAGTGGCTTCAAATAACAATAAACATTTATTACCTCCTGTGGGCCAGGGATTTGGGAGCAGCTTAGCTGAGCAGTTCAGGCTTGGGTTTCTCATGAAGTTGCAGGCAGTATGTCCACAAGGGCTGCAGTCATCTGCAAGCTCGACTGTGGTGGGCGGACCCAGGGGCTCACTCACTTGGCTGGCAAAGTGGTGCTGGCTGTTGGCAGCATGCTCAATTCCTCTAACCACGGCACTTTCCCGGGGTTGCCTGAGAATCCTCGTGACCCAGCAACCAGCTTATCCCGCAGCAGGCAACCCAAGGGAGCAAGGTAAGTAGCAAAAGCTTTTCTGACTTCACCTCGGAAGTCGTGTGGCATCATAAATGTCTCATTCTTGTCCCTGCAAGCAAGTCCTGCCCACATTCATCGGTAGAGGAATTAAGATCCACCTTTTGAAGGGAGTAGGGTCAAAGAATTTGAGAAGATTTTTTGTTGTTGTTGTTTGTTTGTTTGTTTTGAGACAAAGTCTCACTTTGTTGCCCAGGCTAGAGTGCCATGGCGTCAGCCTAGCTCACAGC
>VBSM01003176.1:64121001-64146574 GCA_008086735.1 Cheirogaleus medius
TTTAAAAAAAAAACCTATATTCTAAAATATTTAATTCAGCCTTGCAAGAGAGCAAGAACTCACTACTGAGGAAACAGCACCAAGCTATTCATGAGGGATCTACCCCCATGACCCAATCGCCTTTCACTAGGCCCCACCTCCCAACACCACCATGCTGGGGATCAAATTTCAACATGAGATTTGGTGGGGACAAACAAACCTTATCCAGACCATAGCAGTATCCATCCGGGCCACTCTGCATCACTCTGTGGTACCTGGGACACAAGGGGAACCAACCCAAACATGAAGCCTATGCAGCTTACTGTGCTGTGAGTAGTAAAGTCCCTTGTCTCTGACCTAAGAGTCTCGTGTCTTCTGGCAGCATCCATGGAACTGTGGCAGGCTAACTTGTTACGATAACTCTTGCCAAGGTGCACATCAAAGTCACCTGTGGGGCTTCAAAAATACATACTTCTCTGGGCCCCAGCCCAGAAATTCAAATTCAGTATGTTTGGAGGGGGGCCCAGGCACCTGAGTTTGTTTGTGTAAGTTCTCTGGATGGTTCTGAGTGCACTCCTACTGAGCCCACTGAAACCGCTGTTCTCATGATGGTCACGTCCCCTGGCAGGTACCCAGTGGGGTTCTGGAGACCCTGCACAGTAAGAAGGCAGGTACAGTGGTGTCCCATGGGAAAAGATAGGCCTCCCTGGTGGTCTCCCCAGGCTCTGCCTGAAAACCACAGCATCCCCCACCCCCAGACATCTGGTTGAGTGAGGCAGTAAGGCAGTAGTGTAGTAGAGTGTGTATACCCATAGCTTCTCAGAGAACAACCTTCTCCAGATTGTGCAGACCCTGGACTTGCCCAGAGCATTTTAGCCAGGCTATGAGAGGGTATCTCTCCTGGAAATGATGCTGCCGAACATATTCCTCTCAAATTTAAGACTGAGTCTCTTAAATGATAAACATTTCAATAATTATGACAAAAATCTTATATTTGTGTTAGTGTCTCTCTCTCTCTCTCTCTCTCTCTCTCACACACACACACACACACACTCCTCTTGAGTTGCATGGCTCGTTACAGGCTTTGAAAACCTTTTACATTCACCAAGCTGTCCCGACGGCACTGCTGCAAGGAGCTGGGGCAAGAGAAAAGTCAGTCTGAAGCTCTCTTGCAGGCTGAGAGGTCGATTTCTCAGGTGCTGGCTCCTCCAGGGACAGGGAAACAGAATGCTGGACTCTCCTGTGCCCGTGTTGGGGATGTGGCCCAGTGTTTGCTGGATGCTAACAGACCTTTTGCATACCCTGTTCTCCCTGAAGAAAAGAGCTGGTTTAAAGCAGGTACTGTCCACAGAAAAGAGATGAGGCCTTTAGGCTAAAAGGAGGTGAATTAGAGAACCATTGAGATTTGTGGCAAGGACATCCTGAGTCTCAGGGACTCCGTATTCAAATGTGAAACAGTGGAGAAAATATTTACCATCACAGGGGTACTGTCAGATAATGTATGTTAAACATCTAGCGCATTGGAAATACTCCATACTGGTCGTCATAAATACCATGATTGGCTGCCTGCTCAGCTGTTTTGCATTTCCCTTACCCCAGGGCAGAGGATTGAGGGGATGTGGGTAGCTGTGTCAGGGTCTAGCTGGGAGGAGTGAGGGGAGAGGAAGTTGGCGATGAAGACATGCCAGTTCTGCTGGTTCCTGGCTGCCCCAGCGTCAGTCCTGTCCCGCAGGTGTGCGCGTGAACGTCCCCAGGTGGAGCCCACGGCAAACACTCCACCCCGTCCCACCAGAGTTCTTTTCAGGGTTGTCCAAGGAGCAGCCAGATCCATTTCCCCCTCAAAGTATAGAGAATCCGACTCAAGCCCATTGCCTTATCACTTGATTCCCCGCTGTTACCACCGGTGTGAACCTCCATCTGTAAGGTGACTGCTCCCACTGGCTGAAGGATTTGGGAAACCACCTTCAGAAGCAGGTTCCCACCCCAGAAAGGCAGCTGAAGGGGGAAATGCTATCAGAGCCCACGCTGGTTACGGTTTCTCTGCCCTTCCCCACAAACCAGCCCCAATACCACAGACAGAACCTGGTGGATCCTGGTTCCTTCCTTTCCCTTCACACGACTGCAGGTTCCATCTGCACATCTGGGTTTGCGCTTTCGCCACTTTCTCAGTCCTTGCACTCCCATCCCGGGCATCTGCGTCCCACCCTCCAGCTAAGGATGACAGACCCCAGCTCCCCAGCCAGACCCGCCCATCACAAGCGCCTCATCCCCAGCCACAGTGATTGGCTCAGGGAATGAACACGTCACCCAAACCCAGCCAATCAGAGTCCTTCCACTAAACTTCCCCGCATAGGTGCTCTTTTCTTCTTGGGTCATCCTTACTTGGGATGAAGTAGAGCTGGTGTATCCCGTGCAGACGCCCCTGTCCCCTGACTCGCAAAGACTGTGGGGCAGAGAACAGGACCAACACGCGTGAGAGTATGCAGAGAGCTGGAGAGCCTTTGCTTCAGTTCTGGAATCCAGTGTGCCCGAGGCCACTTCTGTCCCTAACCAATAGATTCCCCTCTCTGCTTGATGATTTGAATAGTTTCTGACACTTTTAACCCCTAAAGTTGCGATTAATACAGTCTTGTTCCCCAATACAGGTGGATGTGTGTGTCTCTCCGTTTAATTTCTATTAGACAATAAGCAAATGGTGCAGGCGTGCCCCAGGCCCTACACTCTGTCCTGTGCGATGAACCTTTCCTTCTTCACTCTGCTTACAGCACGGATGTTTTTTTTTATCATTTATTATCATCATTATTATTTAAATTATATAAAGTTTGGCATTAAGGATTTCATGTGTTTGTTTTCTCCACAAGATGGCAAACTTTTGGGATGATTTTTACATTTTAAAAAACATTTTCAGGACTTATCTTAATTCTGGGCATGGATCCAATAAATAGTAATATTAATTAAATAAGAAATATTTTTCCAAAACACAGAACCGACTGTGTGGCCTCCTTTGAGCACTATCACACTCCCTGGTGATCAAGCTTGTGGCTGGTGGTGATCATTTGAATGCTCATATTCTTGGGGTGGAGCGGCCAAGCTGAAGCACATATGGAGAGAGCTAGAGGAAGAGATTTTTGCACAACTTCTCTAAAATAAAAATTGTTTTTGGAGAGCCCATGAAAAACACACATTCTTTGTTGATGCTGTTGTTTTTCTGATGAGTTGCAGGACCAAAGTGATTCTGAGGCAGCAGGCCCTGGTTAAGCTGGAAAGAAGGAGGGGGTCTGAGATTGGGGAAGGGGGGGACCGTCTGTAGCACAGGAATAAGGCCAAAACTTTCTAATTCAGGATGCTTTTTGCTTCTACTTCCTTACTGAGGGAGAGGGAAATTTTGATGCATTTAATACTGGCAAATTCTTTTTAAATGACTAAAACAATACATAGAGTTTAAACTCTCCCCTAATCTCCTAAACAAATCTTTGAGAAATGCAAAAAAGCAAATTAAACTAATTTCCTTCTGAAAAGGTCTTCCTTGGTTGCCTTCTGTTCCTGTGAAGCCTTGGAGAGAAGAACCCTGGTACAAATCCCCTGCCAGGGAGCTCAGTCAATAGTGCAAAGGCAGGTGGGTGTTTAAGGAGTGTGTGCAGATGGAGGGACCAAGGCCTTTGCCCTAAAGGTTCACTGAAAAATCACTGCCATGAGGCAGACTGATTAATAGGAGAAAAGGCATATGCATTTATTTAATGTGCATACATGGGACCCTTCAGAATGAAGACCCAAAGATACAGGGGAAATTGTTCATTTTTCTGCTTAGGCTCAACAAAGTATGCACAGCCATGTAGAAATATGACTGGACAAAAAGGGTATGATCTAAGGCTTAACAGACTGAGTAGGGAAACCCAGCAAGGCCTGTCTGTCTAGATTCTTCTTGGCCTCTCTGGGCATGCATTCCCTCCTTCTGGGTGTAGGGCTGGACCCTCTATGGAATAGGGATCTTATGACCTACTGTCAAACAAGATAGGTCAGATAACTTCTTTATGGCCAGTTTTTACACAGAATAATTTTAGGTTTTATGACTAGCTTTCAGAAAAAGGGTTCTGGTTCTTATGACCCAGCTTGGGGAAGAGGGATTCTTGTTTCTATGGCTAGCCTCAGGGGAGAATTGAACTCAGAGGCAAGAGGGTGGAGAAGGTCAGAGAAGAACTGCTTCTGATGCCTTCATTTTGGAGTACTGTTTTGGGAACCCCAATACAGACAATTCCAGGAGTGGGAAGGATGGATTTACAATGTTTGTCAGAGAATGGAAAGAGATACAAATTAGCTGAGAACTTTTACTGGGTTAATTGACCCTTGTGTTGTAGTCGGGTGTAGTCAAGAAACAGATCCCAGGGCAGGAAGTTCAGTAGAAGGAGTTTAGCACAGCAGGCTGGTTACAAAGGTGTTATAAAGCCAGGGGAGGGTGGGGCAACCCAGAGACTAACAAATGCAGGAAGCCACTACTACTGCTAAGGCTGGAGGAACTGTGAAAATAAGTCATTCAAAATCCAAGCTGTTGGAACTTTAGATTGTTTTGAGCCTTAAAGGAATGTCATGACTGGGCCTGAGCCACATGATAGGCAGCTGTCACCCAGGCAGCTGTGACCTTTGTTTCTCTGATTCTCTGTTTATAGATTAGCCTTATTTCTTACCCACACTGTTTTGTGGAATGTTGTAATGACTAAAGGGTGCCAGGGAAGACTCCCTTCCCTCTTCACTGTTGATCTTCATTATAGATGAACTTCCCTCTTCCCTCTCTCACACAAAGACTTCACGACTATCACATTGTCTAAGATGGAATGTCAAATATACTCTTTTAAATTGGAAAGAAAATGAAAACAAGCTGTAAAGAAAACAAGCCATAAGGAAAATGGAAAAGAAAACAAATTGTAAGTAATTAACTTGTTTGAACTCATAAACCAGCCTTGTGTAGAAAATATTATAATCCTACTAAGTTTCTTTGTTTTCTCCCTATATAAGCAAAACCTTAACTTTTAACTTTGGAGCATTGACCCCATTCCTTTGGAGTCTGTGTTACCTGAATGGCTACTCTCAGCTTTACACTTGAATAAACTCTTTTAAATTGGATTCTGATCCTTTCAATGATTGCAGGTTGACAGAACAGAGGGAGGGGACTGATCCCGAAGACCCAGGAACTGTGAGCTGGAACTCTGGAGGAGGTGCTGCATATGGTGCCACCCGAGGAGCCCCCAGGCTGCAACCCTGAGAGAAAGGCCAGGCTTGGGAATGAGGAGCTGGAAGCAGAGAAAGGGCTGTGTAGTGAACCTGGGTCCAAGGAAGAAATGTGGTCACCTACAGAGATATAACCACTGCCCAAGAAAAGGCTGGAGAGTGTGTGTGTGTGGGGGGGTAGTGTACTACTGAGCTCCCCACTTCTTGCACCAATGCCTCTCATTGGCTCAACCTAACAGAAGGCAAGTGGGCACAGGAGCCTGGGAAGTGTAGTTTGTGGGGCCGGCGCCAGCAGTATGGAGCAGAGCAGGGGAAGACGGGGAATGGGTCTAAAAGCAAACAGGCACATACCTGCCCACTTGGGCCAGCGATTTCCCTACCACATGAGTCTGAGGTGCTTTGGGGCATAGCAGATGTCCCTGGCTGAGATGAGGAGACGACAGTGGTGGTAAAAAAAATGCAGTGTAGAGGGGAGTGGATGTTCCCACCTCCAGGCATCAATAAACATCAACTCGTATATCTATAAATGGTCGATGAGAAAAAATTCCCAATCTTCCAAGAGTCTCTGACTGCCCGGACCACCAAAAGGCTGATAGCTGTATAACTAAGGGCAGTAATCTAGCTGATCAGGCAAAAACGCAGGCGGCCAGGACCAAAGAACCCAAAACAAAGGCTCTGATGCTTATTTCAGGCATAGATTACCCTTATTTAAACCCCAGCACTCTCAAAAATAGATCTAAAAAGAGCAAACAGATGAGGATTTCATAATGATACTTGGGACATAGATAGAGGACAATATAAGACAACTGAAAAAGGCTAGATTTACAATAAACAAGAAATAATGCTTGCCCGTGGGCATTTGATGAAAAAGGTTATTGCCCATTTACTTTGGAGAAGGCATTATAAAAGAGACACAGCCTATCCTTGGTTACAAAGATTTATTGTTGGACCACACAAACAAATGACTATCCAAAAACTTGTCCAAACTTGTCTTATTTGTGCTAAAAGTAATCCAAAGACAGGACCGCCTGTAACAGTCAAGGGGTCCAAACCCAAAAAACAGAGCCAAGAAAAAAATTGGCAAATAGACTTCATGGTTATGCCAAGAACTAGAAAAAAACTATAGATATCTGTTAGTGTTTGTAGACACCTTCACCAGATGGATCTAAGATGTTCCATGTCAAACAAAAAGACATCTGTAGTAACTAAAGTATCTTTCCTAAAAGATACTAAATCATTAACAGGCCAAGTAAGGCAAAAGTTAAACCACACCTGCAGGTCATCAATTTACTTAACAGATCACTTGAGTTTCAATAAATGTCTGGTGGCTTGTCTTAAAATATTTCAAGCCTTTAGACAAAGCTTCATTTCTGCAAATAAATAATCTTTAAACCCACCTATAACCTGTAAGCCCCACCCCCACCCCCCGACCCCCGGCTTTGAGAGGTCCTGCCTTTTTGGGCCAAACCAGTGTATACTTTCCATGTATTGATTTGTGATTTTACATATAATTCCTTTCTCTCTAAAATGTATAAAACCAAAGTATAACCCAACCATGGTGGGACCTCTTGCTGAAGGCTTCTTGGGTTTGGCTCTCAGGGCCATGGTCACACATATTCGGCTCAGAATAAACCTCTTTAAATTACTAATATTTTTAGGTTTGGGTTCTTTTCCATTGACAAATGTCTCCTACAGATGTTCCTTTATATTGTCTAAGCCCAGGAGAATGGATACTCCTTAAAACCTGAAAAAAATCACCACCCTGAAGACCAACTACAACCCAAATAAAATAGTGCCTATAAAGTTATTTTGGTGAGCCACTCATCAGGAAAGTTAAAAGGGGTGAGGCACTGGATTCATCATTTATGGGTAAAAGTTATACCCATTTATAGTCAGGTTTCTCCTTGCCTACTTTATAATTCCCAAACAGCTCACTCCCTTGACAGATAGAGAGAAACAAAAGGACCAGATACAACAAAATACCAGATGGCTGTAGAGGCCCATGACTGACTTTTCCACCAAGAAATACACTTGTGAACTCCTAACTAATCATAAGTTACTTTTTAGAAAACACAATAAAACTGAAACAGCTCCTGGATCTCCAGATAAATAAAAAGCTGTTCCTGTCTCTGGAACCAGCCTCTACCTGATCAAATCAGGGGCTCGGAAGTAGATGACAATTAAGAGACAACTTGCCCACGATACCCCACCAGGCCTATATTAATTCAACTTAATCTTTACGTTGTTGTCATACACACTATTCTACACTATGTAACTAGTAATCCCTCTCTCCTTGATTTAACTTCAAAAAATTATTCAGAAACTTTGATTCCTCCCTTGGGTAGAGTTTCTTCTGATCCTTTTCTTCCTACAAGTCAATTGTCTCCTCCAAGAGGGACTGAACCATTTCCTCTGTTAAAAATGCCCTCATTCTCCCTCACTTTTTTTTTTTTTTTGAGAAAGAGTCTCACTCTGTTGCCTGGGCTAGAGTGCCGTGGTGTCAGCCTAGCTCACAGCAACCTCAAACTCCTGGGCTCAAGCGATCCTCCTGCCTTAGCCTCCCAGGTAGCTGGGACTACAGGCATGCGGCACCATGCCTAGCTAATTTTTTCTATTTTTAGTTGTTTGGCTAATTTCTTTTTATTTATAGTAGAGACGGGGTCTCGCTCTTGCTCAGGTTGGTCTCGAACTCTTGAGCTCAAGCAATCCTCTCGCCTCAGCCTCCCTAAGTGCTAGGATTACAGGCGTGAGCCACTGCGCCCGGCCCTCCCTCACTTTTTGCTTGCCATAACTTCAGCATGGAAGGATACTTCCTGGGTAAGAATTCTCCAATTCCTAGCTGCCTCAGGAAATTATCTAAATGTTGAGTGTGTCATCCCACACCCTCCCCTGATCTGCCCTTGGTCCTGCTGGTCCCTGGTTATCCCTGTGATCAATTTCTCTAGTGTGACAAATGTCACAGTCACCTATGATCAAAAATGCATAAGTCTAACCTATCAGGTCAAATTGGCTGACAGAGGATGGTCAGTGCCCTATTTCCATGAACGTGCCCCACAGCGACGCCTGTGGCAGTTGTCTGTCTGTGTGGCAACACCTGACCTCCGCTTCCTGTTTCCTACCCTCTGGTCCGAGAGAGATGCGTTGGCACATCCTCGAACTGTAAGTCTACACACTATGTAAAGATTTTAATAGAAAAAAATCAAATATTCTTTCAAAGACTGCCCACTTCCTTACCAATTTGTAAGTTAGATAACTCCTCCAGGACACCACTGTACACTGAGCCCTGGTTTGACCAAGTCCTAAATAAAATCCCTAAAAGCCAGAACTTAAATTTTAACATGTGTGGTATCCTATGTGCTCCCTCAGGGTATATGTTTGTCTATGGAACAAATGACCAACCCTGGGCTTATAAATGCCTTGACAGTTGGCACCTAGCAGGCATCTGTGTACAAGGGTACCTGGTCACTCGTTTTTCTGTCCATAACATTTGTGGTGGTCGGCATTAGACTAACACCATAAAGCTGTTTACGAGGGCCAAGAAATCTATGTCAGACCCTCTCCTAGATAAATATTTACCAGGTGGCCTACTAGATGGTGTAAGGTATTTCTTTGGGCAAACTCTGTTGCCGTGGTGGGGAGCTGTCCCTCATAACGTATGATTGAAAACATTTCCATCGCCCTGGAAAGGTTTGCCAATGAGACTACATTGGCCACAGAAGCTCAACAGAGAGGGCTAGATTCTTTGGCTAAAATAGTACTGCAAGATAGAATTGCTCTAGACTATATATTGACTAAACAGGGAGGTGTTGGTGCCATGGCTAATTCGTCATGCTGTGTTTGTATTAATACTTCTACAAAAGTTGAGACCCATCTAAATAAAATTAGACAAGAAGTCACTTGGTCCCATCAAGTGACCCCTAATAAACTTAGATAAGTTAGAAAACCTGTTTTCATGGTTTCCATTGGGAATAAGATCTATCTTTGAGGGTCTACTTAAACTAAGAATTACAACTCTATGTGTGTTGAAAATTCTCTTCCTTCTTGTCAAGGTCTGTACCTGTTGTCTATCTTGTATTTTAAAATTAATTCCCCCTTGCTCATAAAATAATTATCCAGTATACAAAAGAGTTCCCTGTTTGGTCACAACCTGGGACCTGTGAGTGTTTATAATTAAATACAAAACAATTTTATTCCTTAGACCCAGACCTACGCCCTTTGTCAACAAAAAGTAGCTAGAGCAGTCGTTGCCCCAATTCCCTCAAGATTGAGGAATAAACCTAAAACAAAAGGGGCAAGGGGTGTTTATAACCGTAAGACCAGCCCAAACTGGGCCTGCTCTGTTGATGGCAAAAATGTCAAGTTACCTTGTAGGTGTACCAGGGCTAAAAACTGCAAGTCATGTACCCCAGGCATGTGCAATAAAAAAAAAAAAGCTTTGACCTCTAATGACACCCAGAACCGAAAATTTCTCCCCTTAAAACCAAGAAGACGAGGACATGATCTGAACCTGAACACTGAAACTTTTTCAAAAGTGAGGGGTTTATTGGCCCACAAGATTCAGGGCTTAAATCTGTCTCAACATACCTTACCATAAATGGTCAAATTTAAAGCCCTCCAATCAGACCCAGCCAAGCCAACATTCCTAAATCCTTCCCCTCACCCTTCAAGCCCATTAATTTGTCTCAACCCCAAACTGGGGAGATAGATTTGAGCCTGCTCCTGTCTCTTTGCTGACCAGTTTTATAAAAAAAACCTTTCTTTTCTCAAAAGCTGGTGCCACAGTTATTGGCTTCTGTGCACAGTGGGAAGTTGAGCCCGTTTGCTCCATAACAATCCCTCTGTCGCAGAGGGGCCGCTCTTCCTCAGTTTCCCCGCAGCCAGCAGCACTCAGTTGATGCAGGGAAAGGAGAGTCTTTCAGCCCCCTTCCCTGGCCCAAATTTTCTCCATCCAAATTTTTCTTCTACCTCCCAGCGTGAACGTAAGACTTTATTGCTATTGGGAGAAAGCAAAATCCCTAAAAGTGACTTTGCATCACACTACTCACTCACCCACCTGATCTTCAGAGTTTTGGTTCATACAAGTTTACAAATATTTTCGAAGAATCACTGACCTTCCAATGCTTTTATTTGACTTTCAATTCCATTCCACTGACTGTCCCTGCCCCACCTCTAAATAACCCTGATCAAGTTCACCCTTCCCCTCTCCAAATATTCTTTCCAAATATACTAATTGAGCATCTACTGAGGGCTAGAAGCTGAGCATTCAAAAATGAGTAAGATGCAGTCCTGCCTCATTTTCCTTCTGTTTCCTTAAAACAATAGTCGCACCTCTTCCCCAATCCACCCCTGCAGAATCCTTTCTGCAGACATCTCACTGAGGCAAATAGTACACAAAGCAGGGAAAGCAAAGCTGCTGTGCTTGAACCAGCAACAGGAGCTTGAATTTTGTATACCCTAAGCACCCCTGCACCCCTCCTGACCTGGGGTCCCTGAGACACATTCTTGGCATCCCTGGGCCTTTTCAAAGCAGAGTTTGTGCAAACTCCTGCTCCAGGGCAATTTGGTAAAAGAACATAAAACTCCTTAGCAAATCTGTTGGGAGGCAGAACATAAATTAGGTTTGTCATAAAGATTGCTAAATTTTACTATCTGTGTGCCCCTTGGCTACTATGAGTCTGTCAGATGAGGAAAATAATCTCTCTTCTCAAGGGACAAGGCTTTGCAGCAAAGAATCAAATGAAATAATCGATTTGAAAGTGGTTTGTAAACTGTGAGTTCTGAACAGATATCAAGCCTTTTCCTTTGGTAATTTTCTTTTCCTTGACAGAAATTTCCGAGAAGATGGAAGAGAAAGGAAAGGAGCCGCATAATGAGGGCATTTCCTTCATGTCAGCTGAGTGGTCTCCGGGTTATGGCTCGCAGCGCGTGTGGGCCCCAGACACAAGGCCGTGTGACTTATGTTCGTGTCTGGTCAGTGACCTGGCCACCGCCCTGGTCACAGCCCTCCTGACACAGAGGTGGCCGCAGCAATACCTTGCCCGGGCCTTCACGTCAGCTCTAAGAGATGTGTGCACAACATTCATGAAAGGAAATGTTAAAAAACAAAATTTCAAAAAAAAAATAAAAAAATAAAAACAAAAACAAAAACAAAAATTTCAATAAATTGAGTTTAAAGATCTAACTGGCTTTTATTAGATATTCGTGAACCAAGTAGCATCGCATCCAAAGGTTTGGAAGAGGCACTCGGCTGGGCTGAGCGGAGGAGGAGGAATAGGCAGAAAGAGGCTAAAGAAGCAGAAACAGGGAACAAGAAGCAGCTTGGTCAGTTCAAAATGACTTTCCTTACAGGGTTAAGGCAGAGGGGGACTTCCTCATCACCCTGGCTTGGGTACACAGGGCCTGTTCTGATTGGTTGCTGCGAATCTCCTGTTTTTTCGGAAAGCTGGCCTGTTTTAAAGTTGGGTTCGATTACATCACACCTAGCACAAGCAACTCCATTCCGGTTCGGTCTGGTCTGTTAGGGCCTAGTGCAGGAGCTCAGTCCACAACAGGTAAGTTCTATTTAACATGAGTCTGTGTGCACGCAGTTTGGGGGGGGGGGAGTGTTGACCTTGTCTCCACTGAGCACCTGTAGCTCCCACCATCTGTAGAGTCCTTGAAGATGCGGACTGCACCTCTGTATTTCTAACTCACCCTGAGCCAGGCCTCCTCGCAGCCACTGCCATGGTTGCTCAGCACTGAGAGCACCGGGCCTACACCCCCGAGGGCTACGGGGGCCTCCACCCGCACCCTTGCTCTTCGTTGCTGCCCTCTCTTTCAACTGCTGTAACAAAATCCCACGGACCCGGTGGCTTAAACCACAGAATGTTGTTTGCTCACAGTTCTGGAGACTGGAAGTCTAAGCACAAAGTGCCAACGGGGTTGGTTTCTCCAGCAGCCTCTCTCCGTGGCTTGCAGGTGGCCTTCTTCTTTCTGTGTCCTCACCTGGACTGTTCTCTGCATGCAGCCCTGGTGTCTCCCCGCCTTCTTATAAGGCCACAGTCCTATTGGATTAGGGCCCCACCCTTGTGACTCATTTAACCTCAATTACCTTTTTAAAGACCTCATCTCCAATTACAGCCAACATCTGGATTAGGGCTTCAACATCTGGATTTTGGAGGGACACAATTCTGTCTGTAACAGCAGAGATATGAGGAAAAGTGTGAATACTGCAGCCTTTCACGGAAGTAATTCGGCAATATCTATTGTATATGTTAAAATGTTAAAAACTATACTCTTCTACCCAGCAATTTATTCCTGAGAAATTATCTCATAGCTAGAAAACCACTGGTAAGGAGGAACATGACACGTGTCCAGGGATGCTTAGCATAGCACCGTCATAGTGGCAAACAGTGACACCGGGACACAATGCAAATGTCCATCAGTGGGAAAATGGTTAAAAAAAGTCACAGTGAAATACACATCACCAGAGGCTATGCGATTAAAAAGAGTGAATTTGAACTGTATCAATTTACTTGGAAGGACTTCTACAATATGCTATTGTATGAGAAAAGCAAGATGCAGAAAAGCATGCGTAAGGTGATTATAAGCAACTAGAAAACAAATCTAATACGTGCCTATGTTGGTATACGATTACAAAGATTGTTAGCAAGGATTGCCTGGAAGCTGCTGGGGAAGGGGAATAACATGACATTGATGGGACCTGGTCAAGACAGGGAGGTGACAGAGGTTGGAGACTGTGAAAGAGAAAATGAATTTTTATAAGGTTGCATCAAGTAAAAATACCATGTGCAAGATAATCACATTTTATCATTTATGTAAAATTAAATAGGTGTGTGCATGTTTAAAGATATTTTTTAAGTCAAGTGAAATGAACTAAACTCAAATCTGTCCCAGAAAACTAGAGGTGGCTGGTGCCAGGGAGTTACGAGGCACTGGGCAGGGCAGGAAGCAGATGGGCTAGGTGAGGCCCAGCTCACCTTTCCACTCGGCGCCTCTTTTTCCCAGATGGGCCTGAAATCTTCCAGAGTGGGAGAAGGATTGAGAATAGCTGACAGAGTCTTCAAGAATTTACTGTCCCTCTGGCCGGGCTTGGTGGCTCACTCCTGTAATCCTAGCACTCTGGGAGGCCAAGGCGGGAGGATTGTTTGAGCTCAGGAGTTCGAGACCAGCCTGAGCAAGAGCAAGACCCCGTCTCTACCAAAAATAGAAAAAATTAGCTGGGCATGGTGGTGCATGCCTGTAGTCCCAGCTACTCGGGAGTCTGAGGCAGGAGGATCACTTGAGCCCAGGAGTTTGAGGTTGCTGTGAGCTAGGCTGACACCATAGCACTCTAGCCCGGGCTACAGAGTAAGACTCTGTCTCAAAAAAAAAAAAAAAAGAATTTACTGTCCCAGAGGACTCCCAAGTTTCCTCATGCTGTGGTCTGGTCATGGAAAGAAATACCTCTAATTCCTTTTATGTAGGCCTCAAATGAGCCGCACAAAGATATGCATTACTGGATTAGTGTGAAGAAAACGGCTCAAAGCCAAGGACTTTCAAAACAGAAACATTCATTGTTTGGCCTGTCCTGTCTGTCCTGGCAGCTCGTCAGCTAATAATGCCGGTTCAGTTTTGAAATGCAAAGATTTTGTTAATATCATCCCTTTTTTATTTTTTAAAAATCCTAAGAAATATAATGGGTGCTGTGCGCGCCACCTGGGGATTGGACACACTTGAAGCTCTGGCACATGGGGGGGAGGGGTGGTAGGGGCAATGTACGTAACCCTAACAATATTTGTACCCCCATTATATGATGAAATAAAAGGGAAAAAATCCTAAGATATAAAATAAAGAAGGCTTGAATTGCTGTTCCCTTGACACTCCTTTACCAGTCTCGGGGAGCCCGTTCTTCAGAGCTGTACAGCCAAAGCGCATCTGAGAATGGAAGCAGTGCTCAAGGTCATTGCCAAGGAGTTGCCCAGGTTAGTCAGTCAGTGGTGCTTTCGGAGAGACTCAAAGGAGTATGGGTAGCCCAGCATTAGATGGTGAAGGCATTCCCACTGTCACCTGTCAACTGAAAAGACCACCAGAAACGCCTACATACCAAGCAAAGCCAAGTTTATTAAACTTACTGCAATAGAGAGCGTACCACCTTGCAGGGCCTTAGTGTCTCAGAAGGGGAAAACAAGGGGAAGATCTTTACAGAGCTGTAGGTCTTCAGCTGGGTGATTTTAAGGTGGGTCTTGCAAGCCGGGAACTGGCTGGGACTGAGCAGAATTTCTGACATAACAGGTCTGGATGGTGAGCATAGTCTCGTAAGCATTTTAAAGTTAGTTTGGAGGAGTCAGCTCATAGTCCTCACTAGTTAACTATTTTAGTTGGTTTGTAGTCTTATCCTCTAGAAACGATGACTTCCTGGAGCAAGTAACTAAGTTATTTTTGCTTGGGCTCAGCACTATTTAACTCAGGGACAAAAAACTATGTTTGGTTTTAGTTTTCTCCACTAAATTTTATTTACGCCTCAAATTTACCATAACTGGGAACTTACCACAGATGGACTAACATGACAGTGAACTCCAAGCAATTGCCCCAGATCTTTGCTTATAATGGATTATGTTGTAGTATCTACGGCTTAAAGTAAGAATGATGTAGGGAATGTGTATCTAAAGAAACAAAGTCATCTTTTATTGAATATGCCAACAGTGGAAATGTTAAGAGCATTGGTTCTGGAGATAGGCTGCCTAGTTTCAAATGCTCTTCTACCATTTACTAGCTGGGCGGCTTTGAGTAAGTCACTTAAACAGCTGTGTCTTATTTTTCTCATCTTTAAAATGGGAACAATATAAGTCCCTTACTCATAGGGTATTTTGAGGATTAAGTGAGTTAATATATATGTGGCATTTGAAAGATTGCCTGGCACATACTGACCGTCCAACAAATGTAAATATTATTGCTTAATAACTTGATGGTTAAGTTATTTAAAACTAAAACCAGAGTCCCCCGCTTGTTGGCTCTTTAACCCCAGTGTCTCCAAACAGCATCTCTTTCCTCGTTTCCAGAGTCTGTTGTCATTTGCCCATTTGTCACCTGCATAGGTCCTGTCTCTTCTCCCTCTAGATCACTCTGCTACTTTCCCAGGCCAGTATCTTGAGAGGAAAACCCTTACCGTAAATAAGGCGCGTGCTGGGTGCGGTCAAAGGTCCAGGCACCGGGCTAAGGAACTGAACATGGGGGAAAAACCTTCTGAAGATGAAATGGTTCTTCCCATATGGAGTTTTGAGTGACCTAAGAAACCTCATGGTTCCCAAGTTCTTACTGGGGGCATAAGGCAAGCAAGCTTTGTGTGTGTCCCTTGCCATATTTTTAGAAACTCTGTTCTCATTGAACATTAATTTGTTTGACTAGATTTCAGGTGGGACAGAGACTCAAAGCTGGGGTCCTGTGGTTTGGGTAGTAGGTTGTGTTTCTAAGACACCTAGTTCCACAAGACCAGCATCTGACTGTCAGTATAAAAGGGGTGTCCCTCAGGGGAAACTTGCTTCTGTACAAAGACTAAAGCTAGCCCACAGCCCGGCTTCCTTACAAGTCTTTTTGGTCTACAGAAATTTTATTCTACTGTAATTTATTGGCAACCACTTATTTTATACATGCACATTCATTCGTCATTATACTGGATATGAGAATTGAGTAAAAAGGATGAGAAGTGTCACATCCAGACACAAA
This sequence comes from Cheirogaleus medius, assembly GCA_008086735.1. Lineage (NCBI taxonomy): Eukaryota > Metazoa > Chordata > Mammalia > Primates > Cheirogaleidae > Cheirogaleus > Cheirogaleus medius. The sequence continues at coordinate 64,136,908 of VBSM01003176.1, forward strand.
TCAGAGACAGTCTCTTCCTGTGGCTCTCTCTTAGAAGCGACAAAAGGTTCCATGGAAGGCCCTAGCAGACTGAACTTCAAGTCTTATTGGATGGAAGTGGCTCAGGTGCTCATCTCTAAACTTATCAGTGGCTGGGGGTGGAATAACCATGATTGGCTTTAACTGGCGTAGGGATCATGGCACCAATCCCACTGATCCTGAAAGCATCTGCCACGCCCCAGGCAATTGTGCTAGGTGCTGAAACATTCTGTCATTTAACCCCATACCAGCCCTGTGAGCTAAGTATTATTTGCCCCATTTCACAGACAAGGAGATGGAGGCTTGGTGAGTTTAATCATCATCATCATCATCGTCATCAGGCATTTATTGTGCTTTACATGTATCAGCTCAGCTCGTCCTCACCATAGCCTTTTGAGTTACGTTCTAGTGATAAGTCCCTGTTGTAAGTGAAGAAGCTGAGGGATGCAGAGAAAATTTTCAAACTCCCATAGCTAGCAGGGGGAAGAGTCAAGGTTCCAACCTGGGAAGTCTAGCTCCAGTGTCAAGGCGCTTCCCCGGACGTATTCTTGGCAGATGTTCATGGTTCTGATGGTGATCATCCCCACCCCCCACCACGCTACCCTTGCATCTCTTCAACATGCATTCAAATATGGGACTGGATTAGAACATATTCTGACCATGCTTTGGTTTGTCTGCCTGTCTGACTTTTAATTCTTAAGAAGTTAATTTTTGCTGTGACAGCTATAAAACCAGGGCTAAAGGCAAGTTAAGGAAAATCATTTGAGATACTAATACTTCAATATACTATTTAAGATCAGACAATAATAGACTGAACTTACACTTGGGGATAACATATCCAGCTTTTCTTTCAATAGAAAGTAAGAAGTCCCAGCAATCCAAAAATCCAACAGTCCAATTCCAAAATGTCACTAAGCATACATTTTTGGTTTTTAAAATTTTTAATTATTTGGGGTACATAATAGTTATATATCTTTATAGGGCACATGTGATGTTTTGATATAGGCATGCCATGTGTATTAATCAAATCAGGGTAATTGGGGTATCCATCACCTCAAGCATTTATCATTTCTTTGTGTTAGGAACATTCCAGTTCTACTCCTTTAATTATTTTAAAGTCTACCCTAACTTATCGTCAATTATAGTCACTTTGTTGTGCTATCACATATTGTCCATTCTATTTCACTAACTGTATTTTTGCACCCATTAACCATTCCCACTTTATCCTTCCTCCCACAGTCCTTCCCAGCTTTTGATAACCACCATGCTACCCTCTGTCTCCATGAGATCCATTGTTTTTAATATTTAGCTCCCACGTATCAGGGAGAACATGTGAGATTTGTCTTTTTGTGCTTGTCTTGTTTCACTTAACATTTGCTCCTTCTCCTCCCTCTCTCCCGACTTTCCATTAGATAGATTGATTTCAATTCTGCCATTCTTCCTCCCACCTTTCTAGTTCCTCCTGCATTTCCCATTCTCTGATTTTTCTTTAAAGTCATTATTGGGAAAAACAGTAATAAACTATTGAGGAGCATCATGTTCTCTTATATTCTTTCAGGCTGTTAATACTAGAGCTATCCCTGCTGGATGACAATAAATCCTGTTTTTGAAGCCCTGAAGAAGGGATTTTTCATCTTTCCATGATAGAAGGACCATCAGGGTAGGCGCCTCAGCAAGTGTGACCTAGATGCCCATGTGCTACGGCTTCCACACCTTTCCTGTTGGCATCACTCAGTTGCTTGGGCACACTCGGAACACTTCGTGACTGTTACTGCCTCACTCCTCAGCCTCCTTTTCCTGGGCTGAGCAAGCTCAGTTCCCCCAACCTTGCAGCACAAGCCTTCACCACTTTAGTCACCGCTTCCTGACTCTCTCCAGGACCTTGTCTAGAATGTAGATCCTGCTAACCGAAAGGACCTGTGGTTTTCGCACGGTGCCCATGGGACTTAGAGCTTGTCACCTAGGTTTAAAAATGTGATCCCAATGAAAAAAAAAAATTCTGGAATCATTTCCACTTATAGATTTCTCCTTTTAATCATTAGTATTTGTGCATTTTGTCAATTTTTTTTTTTCACTAAAGTGGGATTGCTATAGGGTGGGAGGGGAATGTGAGGACTGACTTTTTCCTTTGTATTGTTCTTTGTTGTTGAACTTTGTACAACAAAAAGTATTAATTTTTAGAAATTCCCCAATGTGTATCATTATTATTTAGTCTCTTGAAAACATATCAATCACATTTTTAAAAAATAACCAATTCTCGTTTCCAAATATTAATGCTTTATTAGTACAGGCCCCTGCCTCAGGGAAGGGAATCATAATTACAGAGGTCCTTTTCAATTGACTCTCAGTCCTTCTTTGTTCATAGCTTAGCTTCGAATTCTTCTTTTGGGCAGAAGGAATTGAATTTAAAAGTCAACAATATCTAGAAGCTTCAAAATTACTGCAGCCGCCTACTGCTTTCCAAAAATAAGCACCCATCAAAACTACAGACTCTATTATTTATTACCATGCATGTTCTAGAACTAATGTTCTCAAATCAAATTGAAGCTTAAAAACACACTCTATAGCTTCGTCGACCACTCCCCCCACCCCACACCATCCTCCCCGTCCCATAGCATGACATGTTAGTGGAAGCAGCAGTGAATTCTGGTTGTTACAAGAGAATGTTTGGAGCATCCAACTCTTTTGCTATTACCGAGGGTGTCAACTTGGGGGGTCCATAATGGCTTGATTCCCCGCTCTTAATCTCTAGAGAGCCCTTCCTGAACCCTCTTCTTGTGCTAAATGACCATTCTCCACACCCCAACTTCTCTTTGAGACCCTACCACATTCTGTTGAAATTAAGTCTCATTCCCCCACTATATTTTAGTGTCTTTGATGACAATGACTATCTACTTATAAGTTGCCATTGTGTGCTTAGTGCTGGCACAAAGCAGGTGATCTGAAATTCCAGGTGGAAACGGAAGGGTCATGTGTATGTTGGAGGGAGCGTGAGAAGGTGAAGGACACATTTTTCATTTGCCTGTATACAGCTGCCACTCATCTTAACTTCAACCCGTATTCCAAATCTTCCCCTGAATTGTAGAGATTTTTTAAATTGTTACAATCTCTTTAGGCTGGTTTGGATGACACAGGGAACACCTTAAAGTGATCAGCAATGTTCTCATCCCTGAGTTGATGGATTGCTTCTGCGAGCGGTGGTCATAGATAGCTCATGCCATCCACAGCCCTTCTTGTTACTTAAGACTTTTGCACTTTCTGAAATAGGAAAAACATGAGCTAGTGTAAGAAAAGGGGAAAGTTTTATAAGGACACTGGAGTGTCTCACAGAGTAAGCTGGGCTGGAGAACGTCAGGGACCAGAAACCCGCATGCTGTAAGGAGCACAGGAAGTCTCCTGTCCCTGGCTTCTCTCTGCAAGTGTGTTTTTTCCTGCTGCAGACTGGTTTTCTCTGTTTCTCAGCCCATGTGAACAGAAGATGCCCATTGCCAAGAACTCCTGAGTTCACGATCTCTTTTCAAGACAGCTGTCGAACTGAGGCTGGAGTGCTCACCATCTTCTGGTCTGGAAGGCCCAGCTCTGCTCACAGGTCTTCTCCCATCATTCCCTTTGACCAAAGTAGGTACAAAACTGAAAAATCTTTGTTGGTATTTACAATCTGTGGGGCCCGGCGCTTCTCTTGCCCGGGGAAGAAGACTTAAACTTCTAAGGGAAGAAGACTTAAACTCTTAAAATCTCTGCATAAATACAAATCAACCTGCCATCAGAACCAAGAACAAAACCAGGAAGCCCAGTGTTACCATTTTTATATGCTGTCCTCTTGGAAATTCTAACAAATGCAATAAAGCTTTAAGTAGAAATAAGAGATACAAATATAGTGCATATAAATTTAATATATGACGAGGAGGCTCCACATAGAGAAAGGAAGAGTTATTTAATACTGCGAGGGAATTCCTAATTAGCAATTCATAAAAATATCCAGGCCCTTACCTCTATCCATGTACCAAGTACCAATTTAATTCATATACACTCAAGAGTTACATACTTAAGAATAAGCTATAAGAGGGAGGAAAACAGAAGAAAATAGAAGTGAATATTTACCAAACTTGTGTATGGAAGAGACTTTTCAAGGATAAATTTTCTAGAAAAAAAAATCACAAATTCTAGTTTCTTAAAAAATAAAGGTGACCACAGCATAACTGAAATAAAAACATCCATCAGTACTAAAATAACACAACAAGCAGCAGAGTGGGAAAATAATTTGCAGCAAATAAGACAGGAGTTAACATATATAATACCTAAATACTTCACACAAATTGGTAAGAAAAATGCTAAAAACTTCGGTAGAATGATCAATATAGACATGTCAGAAAATAATATGAGGAAATTTACCTCTCAATTTACTATTTCTACTTTCTTGAGTCTAAAGAAACAGCCCAAAGTAGGAACAAATATATTCATTGTAGTGATGTTTATAATGAAGAAAGATTTAAAACAAATACAAGGTTCAGGTTGGGCGCGGTGGCTCATGCCTGTAATCCCAGCACTGTGGGAGGCTGAGGCGGGAGGATTGCTTGAGCTCAGGAGTTCGAGACCAGCCTAAGCAAGAGCAAGACCTCATCTCTACTCAAAAAATAGAAAGAAATTAGCCAAACAACTAAAAATAGAAAAAATAAGCTGGGCACGGTGGCACGTGCCTGTAGTCCCAGCTACTCGGGAGGCTGTGGCAGAAGGATTGCTTGAGGCCAGGAGTTTGAGGTTGCTGTGAGCTAGGTCGACGCCACAGCACTCTAGCCTGGGCAACAGAGTGAGACTCTGTATCAGAAAAAAAAAAAATACAAGGTTCAATGATTAATAAACAGCTTACTAGAATAGCCGAGTAAATTACGTACCATTCTCTCAAGCACAAGCACTCACTGAGCACCTACTGTAGCCGGGTTCTGTGCAAGGAGCTGAAGCTACAAAGACGGGCAAGGCACAATCTCTGCCCTGCCTTATAGTGCAATGCGGCATATCGTTTGGCAGTGGGAAGAAAAGGCATGAAGCAGACATTTATTGAGGGACTACTGTGTGCTTGGCATTTTACATACATCGTCACATGTAATCCTCTGAGGTAATTTAGCCACCCAGCATTTAAGTGATAAATTGGGGTCACATCATGCAGCTTGTACTGAGCCGCCTGCATCTCACCAAGTTCCATTCTCTCTCCCATCCCTTGTCCTCACTCCCTGCCTCTCAGGTCGCTCCTGAGAACAATGACGGGTATCAAGTTTTGACCAGAAGAAGGCACTTTAGCTTCAGGTCTCCCTTCCAACCAAATCTTGAACTTTCTGCAGTGTTGAATTCTAGAGTCATCACTGCCTAGGAGTTCCAAAGACTTTTCCGACCAATGTCCAGAGAAATTCCTCTCTCCTCATCCTGCTCACCAGCTTGCATCTCAAACGATCCAGAGTGTTCCCTGAACACTGTTTGATGGAATCCCATCTCCTATAAGTTAGCTGGGGTTCTAAACAGCAGAAGAAATTTTTTCACATGCAAAAACAAACAAGCACACAAACACAAACCTATAATGGTTCCCTAATACCTGATAACAAATTTATACACCAAAAATTAAGTTTCCAGGCCCTCCAGTACCTGCTTTCTCGCCACCCATTGTTCCCCAAAACATCCTCTGTATTCCATCAAATTCCATTTAATAAGCCACTTTGGAGCCAATGATTCCATTTCAGAAATGAGGATATAAGATAACACAATAATAAAACCAGAGCATGCAAATTTAACAAAAGTAAATAGTAATGCAAATACAAATGATATGAAAAGAAGTTAACTGAGTGTTAAGCCAGGCACAGAGTAATCCTGTAGCACGTGTGAATCTGTGCATGCGTAATGATTATTAAGAACCTAAGAGGATTTCTGTACTCACGATTAAGCTTCGTTTCAAATGGGTGGAATGTATGCTAATGAAATGCTTTCGTGACTCCCCGAATCCCATGCCTGAGGACCCCCCTTAACCGACAGGGGCCACACCAGGGGCCACACAGTAGTCTGCTGGCCATGCTTCAAGGAGAAATCCACCAGGAACTATTGAAAGGGAATATAATTTGGGAAGAGGTCATGGTGGAGTCTAGTGAGGATATGGAAGATGTTCCAGAAGCCAAGAGGCCAATGCTCTGCCAAATGGTTCCTGGTCACTCTCTGGTGACAAATGGGCCCTTCTTTCCAGGAGCACCCCCAGTAGAGCTGCAAAGAACAGACTAGAGGGCGGGCACAGGGCTGAGGAGGAAGAGGAGGCAGCCAGTGAAGCCCCAACTTAGAAAAAGAGATCTTTTCTGGGAACAGCAGCCCGGCTGCCCAGAGGCAGACCGTGAAGAGCAGCTAGAAGGCAATTGCCTTGGGCTGAAGGCCCAGGAGGAAGGGAGGGCAGGGGAGAAGTAAAGAGATTTGATCTACCCAGATCTTTGTGGCTGAGGAGGAAGAGTCACAGGTATCCTACCTACTCGCCTTCAGTAAGGGGTGTCCTGGTGGTTTTGCACGGGCAAGTAGGAGCCAGGCCCGACCAGGAGGTTGTCCCCGGGCTCTGGGGAGGGCTGTGGTCATGCCCAGGTCAGCAGCTCCCACAAGCAGATTCTTTCCTTCCAGTTTTCTGCCCCTAGCTGGGCCCCTTGCGTAGCCGCAACCCCCGGGGACATTAGGGTTAAGAAATGACGCCTGGGCCAAGGCAGAATTTGACTGACACTTTGCCGGGTTTGGAGAGGGGTAGGTGGGTAGAGGCTCGAGGGAATTGTCATCAGAATATCTTCTTGGTAGTGTGTCATGTTGTGGTAAGGAACATGGTTGGCATCAAAGCTAGGTCATTCACGATGAGAGCAGGTCATTCATGATGAGAACACTTGAGCCATAAGGAGTATGTTGAGCCTAGCTTAATTTTCACACTGCTAAAGAATGCACATCTGTCCATCAGATGAGCTTCCTGCCTTAGCTGCTTTCGGGGAAAGGCATTTGAGAGTGGCTACGGAATGGGGCATTTTAACTTAGTTGAAAAAACACTTGGGTTCTGGAGCCAGATGCCCTGGATCCAAATCCCAATTCCACCTCTTCCTGGTTGTGTGACCTTGAGGTCCCTGTGCCTCAGTTTCCTCATTTGCAACTGAAGCTAATACCAGTGCCACTTTGCTGGGTTGTAGTGAGGGTTAACTGAGATGTGACATGGTATACAGCACTTAGAACAGTGCTTAAAGCGGAAGTTCTCAACAGACCTCAACGACTGATCTCTGCTCTCCAGGCTTTGCTGGGGTCTCTGCTCTGCAGCAAAGGGTTAAAGCCGCACTAATTAGGGAAATGTGGGTCTAAAACTAGTTAAACCAGCATCTCATTTTGTTGCTAAGCAACCAGCTTCGAGTTCTCCAAATGCGCAGCTTGCAGCTTGGTGTGCTGGGGCTGCCCCTAGCAATCCAGCCCTGTCAGGCTGCGGCTAAGCATTGTTTTATATCACTTGCGAGCTCACTGCAGATTGTGGAGGAGGAGGGAGGCAGGCACAGACAGCACAGTCATAAAGCATGAGCAGTTCTGGCTGGAGGAGCTCACAATGGGCAAAAAAATGAGAAAACAGATGATAAGGTATGCTCCCACCCACCTGCAGGGGTGAGAGAAATCACCCAAATGACGCAACCTTCCCTGGGGTTAGAGAGATGATCATAATGTTCAGAATGGGACCCTCCCTGGATCAAGGGGCCATCGTTCCTTCATTTGGGTCTGAGGTTGCATGGCCGGGACGCAAACCTGGACATGTGGTTCCATGTTAGGAAGGGGCAGGATGGGCAGTCCCCACTGTGGTCGCACACCCCTTCTCTCAGGGAAGTCAGGAAAAGTGTTCTTCCCTCAAATATTCATTAATTCATCTACATAATTAAACATGTATTAAGTATCTATTTCATGCCCAAGATTTGCTAGGCACTGAGGATAATATTCAAAGCAAGACAGTTACTCTCTATCTTGTCCTAGTTCTTAGTTTAAAAAAAAAAAGAAAAGAGACTTACTCTAGCTAGTTTATTAGATAAGGTATTTATTAAAGGGTATTAAGTAGCTAAGGAAATTTCCCCAGCATTCAGAGAGTTAGGCTAGGTGGCTACACAGCCAGGAACAGTGTGTAGAATATAGTTCTGAATTGTTCCAACAGAGCCCCTACTGCCCCTGCAGGTGGGCATGGGCTCTGTTGCTCACATCAAGGTCCCGGGCAGGGACCCTTCTGCCAGGGCGTCTGCCCCTGCTGCCTCTAAAAGCTCCATTCCTTGCCCTCACCCCATGACTTGCACGTGGCATCTCTTTCTTCACTGAAGTCTGGTTTGGGTGCCTATGATTGGCGAAGTCTGGGTTACATGTCTGTGCCCTGGCTGCAAGGGAAGCTGGGAAATAAATTTCTTTCACTTATGAGATAGGAAATTCCCGAAACATAAGAAGAGTGTGAATAAAAGTTCTCTACAAAGGAATTTGAAGGAAAGAGACTTTATTCCAGTGAAGAGTTTACAAACCTGAGAGACTAGCCTTTGGTGTAAAACAAAGATGTGCATTCCAGAGAACAAAGAGAGGGTTCACTCAGGCTTTATAGTAAAAGTTCTCAATCTGGACAGTTTATGAAAATGAAGGATTGAAACTTAGTTCCAATTGGTTGATACAGCTAAGCCCTGATTGGTTGGTTCAGATGAGTTCTGACCATCCCAGTGTTAAACAGAGCTGTATGGGTTTCGGGGAACTCAGAGCAAGTGTGTTACCTTTTGTGAGCAAATAGCCACTTGGCTCTATTTTAAATTTAGGCCGTTAGCCACACAGGATCCATCCTGAAGGGTTGGCTCTTTCGGGGTCACACTTGTTCACAAGTGTATCCACAGTGCTGGGCAGCCACAAAGCCTCTCAACTATTCCCTGCATCGTCTCTCTCCTCTGCACCTTACAGTCTGCTAGATGAGTCCCCTCAGGGTAGCCAATGCTGGGCCAGGGGAAGTGCAGATGCGAGAGGGACCCCAGAATGATCCCCCTCTCAGATAATGAGGTCTAGGAAGGCTCCCCAGAGGCAGCCTGATCTAGGCTGATACTCAAAGGTTGAATGTGAGCGCCTCATGGGGACAGCTGAGGGAAGTGATGAATGCAAGAGTCCAGTGTCACAAGGGAGCGCAGCAGGTTCAGGGAAGGGAGACATGTTCCGTGGCTGGAGCAGAGGGTGGTGGGGCAGAGCAACCCTCTGGATGCTCTGAATTAACAAGCCCTCCCAGTTTGAGAAACATTGCTTTAAATAATATGCTTATCTTGCAATCTTTTGAATTTTCAGTATTAGGCATTATATAATAATTTCCCACAATAAAAAAAAATGAGCAGATTTCCCATTTCCCCTCTCATTCCAGTATTGTGTATTGTAATTTGGGTTGATCACTATTTGGTATGCATGTTTATATAATTATGTGAATGCGATTCACAGCTGTGTATGTAGTATACCATACTATTTTCCTTTCCTGCACAAGTCTTTATTTTACATTAATATATAACTGTTTTTCCCCCCAGTTGCTGAGCTTTCTCCATACTTACCACTTATTTATACTCACACTCTCTCCTCTCAACTCATTCAATTAGGTATTCCATCAATTTCACCTCTTTTTTTT
>VBSM01003176.1:64146674-64202859 GCA_008086735.1 Cheirogaleus medius
AAGATGGAACTCTTGGATTAGGCCTCTTTTTTTTTTTCATTTTTAACTTCCCCCAATTATCTTTGTCTTTGTGCTCATCTTCCTCAGACAGTTCTGCAGCCTTCTCTTCCAACCCGCTTCTTGAACTTTTCATTCTTGTTGTGCCATATTGCTAGTAACTCTTTTTTGGTTTTCTGAATATTCCCTAGCATTTTGTCCTTGTTTTAGAAATGAAATGTCTTCTCCTATTTCTCTAAGGATGTTAATAACAATCTATTATCTTTTAAAAGTTTCTTCTCTGTGTATAATCTCTATTTTCTCCAAGTTACTGTTATTTGTTAATTTTAGGCTTTATCACATTTGAGGCTTTTCTAAAGTACCTGATGATCCTTGGACATCTGCTTATATTTAAGAGAGGAGCAATAAAACAGTTATTGGAAGTTCTCTGTGCATGGGTAAGTCCCCGGAATTAGCACTTCTAGGCCTATTCTCCTGAGATAGTCAAATTCTGCAAAGAAGACACTTCCAGTCTCCTTCTTAGAAGGTACAAGCTTGGCTGCCAACATTTTGGGAGCTGAGTGGGGAAGGAAGGCTGGAAATTACGTACGTGTGTGGAGGTCGTGGTGGTTGGGGAGAATCATTAGTTATCTATTTATTGCTATATAACAAATTACCCTGAAACTTCATGGCTTAAAAAAATAAACTTTTATTATTTTACAATTTCTGTGGGTTAGGAATCCTAGAACATCTTAGCTGGGTGATTCTAGCTGAGGCCTGTCACGAGGATACAGTGAGGTGTGGGCTGGCTACAATCACCTAACTAGTCTGAGGGCTCTGCTTCCAAAGTGGCTCACTTAAAAGTGGCAAGCGATGCTAGGTATTGGCAGAAGGCTTCATTTCCTCTCTGTGTGTGCTCACGACATGGCAACTGCCTTCCCCCAGAGCAAGTGATTCAAGAGAGAACAAAGCAGAAGCCACAATGTCTTTTATGACCTAGCCTCCGAAGTCGTATTCTGCCGTTTTCCTCAGTATCCTATTGTTCACACAGATCAGTGTGGGAGGGGCTACCCAAGAGCATGCGCACCAGGAGGGGAGAATCGCGAGGAGCCATCTTGGGGGTTGGCTGCTACAGTGGGTGGCGGGGAGAGAGGTCTCAACACATAATGTATTAATACAATTTTACTTATTAGCTATTTTTAGCAAAATATCACCATCTTCAGCAATACCTGACACCTCCAGTTCAAGGACCCTGAGCTTTGTCCCCCGCAAAGAATAAACCTCCAACCTTCTACAAAGTGGAAGAGCGGTTTGTGGGGGAGAGAACCTAGGAGTCTGCTTCTTAAAGACTTTCGTGTGGACCTCCTGTCCTCGGCGCCACCTTTACCTGTGCGTCAAGGCGCCTCTGGCCTGCTGATTCTCCAGCCTTGGTCAGGGAGAGGTGGCTTTGCAGTGCGGGTGGGGTCGGTTCTTGGCTTTCCCTACTGCTGGTTTAGAATTCAGCTTTATCATTTCTGCTAAGTCAGCTTCCACTCGTCCATCTGCCTTTCTGCTTTCAAATTTTGTTGCTATTGGCTTTTTTCCGATTCTCTTTGTTCTTGTGGATTTATGTCTGTTTTTAAACAATCCGTTTGCTGTATTTTATTGGGATTTAGGGAGTTAGCAGAACTAGTGCAGGCATCTGAAAATGCTCTCATCTTTGCTGCTTCTGAGCTTTGCCCTTCGATTTGAAAATTATTCTCTTTTCTTTTTTTCTCCTCTCATAAAGCTTCTGAAATGGGTCAAGAACCTATTTTTCAAAGCCAAAACTTAAGTTAAAACTCTATGTGTATTTTTAATCTTTCTAAAGAATATGAATGACTCTGGATAAATAGGTACAAAAAATACAGAACTTTTCCATATTTCAGGACATTATCTAACCACAGTAGCACTATCATCCTAGGTCAGAAAGGGCATCAGGTAATGGAATGTAATGGAAGCAATAAAAACCATGCTATTGACCCAACAGGAGTGAGTGAGCTGAGAGTTCTTCTTGTACTGAGTCAAGCACACTCCACTGAACCTCACTGCTCAAGTTCCTCCATGAAAAATGGGGCAAACCCCCAAGTAAAGCAGTAATTTGTGCTGATTAATAATGAAAACTCACAACTTCTTTTCTAAAAATCCTAGTTGAGAGATCAGTGGTTCTTAAATGGAGCAAAATTATCTCCTTTGGGAGTTTTAAAAATGCGTGAGGTAATTTTTGGTTGTCAACAAAGATTGGGCAGCATTGCTGGCATGTATCAGGGCCAGGGATGCCAAATGTCATGCAATTCTTAGAAAATACTGTACAACGAAGAATTGCCCTATCTCAGATGTCAAAGATATCTTCATTGAGAAACCCTGGATGGGAAGATACCTTCAAAGGAGTTGAAATTATCAGTATAATAAATAATCTAGAGCTTGATTAGTTAAGTAATTAACTGGGTTCTTTGGAGATGTAACAAAAAATTAAAAGGATATTTTGGCCGAAGCACCAGGAGACAGTAGATACCAAATTCCAGAAGAGGTACTAAACCACACGCAGAGTTTACCAAGGAAGTTTCTAAAAACTGTTTACATAACATCTAAAGCCTTACCCACGCACATTGAAGATTGGGTCAAGAGTAGGAGATTTCTGGGGAATTTTGGAAGATTTCTTTATAAAGAGAATCCCTCTACTCCCACCAAAGGGAAAGAGATGAGGAGAGGCTACCTCCTACCCCAAGTCAGGAGAGAAGGGCTTTAAGGAGATCACCTAGAGGGCTTAAAATATGCCACCTACAGTCTGGGTAAAATGCTGTTCTGGTAATTAAGTCAGGCCTGAGAAATCCAAAGGGCAAGAGGCTGACTGAAGCAGCTGAGTATATCAGAGGAGAGAGTTACAGTTTGGGGAATAACTGCACTCGAGAGTTTGTTGAAGCCAAAGATGAATGAATGTATCCCCATAGAGCAGACATAGGCTTTGCAAAGGAAAGAACCAATGTATTGGATCCTATGTAAGAGGGTCTTCTGGAAAGATTGGGAGTGCCATGATTGTTTAGGGCCAGAGGAAGTATAACAAGCAACCCATTCTATAGTTATATCCCATGCTCACAGATAGGAGGGCAGGTAAGAGTGTCCTTCCTCATTTCCTCATGATAAGTGTGTGTGTGTGTGTGTGTGTGTATGTGTGTGTGTGTGTATGTGTGTGTTGGGAGTATCAACCTAAATTAATGATGGAGAGAGAGGCTCTCAAAAAAAAAAAGTTTATTTGGGAGTGACAGGGGATTGCAACTCAGGATACACAAGCCATGGTGGATCATAGGCGTATTAGGAGAGGCTGGGGTGAGGGAAAAGGTTTAAAAGGAAAAGAAGAGAAATTTTGAAACAAAAATCATTGGTCACAGCGGCTTGTTGCAGGAGCTGGTGCTAACTCATTGGTGGAGACGCCATTGCTAGGCAAGTGTTCTTGTGAGAGGATCTATAATGCTGTATCTAATCTCAAGGAATCTCTTTTATAGTCCTGTTACAGACATGTGCAGGATGTGCAGGACATGCAGGGACTTCTTGTAGGTCTGTAGAAGGTCCTTGTGATAGTTCTTATCTCAGACATAGGAACATGAGATCCCTTCATTCATGACCTCCCAGCTCCACTTTGCTTGGATCTGACGTAAGTGACTCCATCTTGGCATGAGTGACTTTCATGGATGGGTCACCAAGGAACTAGAGAAGCCACCATAAGAACCAGAAGCAACTTTAAACAACTGTCAAATCCAGAGAAGGCCACAGCTAACCCACCACAATAGGACCAGTTACAGAAGGACTTTCCTGCTCTTCCATCCCTTCTACTTCCACCCTGGAAGGATCCAGGCCCATGGTAAGGGAGGTGGAGGAGGAGGAGGAGCATGACTAGGAGTTGAAAAGAGGACAAACCAGCTGCTTCCTCTCCTCTTCAACCGCAGGACTTCTGACTGCCACAGACTTGATTTGGGAGTTCAAAGCTTTGATTATTACAGGGGAATGGAACATTTTAATTACTGAATTGGCACTGTCTTTTTTAACTTAAAGATTCTTCTTTTGACTAGAAGAATCTATCGTGTCTACTGAAGTTTTCATTAGGGGACAAGGTAGAACCAGCCCCACTAATTCATTTAAAGGGACGAGAATAGTGTCTCATGAGCGAGATTGGTGCCCTTATAAAAGAAGCCCAAGGGAGCTTGTGAGGGGTCAAGGGACCCAAGGCCCATGTGAAGACACAGCAAGGTGCCATCTGTGAACATGGAAGCAGCCCTTGCCAGACACTGGATCTGCCAGCACCTTGATCTTGGACTTGCAGCCACCAGAACTGTGAAAAATAAATACCTGTTGTTTATAAGCCACCCAATCTATGCTATTCTGTCACAGTGGTGTGAGCTGACTAAGACACCTGGAGAACCCATTGCATTTCAAACATTGTCCTTCCTTTCCTGGAAGGTGCAGGTAGGCACTTCTTGGGGGACTCAGGCTTCGTGCAGAGATGACAGTTCCTTGGGGTGAGTTTAATGATGAGGCAACAGTTACGGTGACGGATGCTGCTCCTGGCGCCTGTGTTCTCCCAGTGTCTGTATTGTGATTCTGGAATTCATTGGGAATCTGGGATCTAGATGAAAGGGCAGGACTCTGAAACAGTATAAATGACTCTGCTCCCTGCCAGGAGATCAAAGCAGGGAAGCTGAGCTATCTTTAGTATCTGTCTGTGCCTTATCACACAAAACACCTGGGACGTCGCTCAGGAGTTCAGCGATACCTGGACGGGCATGTGCCTTACAGGGAAAGCAGCATGGGATGCTTCTGAGGTTGTGCAGAAGTCCGTCCCCATTGGTGTTAGCAGTGGTAACAATAGCCCAGAGGTTAGGAGACGCTTTCGCGGATGTTCTCTCCTCTCTGTGAGCCTGTGTTGAGGCCAGCTCCCAGTTATTAGTGGTCAACGGCTTACTGACCCTTAGGCTCATGTTCTTCTGCCTAAAACTTGGGTTTATTCCTCTCTATGTGTGTTATTCTGGGTGTTACAGCACATTCGAGGGGATGCACGCTTGTGGGGCTTTCTCAGAGAGGCAACCTCACGTGCCTCCTCCTTCCTCCCATTTGTCTCCTTTTGCAGAGAACGACTCTGGGGATATTGGGACAGTGTGATTACCTGTCTCCCCGACTAGACAGCAAGCTTCCTGGAGGCAGGGATTAACTCACTCCCAGACACAGCACAGTGCCGGCAAGGCACAGGGCAAAATGGATGATGAATTAACCGGTGAATGATTTATATAACAAAGCTGGCTGCATGGCTGCTTGTCGGGCGGCAGTGAGCAAAGAGAAAGGTTGAGTTCACCCAAGTGCTGACCAGGTGTGCAGAACTTGCTCTCCATGGCAGAGAAAGGGCATCCAAATTCTTGCATGGCCCAGACTACACTCTTCATCTGCCTCCACTCCTCTTCCTCCTCCTCCTCCTCCTCCTCCTCTCAGCAACAGGCACAGCCACCTCCTCATTGTCCCGTCAGGAGCCTACACAGCATCCTTGACCCCTGCCTTTCCCGTCCTGCCCAAATCCAACCCCCCCCCCCAGTGGACTCTCATCTCCCCCAGCAACTCTCCAAGCTACTGGCCCCTCTCCACCATCCCCACTGCTGCCTAGGGGACTCCAGAGCCCTCCCCTGGTTCCTCCACAACCCGCTGAATGTCCCCATCCTTTGTCCACGCCAGCCCCCCTCACTCGCTCACTCTGCTGATGCGCCTCTGACTCTAAAGCCACCGGGAACTTTGTGTGAGAACCTGCACTTCCAGCCAGCCCCCAGGTGAGGCCACGGCTGCTGGCCCACGGAGTAACCAGATGTTGTGTCTAAAATCTAAGGATGTTATTCCCTTCTTGGAAATTCTCCAGTGGCTCTCTGTTGCCCACAGGAGTGGTGTCAGCGGTGCTAGTCCAATCCCTGTCCTGTGTCCCCCACGCTCCCTGACAGGTTTGCAGCTCCTCAAATCACTGGGCTCTCTCAGCCCCTGACCTTGCTTGTTAGGCATCACCCAGCCGTCACCCTCTTAGTACCCCCACTCTCCCCACTCCCTCAGTAGGTAAAAGTCACCCCAGCGCCCTTGGGCTGTCTCTCCCAGCCCTCACCGCCTCGAGACATTGGTCTGTTCACCTGCCCATCTCCCCACCTAAGGGCAAGAGGACAGCCTGGGGTGGAAGGTCACAGCTGTTTGCTGGGCGAAGGGTGGAGTCCCAGCGGGACCCACCATCCTCTCCTCTGTCAAACAACAGCTGTCTGCCCCCGTGGATTCTATGGGATGCTGTCGGGAGGTCATTTCTACTCACTGCACCTCCTAGCTCCTGCCTTTACATTTCTTTGATCTTAAGACCAACACTCTGATTTTGTCTTTGGCAGAATCCCTGGGGACTGTCGAATCTGCAGCCTTTGCGGCACTGGGGCTCCTGCCACCCTGCGCAGCACCGTCCACTGCGGAGATCCTGAGTGTGGCCCCTGGGAGCCTCTCCTGGAATCTGATTCTCCATGCCGGCCTCCTCTTCCCCCCACAGTTTGCCAGCGTCTTTGCGCAGGGAGCCCTGGGGAGCTGAGGACGGGACTGTGACCCAGGAGAAAGCTGCTCCTACTGCGCAGGACTGGACGCCTCTGAGAACCAGGGAGCCTTACAGGGAACCCAGACTTTTCCAGAGTGATCTAGAGCCACAGAGGCCCAGCTGCTCCTGGGAATCAGCCCACTCTCCTGACATCAGGAATGTCTGTTCAGCATGGCTAGGAAACTTTGTGAAGTCCCCTCTCCTCTCCTCTCCATCTCTCCACCGCCACCACCGCCACCCCAAGCCACAGTGAGATCCCAAGACACTTTAAGGCTCACCTAAAATTGACATTATTGTTGGCCGAGCCACTTTGTAGTCCCATCCCATGAATTAGGGCTGCATTAGGAAAGGACTGGAGTGCCAAGAGGCAGACGGCAGGCATGGGTTCTAGTCCCGACCCTTCCATTTGCTACTTGCTGGCCACATGCAATCACTTCTCTTCTCTGGGGCTCTGTTTCCTCATCTGTACAGTGGGTTTGTGTCAGCCCACAGCGTTGTGGTGAAGGTCACATGAGCTGGCAAATGTGAAAGTGCTTGTTGAGGTAGAAGGGGACCCACAAAGGCAAGGGAAGATGACGTATTAATAACAATGAGGACCAGGCCCAAGAAAAGGGACAGCAGGACAGGTTTGCCTTGGCATTTCTTACTCCCCCAGTTCTGGTTGTTTCTGGACCAATCCCCATATAGACATCTCATCACTCCACCCCCAGAAGAAAAGTTGGACACATAAGTTGCTTGACCACATTAGTGTACATTCATTTAATATATTACCTCCCAGGGGCATTATGATTTTTAAATGAATGAAGGCAGGAAACCCAAAGGAAAAAATTGATAATGCAGAAACAGACAGTTGAGACCTGTTTGAGTGGGGGTGTTTGGGGCCGGGGAAGGAGGACTCCCTTATAACTCTCAGATCATCCCGTGGGTCACTTAACCCCATTGTCGGGGAAGGTCCGTGCTTTTGTGGGCTACGGTCTTGAACCTCAGCCCAATGCTCAGACCCCTTTCTCATGCTACCGGAGAGCATGCAGTAGAGAAGGGTGTTGGAACTCAGACTACCAGTGAGTGGATTGTTAGGGGATTCTGCCTACGTGTTGCAAGTGATCTGCTGGGTGAGGAAAAGGCAGAAATGAACTGTTGCCAGCACTGTGGCCTTTTCTGGAAAGCTGAGATCCCACACCGGATCCCCACGACTGTGCAGAGTGAAAGAGAAGTGATTGCCCCCAGTGTGGCCGAGGCAGAACGGTCTCAGCCCCCCTCCATCCATCCCTGTGTCCTCTGGCTGCGCTGCCTGAGCCGTTCCGCCCCAGCCTTACTCTTTCAGAGAAAGCCACAGTGTCTCTGCCCCTAAACACCTGCACAGGCCAGGGTCATCGTGAACTGCCTAGGATGGGGCTCTATGGCCCTCGATACAGCCCGGAAGTGGGAATATGACCTTGGAGAAAGACAAAACCTGGAGAAAACACAGCCAGCCTTCCTTGAAGAAGTTGGTTTTCCAAACCTCTCCTCAGGATTTTATTAGGTCTTTCAAAGCAAGGAGACAAATAAGTGCATTTTTTCTCCAGCACATGGGATCGCCTTGGACTTGACTCTCAATCCAGTAGAGTCTGGACCCCACGTGGCCCTGCATGTCCTGCGCGCACTATGCCCTGCCTCGGGAGAAGGTTGGCAATTGCTGCCCTCCGAGGGCGTGGTAGGGCCCGTCCTCTGGCACCCGGTCCCCAGCAAGGTGGCCGCCACCCTCTACCCAGAACGCCTTCTCTTCCTCCCACAGGGCATTCTCTTCCTCCCAGAGGGACTTTTTGTCCTCCCACAGGGCCTTCTCCTCCTCAAGGAGGGCTCTTTCCTCCACCCACAGGGCCTTTTCTTCCTCCCACAGGGCCTTGTCCTCCTGAAGAAGGTTCCGGTCTCTTTCCCATAAGGCATTGTCCTCTTTCCAGAAGGCCTTATCCTCCTTCCAGAAGGTACGGTATTTTTTCCAAAAACTTTTCTCTTCTTCCCGGAAAGATTTTTCCATTTCCCAGAAGGTTTTCTCCTCTTTCCAGAAGGTTTTCTCTTCTTCCCAGAAAGGTCTCTCCTCTTCCCAAAAATCCAAGATCTGGCCCCGGAAAGCACGGATCTTGCCTCGGAAATTCCACATCTCCTCCCTGAAGTCTTCTATTTTCTCACGGAAAATTCTCATCTCTTCCCGAAAAGCCTTTTCCTCCTTCAACTTGTGGATGAGTTTCTTCCGGCGAATACTGGGAGGGGACGACACCAGGGATCGGACACAGGCGAGCCCCATCCATTTGCCCACCTTGAAGGGGAACATCTTCCTCGTCAGCTGGAATGGTGGGGTGGCCGCGATGGAGGACAGGGCCGCTGGCCAAGTCCAGGTCAGTTGGTTAAAAACCCTGTGGGGACACCAGAGAGAACAGCCCATGAGTATCACATGCCAGGGGACAGCCATCGGGTCCATAATGTTCGATTTGGGAAAATCTGACCCCTGCTCTCTTTGTCCTCGTGATGGCATTCGTGAGGGACAAGCTTTGGTAGAGAAACATGCTGGGTGGTCGTGGCCTTGGGCTGAAGAGACTGTCAGTACATTCACGCTCAAGGTTGCACCGATTCTTGGCCAACAAGGACAGTGGCTCTAAACCAGGGCATCAGAGCACACAAGTGTGACATGGTAAAAGGTGTGTCGCTAAAAGTCCCACAGCCCGGAAAGAATTGACTTTTGTTAAATCACTCAGAATTAACTTAAGGCGTTGGCCTTCTCACTTGGGAAGTGCTCACATCCTCCTGGGGCGGGGGTGGGGGCTGGATGCTCACAGCAGGGGCCTCACATGTGACTGTCCTCTGCTCCAAGCCTCCTGGGACACAGAGGGTGAGGCCCACTGACCTAGTGGAGTCTGTTTTAGTAGAAGAGTCTGTTTGGGGAACAGAGGTTTAAAACAAAAAGGCGAGAGGCCATGGCAAATGTTGGCGAGGATGCAGGGCAAGAGGACTCTCACACAATATCGAGTAGTGGCTAACAGTTATGAAGACGCCACATTTACCCAGCAGCTCCAGTCCCAGATACAAACCCTGAACTGTGACCAGGACACACATTCGAGCATGTTCGAGGCGCTTTGTTCATAAGAGCTCAATACTGGAAACAAGCCATTGACGGTCACAATAGAATGGAATAAAAAGTGGCGATATCTCCACGTGACGGACAGCACAGCTACCTACCACAGCGTGGATGAGTCTTATAAACGCAGTTCAGAGAGAAGCAGGATCAAGGAATTTCAAAGAATAAAGTTCCAAAAGAAGCAAGCCTAAACTCCATTGTTGAGAGGAACATACTTAGGTGATAACACAAAAAAGAAAAGCAAGGAAGTGCGTCCCAGAGTCAGGACAGCAGCTGCTTGTGTGGGGGTGGTGGGTTGGGACCAAGGGTTGTGATTAAGTGAGTACTTGCGAGGGGCTTCCTCGGGGCTGGCAGTGTTCTGTTTCTTTGTGTGGGTGGTGGTTTCATGTGTGTCATTATGAAAATGTGTTAAGCTGTACATGGATATTTTATGTACCTCAGTTAATACACTATATTACACAATGAAATAAAAGCTGGGGCGAGGAGAGAGAGACAGAGGGGAAGAAAAAAAGAAAAAAAGGAAACAAAGAAGGAAGGAAGGAAGGAAAGAAAGAAAGAAGGAAAAGAGAGAGAAGGAGAAAGATCTCCAAATTATTGTCATGTATCTGAGGTGTCGGATGTCAGAACTAGCCACAAAAATTCCAGTAACTAGGCTGGGCTTGGTGGCTCACGCCTGTAATCTTAGCACTCTGGGAGGCTGAGGCGGGAGGATCACTCAAGGTCAGGAGCTCGAGACCAGCCTGAGCGAGACCCCGTCTCTACTAAAAATAGAAAGAAAGTAATTGGCCAACTAAAAATATATAGAAAAAATTAGCCGGGCATGGTGGCGCATGCCTGTAGTCCCAGCTACTCGGGAGGCTGAGGCAGAAGGATTGCTTGAGCCCAGGAGCTTGAGGTTGCTGTGAGCTAGGCTGACGCCACGGCACTCTAGCCCAGGCAACAGAGTGAGACTCTGTCTCAAAAAAAAAAAAAAATTCCAGTAACTGCAAAGGTGGATTGAAGGATGAGAAAAAGGACAGGGCAGGGGCTGGTGGTTACGGTGCCAGGAAGACCTTAGCACAGCCAGATACAGGGCGCATGCGCACGGCAAGAGCTTTGGTTTCCATTTTGTGCTTTCTGGAGGAAGCTCCCAGCGCCCGGCCTCACTCAGTGGACCTCACTAAACACCATGCTGTGGAGCAACATGACACCTTTCGGGGAGATTGTAGGGGCTTTCCCTGTGTCTTTCATTTCTAGTTTGGGAGCAGGGAGTTGGGGAGAAAGGCACACAGCGGGCGCTTGCGTGCGCGCGCGCGCGCGCGTGTGTGCGTGTGTGTGTGTGTGTGTGTGTGTACGCACGCTGCGGGCAGCCACCCAGTCACACAAGCTGGAAACCTAGGGCTCATCCTTGACTTCTTCCTCTCCCTCACAGACTTTTCATCAACCATCAAACTGTACTAGCTAACATTTCTCAAAGCCTCCCATCTGCCCCCTACGCTGTAGCCCTAGGGACATTTCCAAATCACTGTCCTATCATCTCACACCTGCTCACACCCCTTCAAAGACCCCATAGCTCAAATATCAAAAGTGAACACCCTTGAGTAAGGCCCTGTGCAACCTGAGTCCTGCTATCCTGCCCAGTCTCCAGTCAACTCTAAGATTCAGTGACAGTGAGCTGAATTCAATTCTCAGAACCCTGTGTGCCGTCTCCTGCCTCTTCGCAGAAGCACATGTCATGTCCTGAACTGAGATCATCTTTTCCTCCTGCTGTGGGTTTGAATTCCTATTCCTCCCTGGCCCTCTGAAAGCTCCTCAGACCCTCCTCACCCCCTCCCTGATGTCCCTGTCTCGACGTACTCCTGTTATTAATACTTGTCACGCTTGATTGAAATGACGTGTGGATATGTCATCATGACATCTCTGTAATCCAGCATCTAATATAAAGCTGTACATATAGGATGGAATTGATACAAATGTTGATTGAATTGAGCAGAATTTAGTTGATATTTGGAACTTTGATTTGCTATTATGTCCTATTATGGTTCTTTGTCTGGGATCCCTCAAATATGCTAAGTTCTCCCCCACTTCCATGCCGTACTGCTCTCTCTCCCTAGATAGCCTTGCTGAACCTCACTTCAGTTCACCTAGATAATTTTTCAGGACTCAGGTAAGGAGTCACCTCCTTCGGGAAAGCTCTCCTGATGCCCTCTTGCCAAGCTCAGACTGAGTGTAGGCCCCTTCTGTCCTACTAGGAACACCTCATCTCCCATCGCCATGTCTAGCATCCGGCACAATGTCTGGCACAAGATAGATGCTCAGGAAATATCCGCTGAATGAACGACAGTCTCCTGGGTCAGAATGTTGGAAAAAATTCATCTCCAAGTTTTTCTCAAGTTACCACTAAACTATCTTTGAGAAAGAGATCAAATAAGTACCATATCAAATATGTAGATGTATACTTAGATATAAAGTACAATATAAAACTAGATGTGCATCTATGTAGACATAAAACATAAATTAAAGAAACCTGCCTAGTCTTCCTAATTATACTTTAAGACTAGGAACTTATTTATTGCTCCAGAGTCTCACTCTATTGCCCAGGCTAGAGTGCTGTGGCATCAGCCTAGCTCACAGCAACCTCAAACTCCTGGGCTCAAGCGATCCTTCTACCTCAACCTCCCGAGTAGCTGGGACTACAGGCATGCGCCACCATGCCCGGCTAATTTTTTCTCTATATATTTTTAGTTGATCAATTAATTTCTTTCTATTTTTAGTAGACATGGGGTCTCGCTCTTGCTCAGGCTGGTTTCGAACTCCTGACCTTGAGCGATCCGCCCGCCTTGGCCTCCCAGAGTGCTAGGATTACAGGTGTGAGCCACCGTGCCTGGCCAGAACTTATTTTTAAGGGAAATGTTATAATATTACCTTATGATTAGAACAAGTACTATACAATCTAAAGCCAACAGTTACCTACTGTTTAGCTGTTTCCCAACTGGGCAAGTCCTATAGCCCTCAGAGGGCAGGGCGTCATTGTCATGTCAGATTCCTAGTGATGCGGGTGCAGGCTCACCCCAACACTGCCTGCAGTGACCCCTGTGGACCTCTCTGTCCTGCCCCACAGGATGGAAAGGGCCAGGATGGAACCCTGAACAAGAGACTTGAAGGAAAGGAGAGAGCACCTGAAAGGTTTGAAAGACTTCGCCATCTTCCATCTTTGACTTCACCAATGGGATGGTGCAGTTGATGACTCACCAATGATTATGACCTCAGATTCTGTCTGGATTGTCTCCAGGAGTGGGCTGCTGGGAAATCACTTGCAGTGGGGGATTTGTACGTGGAGAGTTACTTCCCTCGCTGCTTTCGAGATTCTTTGTCTTTGGCTTTCACATTCTGCTTGTGATGTGTCATGGTGTGGATCTCCTTCAGTGTAGCCTACTTGGAATTTGGTGAGCGTCTTGGATATGCAGATTTGATACAGTTTTTCATCAAATTTGAAAGTTTTTGGCCATGGTTTGGCAGGTGTTATGGGCTGAGTTGTGTCCCCCCACAAATTCATATGCTGAAGTCCTAACCCCAGTATCTCAGAATGTGACTGCATTTGAGATAGAACCTTTAAAGAGGTAATGGAGGTTGGGCGCAGTGGCTCACACCTGTAATCCTAGTGCTCTGGGAGGCCAAGGCAGGAGGACTGCTTGAGGTCAGGAGTTTGAGACCAGCCTGAGCAAGAGCAAGGCCTGATCTCTACCAAAAATAGAAAAATTAGCTGGGTGTGGTGGTGCATTCCTGTAGTTCCATCTACTCAGGAGGCTGAAGCAGGAGGATTATGTGAGCCCAGGAGTTTGAG
Organism: Cheirogaleus medius; assembly: GCA_008086735.1. Classification (NCBI taxonomy): domain Eukaryota; kingdom Metazoa; phylum Chordata; class Mammalia; order Primates; family Cheirogaleidae; genus Cheirogaleus; species Cheirogaleus medius. Next base: position 64,160,193 of record VBSM01003176.1, read on the forward strand.
GCTGTGATGATGCCACTGTAGTCTACCCTGAGTGAGACAAGAAAGAAAGAAAGAAAGAAAGAAAGAAAGAAAGAAAGAAAGAAAGAAAGAGGAAGGAAGGAAGGAAAAAAGGAAGGAGAAAGAAGGGAAGGAGGGAGGAAGAGAGGGAGGGAGGGAGGGAGGAAGGAAGGAAGGAAGGAAGGAGAGAGAAAAGAAAAAAGAAACAAAAAGAAGCAATGGAGTTAAAATGAAGTCAGTAGAGTGGACCTTAGTCCAATATAATGAGTATCTTTAAAAGAAGAGGAAATTAGGACACAGACTCACTAAGAGACAAGACCATGTGAAGACACAGGGAGAAGGTGGCCATCTGCAAGACACAGACAGAGGCCTCATAAGAAACCCATCATGTTGACACCTTGATCATGGACTTCCAGCCTCCAGAACTATGAGAAAATAAATTACTGTTGTTTAAATGACCCCATCTGTAGTACTTTGTCAGGGCAGCCATAGAAGACTAATACAGCAGGGATTTCTATTTTGTTTCCTTCCCAACGCTTAGAACAGTGTCTGGCACATGGCTCACATGATTATTGACTGACTGAATGGAATTTCAAATAAGAAGCAAGGGAAAAGATCTCTACTTGCAGGTTTTCTCTCTATATATGTGTGACTTCTATTCTTTTACTCCTTCTCATTACACTTTTTATCCTAGAAAAGTTTTGCCTATCCCCAGTTTCTTCTTCCAGTGAAGGAAGGACTTTTCCTCATCTTGCCTATTTCTGGGGACATTCTCTACATCCTGTTTGCCTCTGCGAATTCCTCTGGATCTTTGTTCTTCGTGGTTGTGGCAGATTAGATTTTCCAAAGATGGCCTTAATATTCCCCGTCCATATGCTCTTCTTACACTGTGACTTCGCCAATGCCCCTTCAAGAGGCAAAGTTGTCCCTTCTTCCCCTTCAACCTAGGTGGACCTTTGGTTGCTTCAACCACCAGAGCACAGGAAAACTGGTGGTGTGCTGAACAGCAGGGTGCTGGAGCCCTTTCAACCAGCCAGCCGGAGTGTTTATCTGCTCCCAACTCCATGCTCATAGCCTGAAACAGCCATAGAGGGATGATTTATATCATGAGATATAAATGCTACAAATGTATGGCAAATGCTACAAATCACACACACACACACACACACACACACACACACCTGTGTGCCTTTCCTTCTCACACAGCTGGTTGATAAACATTTACCAGCAAATCACTGTTTTTGAGGCTAGATCATAAAAGGTGTTTCCTCGGGTTCTCTAGTACAATTGTTCTTAAATTCCAGCCCACATGCTGTAAAGAAGCCCAGGGTACGTGAAAAAGTCACATGCAGTTCTGGTTCATGGTCTCAGCTGAGGTCCTAGCCACAGCTAGCATCAGCTGCCACTGTACATGTGAGTGAGGATGCCTTCAGATGACTGCAACCCCAGCCATTGTCTGTCTGCATCCATGTGAGCAACACAAGTGAAAACCTCCCAGCTGAGCCCTGCCAACCCCTAGAACTGAGAGAGATAATAAATGATCATTGTTTATATTCCTTAGCTTGGAGAGTTTACACAGCAATAGATAATCAGAACAGTGATACCTGCTCTTTTCTTCACGATGGCATCATAAGTTAAAGCGAAGGAAAATGCATCCATTTAACATTTTAAAAAATGTTATATCCATTTTACTTGATAAATCTTCATGCTCAGCGTGAGATTCACTCATTTTTGCATTCATTCATTTAGTCCACAAATGTTAGCTGAGTGCTAAATAAGTATCAAATCCTGTGCTCATTGTTAAGGATAGAGGAGCTCACAGTCCACAAATGGAGAAAAAATTGAAACAACAAAATACAAAAATAGTGTGAAAAACACCATAGAAGTGTGTCTAGGATACACTGGGGGTACACGAAGGAGAAAGGGATCATCTCTTTCTTGATTGCACAGAAAGCAGGAGATAGTCGAATAATATTTCAGAAAGGATGTCTGGGCTGAGAACTGAAAGCTGGATGTGTTTCAGGGTTCCTAGTGGGAAGGGTTTCCAAGACAGAGAGCAGCCTATAAGAAAGATGTGGGAGCTGCAGGGATTAGATCCTTAAGCCCTTGTTTTGCATGACTGGACCTTTTAATGTTAGAGAGTTGTGGAAGGATTTATGAGTGGGCAGGTGCATGTTGAACCATGTTGAGAATTACCAGGCTGGAAAGATAGGCTGAAACCAGGTTATAAAGATCTTTGATTCTATCTTGAGAAAAAATTCTTGATAAAATATGAATTAATATTATTTTAAATTTATTACAAATCAGCAAACAACATCATGCCTACTGATAAAACACTCAGGGCTATGTGTCTATAACTGCACATTGATTTAATGGTACCAATCAAGCTACAGCTGCTATCTGTTCTGATTGGTGCCGCCATTCTCATTGGTCAGGGCCCTTGTCCAGTTTTTAAATATTTTTTAAAAATCATCTCTGAAGATATTATTAAAATCAAGAATAAGACAAAGTGGATAGCACTCACAATTTTGTATACAATAGCCAATATATTAGACAAGGAAATAAAACGAGAGGTACATATATTAGAAAGGAAGAAATCATTGTTTATAGACGAGAGAGAGAATCACTTAAAATTTTAGAATTGATAACAATCAGGAAAAAATAAGAGTAGAATTCCAATTCTTCCCAAATTTATCTCTAAACTATGCAATCTCTAAACTAATGCAATCTCACACAAAATTGCCAAAGGTTCCCTCCCATATTCAAGGGGAAACTTGACTAAATAACTACCTTGAAAAAAGTAATCCGGAAAAATAAATATCTGAGAAATATTAGGAAGAGCCAGCTGCTACAGTGTCTTCTGCCTTAGGACCCCAGGTAGGAGAGAGCCAGATGCCAAGGCTACAGCCAAGAAACAGTTGGGAAAGGCAACTGTTTCTCAATGCGACAGCTGGGGCACACCCAAAAGTGGACTGCAGGAGGCGGTGGGAGCAAGGGCAAAGAGCCACCAGCAGGTGGCGCTGTGCATCTCCCCAACCCTGACACCAGCCCACAAGTTAGGGACAAGAAGACAGACATTGTTCCTTTACTCAAGCCCGTGCTAAGGCACCACTGTTGGGTAAGAGCCCTGAGTAAATGGGCTGAGGCTGGAAACCTGACAGCCTGTGCAGGGCCGTGCCCGCACATCCTCCCAGGGGGCCCCTGGGACTGTGAACTTGGCGCTGAAGGAGACCCTGGGGTTTTCCCGGAGCACCCTGGACAACTGCCGGTTCCACAGAAGGCCTTAGACTCCCTCCAACCCCACAGCAGTCAGTGTGTTTATAAAATTGTGGTAAAATACACATAACATCACACTTACCATCTTAACCATTTTGAAGTGTACAGTTCAATAGTGTCAAGTGTATTCACATTGTTGTGCAATCTCTTTTTTGTCTTGCAAAACTGAAAGTCCATACTTAATAATAAACAATAACTCCTCATTCTCTCCTCCCCTCAGCCTTGGCAACCACCACTCTACACCATCTCTATGAAAGGAGACTATTCTACGTGCTTCACATGAGTGGGATCACATAGTATTTGCCTTTTTGTGACTGGCTTATTTCACTTGGCATGGTGACCTCAATATTCTTCTAGTTTGTAGCACAGGTCAGGGGTTGACTGTTGTTTAATTACTCTTCTTCTGGACTATGAACTCGTTTAGGACTCAGACATCCTGTTTCTCTTTTTCTTAAATTATCTTCAGGAAAATTATAACACTGACAAAAGTAAAAAAGGAAATGAAAACTTCTATTGAAATGCTTTTTGAATCAGGTAGATGTTCAAGTGAGGGACCCTGAAGCTTTTCTCCCAAATTAGCAAGCTGTCAGGATTAGTAGATAGTAAATATAGAAAAAGTGACAAATAGAGAAGTAACGGGATGAAAAACTCTCCAAAGAAAGCATGAAGAGAATGAGAATGGTTATACAGAACACATTTATTTGGGAATAAAACACAGGAAAAGACAAAAACAGTAACAATCTCTTGCATAATCTTGGGGAAGAGAGAAAGAGAGTGAGCACTCGTCAGTGTCCATTGGCTTTCTGATCGCTCCTGATGGGGTGCACAGCTTGGTCTTTGGGCAACTTTAGTCTCTCCTTTCATTTCTACAGTTCTGTCAAGAAGTCAGGCATACCGTCAGTAACTCACAGACTCCTTTGTAATTAAATTCAGACATACACTCATTAACTCATTTGAATTAAAATTCCTTATGGGATACATTGGATTTTATGAAATAATCCTTTTATTCAGTGTCTGGCTTGGAGTAAGCAGTATTTGTTCAATGAATGAATGAACTCACTTTTACCAGCAGGGCCACCTTCAACTAACAACATGCATAAAAAAATTTTATACTCTGAAGTCAACTTTCACTCAATTCTACTATCATTTCCCCCAAGGTGCCCTTTGTTTACATGGCAATAGAGTAGTGGGCCGGAGCATGGACTCTGCATCACAGTGCCTGAGTTTAAATTCATCACACACTTAGTAGCTATGCAACCTTATTCTCTCTGTGCCTCATGCTATTCGTCTGTGAAATGGGAATATCAACAGCACCTATCTTGCTTTGGGCAGCAGTTCCAGCAGTGATTTTCCATTCATCAGCCCTAGCGACAGCCGCTGCTTCCACTGTCAGCTGCTAATCTCTGGGTTAGCCCCACCACTCCCAGGAAGACTGCCCCTATCACCTGAAATGCTGTCTGTTTTGACCCCTGGGCTGAAACACACCGGCTCCAGGCCAGGCTGTTCATCACCATGTGCTCTCTGATGCTGCCATCGCAGCAGGGAATCCTTAAGGCTCTGGCCTTGCTGCTCATAACCATTCTGCTTCAACTTGCTCAGTGTGAGAAGAGATTCAAGTACAGTCATGCGTCACCGAACAATGGGAACACGTTCTGAGAAATGCACTGTTAGGTGATTTGGTCCTTGTGTGAACATCACAGAGTGTACTTACCCAAACCTAAATGGTGTAACCTACTGCACACCTAGGCCAGATGGTATATTTCTCCTAGGCTACACCCCTGTACAGCATGTGACTGTACTGAATACTGTAGGTAATTGTAACACAACGGGGAGCATTTGTGTATCTAAACATAGAAAACGTACAGTAAAAATACTGTATAAACATTTTTTTAAATGGTACATCTTTACCATGAACGGAGCTTGCACAACTGCAAATTGCTCTGGGTGAGTCAGTGAGTGGAGAGTGACTGTGAAGGCCGGGACATCACTGCACACTACTGTAGACTTTATAAACACTGTGCACTTAGGCTACACTGCTTTTATAAAACACATTTTTCTTTCTTCAAGGATAAATTAAACTTAGCATACTGTAACATTTTTTACTTTATAAACTTTTTAATATTTTTTAAAACTTTTTGACTCTCTTGTAATAACACTTAGCTTAAAACAGTGTGTACCCAGCCATACAGAAATATTTTCTTTCTTTATATCCGTATTCCATAAGCTTTTTTCTGTTTTTACTTTTTTTTTTTTTTTTACTCTTTAAATTTTTTTTTGTTAAAAACTAAAAAGCAAACACACACATTAGTCTACACCCACATGGGGTCAGGATCATCAATGTCACTGTCTTCCGCCTCCACATCTTGTCCCATTGGACGGTCTTGAGGGGCAAAAACACGCATGGAGCTGTCACCTCCTGTGATAACGATGCCTTCTTTTGGAATACCCCCCGAGGGACCTGCCTGAGGCTGTTTTACAGTTAACTTTTTAAAAAATATATGAAATAGAAGACGTGCACTCTAAAACAATGAAACAAAGTATGGTATAGTAAATACATAAACTAGCAGCATGGTCGTTTACTGTCATGACCAAGTATGATGTAGTGCACATACTGGCATGTGCTAGGCGTTTATATGCCTGGCAGCGCAGCAGGCTAATTTACACCAGCATCACCACCGCGAGGAATGTGTTGCACTATGACATCACTAGGCAGTAGGAAATTTTCCGCTTCATTATAATCTTATGGGACCACCGGCATATATGTGGTCGGTCCATGAAAGCAGCTCCTTACGTTGTCTGTTAATCAGTTCCTGTCTTTCCTCACCCAGTCCCGTCCCTATAGACCTGCCTTTTCCACTAAAACAACAACAAAAAGTATAGAATGACAGGGTTGGAGAATGCCTTTAATGTCACATGATGCCACTATTCCTCAAAGTCCGGTCCATGGAGCTCCCACCCGAGACTTAGCAGAGTCTAAAACGCAGATTCCTGGAGCCAAGCTCAGACCTACGGTTCACAATCTCTGGGAGACCCCCCATAATGTGGGGAAATCTGCATTTTAGTAGTGTCTCGGCACCTCTTGCAAATCGACAGTGGAGAACTTCGGCTACTTGCTGCTTGCTTACAAGGGCGACACAGCCCCACAAATAGCCTGCTTTGTGTCTGAGACGGCAGCCGTTGGAAAGTTTATTCCATGGGGTACCGTTCTGCGTCCCTGTAACTTCACTCCGTCTAGGATGTGGAATGGGGGTGTGGGAGGGTCCGTTTACTCCTCCTCCACGGGGCAGTCCTCAAGTACATAAGGCACCTGTCACGTCCCCAGCGCGCGTGGATGGCGCCCCTCCACCCTCTTTCGTAAGCAAGCCCCGTGCAGCCCACTCTTGCTCGAGCGCCCCGCCACGCGGGCGCGGCCACCAAAGCCGGCGCCCCCCGGGCTGCTGTGCTGCCCCCTCGCGGCCTGCGCACCGCTCCGGGGTGCGAGCGCTGGCGCGGGCGCTGTCCCCACGCGGGGGAGTGGGCGGTGCAGATTATCTGCCCCTGAGAGGAAAAGCCGCGAGGTGCTGTCGTGCTGCGGGAGAGAACTCCAAAGCGAGCAAGAGAGACCGCAAGCCGCGACAGGGAGGGGAGCCGCGAGGAAGGGGAGCCCCGCGGAGCTGGCCCTGCCCGCCTCTGGATCCCGCTCGCTGGAAGGTGAGTCCGGGAGGGCTCTGAGCAGCCTGCAAAGTTGGAGAGACACTCCTAGCAGAGGGTTTCTCATTCATGGGAAGAGGACAGTGTGCTGATTTATGCTTTCTGGAAAGGAAACGAGGGCACTGTGGAAGCGTTTTTCTTAACTGTGTCGAGAGAAAGGAAACAATCCTCACTGAGTCTAAAGAAAATGGTTTTCCTAGCAGAGTGGATAACGGTAAAGAGTGACGACCTGCAGGGCCACGGTGTGCTATGCTGCCAGGAACAGCTTGCTGACCACAGGGCAGCGAGTGGCCATCACAGATGTCACCTAGGTGTCTTACCTAGTGGGTCTCTGAGCAGGTGCCTTTGACTTGGTCATTTTAAAAGTGTGGTAGAGCTCAACAGACGTACATTTTTCATTTCATAGGAGCCAAACGATGAAGGAATAATAGGGAGGTGGTGGAACCCCTCTTGGACACAGTAGGGACACATGAATCCAGTCGCCTCCACTGGATTCATAAAGGAGGGCATAGTGAGGGAGGAAACAACACAGGATACAGAGAGAGCTACAGAGAGGAAAGGGTTGTGTCCTGAGCACCCCAGACGCTTGTTGGAGCTATTCATCAATACGGGTTAGCATCTGTCTTGAAGGAACGGATACGCAGACAGTTAATGTCTAACATTCAATGTTTATTCAAAACCAAGCAATGAGCTTTTCACATCTAATTTAGGAATGAGCAGTTTCATTTACCAAGTCGATTACTAAAAACACAATCGCCACATCAAAGATGTGTTGCTGCTTCAGGTTGGAGCTTTGGGGCAAAAATAAGTAACGCTAAATGCTGACCCAGTGCTCCATGTTAAAAACTTACACACTTACACACGCAAATTCACTGTTGATTTATGACACAAATCAGACGTTTAACATAAAGTAGTATTTTATAAATGTGGCCACTAAAACTGGGAATGTTAGACAGATGTAAAAGAGTTTCTCAGACCTAGTACCACTGACATTTTGGACCAGATAACGCTTTCTTGTGGGGCACTGCTCTGTTTCTTGTAGGATGTTTAGCATATTTCTAGTCTCTATTTTTCACAGCCCTTGTCCTAGTCATGACTATTAAAAATGTCTCCAGATATTCCCAAATGTCCCTTAGGGGACAAATCACCTCTTGTTGGGGTGATTTGAACCACTGAGATATACCAATTGGAATGAAAATTGAAAATGTGTTGAGAATGTCATTTGGCAATGTTTATTGATTAACTCCCTTCCTGCCTTTTATTATCAATCAACTTCTAGGAGAGGAAGCAACGAGGGCTATAATCACACCTTTATGGGTGCAGAAGCAAGTGTGAGACACCAAGTCCCATCACAGGCATACACAAGGGTGGGCTTCTATGTCACTGTTCTCACTGGAGAGAAGGTACTGCCCAGCCTACGACCCTAACCTCTTCCTGTTTCAAATTTCTATCAAATAAGAAAACTTTCTACCAAATGAGAAAAATGTACGTTTTCTTAGTATATAGAATTTTTAGAAATTGACTAAAAGCTGTGTCATTACTGACAACATTAGCATGGATCCACTCGATTGAGGTCTCCTGTATTTGAGGGACCCTCTCTCTCTTAGAAGAGCTGCCATTTGAAAAGGCTAGGGGGAGTGTGTGATTGTGTTTTGTGAGTTTTTCAAATTTCCACCATAATAGTGAATAGGTCTTTTGTAGCATATTTGAATCTGTAAATTCACACAGTGATTTCAGTGAATAAAAAAGCAGATTCACTGCTAGTTTCTCAAATTGCAGCTTTCTTTGTGGGCTTTGAATTGAAATAAATCCATATTATAGGCCATAAAAACGAATTCACAAACAGGAACATACAACTGGAAACAAGCTGAGAAAGAATGTACAATATTACTGCTAATGAAAAATGTAAGTTAGAAGTACTAATTTCCACTTTTGCCTATGAAAGGAGTAAAAAACGCTTTAGTCTCTCTAACACCCAGTGCTGGCTAGCGTGTGGTGAAACTGGCATTCTCATATTGCTTTTGGCATTGGAAATGGATACAGCTTCTTCCAAAGTCAATTTTATCTCAAAAGGCAAAAAATTGCTCATGCTTTTTAATTAAATAATGATTTATTACAAGAGAGCTATCTAATGTATTTTAAAAAAGCTATTTTCATGGAGAGGTATGTCTCTAAGGATTAGTTATAATAGTGAAAAGTAAATATCCAACAACAGGATATGGTTAAATATAGTTTGATATAGCCTACTCTGTGGAATATGGTTCAGCTGTGAAAATGGAAGTTATGAAGACCACATAGACACAGAAAGAATCCTCATGTCCAAATGTAAAGTGTTCGTTTAACATGCCTGATGATTATATCCGTCTAAAATGTGTGCGCGTGTGTACGTAATGTATGTGCATATACATATGCATGTATTTAAAAGAAAAGCTCCAAAATAGTAAGACTTGTTGGGCTAGAAGTTCTGCAGTTGTTTATAATGACAGATAATTTTCTTTTCTCTATGATCGAATTTTTTCCTGCTAATTCACTTTCATAATTTTAAAGAAAATAGTCCAAAAGAGAAACATACTCCCTGCTACCATCATATCCTCTCCCTTCTTTTCGTTTCTGCTCCCAGGTAGACTTACTCCTTCCTGTTTATCGATGCCCCTACAAGCTACTTTTGAAAAAAATTTCTGTACTTTTGAAAAACAATTAAGCTACTTTTCAAATAATGCTTCTTAAATGTAAAAAGGTTTTAAATAAGAAGTTTTAAATTATAAAGGTAAAACACAGAACCCGGGTTGCCTAATGGATAAAACATGGCCTCCTAAAGGTAAAACGTGCTCATGGGGGAAAAACACAAGGCAATATTAGAGTATAGAGTAGAAGTGAAAACAGTCCCTGCCTGTCTCCAGCCCTTTCTTCCATACCCCAACCCTGGTGGTCCTGTTTCCCTGTGCCTCTCTCAGTAGGCAACGGTTATTCACAGTGGCTTGGTGCATTTGCTTCTGGTCTTTTCCTATGCATTTATGTAGACGTGCAGACATTATTGCACGAGTGATATCATATTATATATATCATCATATATATATTACACAAATTGTGACAGGTTGTGCTGAATCCCCCTCCAAACAAGTGGCACCCATTTGCATTCTCACCAGCACTATGTCCTTAGCCCTGTTTCCTTCCCTCCTCCCTAAAATCCTAAACTCTTTAATCTTTGCCAATCAGGTAGGTGAGAAATGACACCTCACAGTTGTTTTAACTAACACTGTATTCCGTATAAGTGAAGTTGAACACAATATGCCACATTTCTTGGCCAGAGTTTGGGACTCTACGTGGGAATTCCGTCTTCCTTCCCTTTCTGGTGGGGTGCCAAAGCTGAGCTCTACTGTCACGGCTACCTGTCTCTTAGGGAACGTTCTTTAAGGCATGACAGAATTAACAGCGCATCATTCTTTTTTTAGTTCTCATCCATCTTGCCAGTTTATGAAAATAACAGGCTTAAAGGAATTAGAATTGCCTCATTTATAAAATGGATCTAATACCTACGCCTTGTGTTGCTTGGTTCTGCTGGTTGCCACCTCATTGGGTCTAATATTATTACCAATAAGGATATCATTGCTTTTTTAATTGATGTTTCTACCATTATTTGCATGTAGTGGCTAAGAAGACCAGCCAATTCGGGATACTTGAATTTTGAAAAGTGTATGTGCAGCCTGATTCTGCTTTTTGTAGCGGAACATCCTTCTGCGAGATTCATGGGAAACTACAGCACATGCCTCTTACCCCAGTGATAAATTCTCCCAGTGGCCCAAGGTACAAACATGTTGTTATAAAGTGACACAGACAAATATAGATGGTGTCCACAAAGCTACTGTGGATTTAGAGACTGGAATGCCTTGGGTTGTGGGTGTGAAAGAAGCAATTCAACGTGTTTCAGAGGAAATTTGTAAATCAGTGGCAACTCCACAGCACAAGTATAAGCAGTTTGCTCTTGTTTCTCCTCCCTGTGTTACATCCTTTCTGTAACATAGGAGGAAAATGTGTGGCTTGTGGCTAGATGTGAGAAGAAAAGTCTGCTAGCTTCTACATCGCATTTCCGTACCGCATCCCAGGTAGAGGGCCTGGGTTGTCACAGTTTGCGAGTCCTAAACGCCACAAGGGCTGTGAGAGCAAGGACGTAGCACACCTGGGGCTGAGACTCGGGAAGACAGGTGTGTAGGCGCTAGGGATTTTCTCTGTAATGTTGCTGGGGACCCCAGACACCCCAGCAGACCCCGAGCGAGCGGAGAGGCCTCCTCACAGGACAAGAGTGAGTGCTCCGTGTCTCAAGTGAGGCGCCCTCCTTTTCACCCAAGACGAATGAGGAAAGGAACCGACCTTCTAGGAGCCCTGACGGGCCGTACTTCTCCTGCTCCAGGTAACTGGGCTTGTCTTCAGTAAAGGATCGTAAAGGAGCGTTTTTGCAGACGGGGTTTTAAGTGGCTTAGCTTATAGAGCACCGCTGTGGTAGTCGACCTCACTAAGTGTGGCCGTCAATAATAAATCTGTAAGCCATATAGTAGCCTTTTGTCCATGACTCAGGGCCTACTTTTGGTTTCACAAAACTGTGTGCACTTGGCAAACTCCATTAAGCCGGAGAATGGGTCTAATTTCACCTCGATCCTTGAAAAAGCCAAGCACAGGGATGCGGAAGGAAGCTGTTGCTTGCTCAGGGCTGCAGGTTTCCTGATCTTCTGCGTGTGCGGACACCACAGCCACAGTTTTTGCAAAGACATTGTGGAAAAAATGGAGCCTGTGAAGGAACAGTTGAATAGTAGTTTGTGGAATTATTCATTAAACATATTGAAGACCTGCTATGTGCCAGGGAGACAAAGACGCACACGCGTCCTCCGCCGCTGCTTCCAGGAGAAGAGCGGGTAGGAGAGGTGGCCCCAGGAGGCGGCACGGCAGAGGCACACCTGGGACTCGCCAGGCACTGTGTTCTGTAGGCAATTCAGGAGCCACGAAACCCTGGGTGCTCAGCTCTGTTGCTGTGTCCTGTCACCTCACTGCAATCACAGCTATCCAAGTCAGTTCCGGTCGAGACAGAGTAGGCACCTCGAGTTTGGCAGATCTTAGACACTTGAGTCCAATCTAGCTGCATGATCTCGGGCGAGTCCTTAACTTTCTGATCCTCAGTTTCCTCATCTGTAAAATGGGGATGATAATCCTTACCTGGTTAAGTTAGATCGTGCATGCACTGGACTGATCAAGAAGGTACAATGATCCCCTTGTGTAGCTCCCGCCTCACTTTCAGAAGCCTTTTCTTTCTAGGTTTCTTCCCCTTTGTTCTTGCTCTGGGATGTGGGGAAGAGATTGTAGGGTTTGAAGTCACAGAGACCTGGTTTCACATAGTTACAGAAGCCTCATTTTAAATCCCTGTTCTACCACTTACCAACTGGGTGACTTTGAGCAAGCGAATTAATCTGAATCTCGGTTTTCTCTAGAAAATGGGGGCATGCCTGCCCCTGGGGGACTGGGGGCATGAAATGAGGTAACAAGGGGAAGAATCAGCAGGCGCTGGTACTGCCCCTCTGGCTGGGGACTGTCCCATCTCCTGTCACACTGCCTCCCTGCACAGGAAAGGTCCTGCAGACACCAGAGCCAGGCTTCAGCCATGACTTAGCCTGGAAGCACGGTGACAGGGAATAACCCCATATCTCATTCTGATCTGGGAGCCTAGAGCTCTGGCAGAGTCCCCCTGCCTGTGAGAGAGCAGAGGGTCTGTCGGCTGGAGAGAGAAGCTCCCAGAGGAAGAGCTGCCTGTGCTGTGGCCTCCTGCCCTCATGCATGCCCACATGCACGCAGTGGAGGAAATTGCAGTGAGCTGCGCTCTGCCCAGAGCCAGCTGTCCCCCGTCGTCATCCCCACCTCTGTCCCTGCACCACGCGTCCTCCTCATCCCCGCCTGTTCGCCCTCTGCACTGAGGCCTGGCTCGCTCAGGGGGACCTGAAGGCAGCGCTTCCAAGATTTTGCAGTCCCCTGGCTTGCAGACCCGGGCAGGATGGTGGAAATGCGCTTTCAAAGGGAGCCGCGCCTCCTCGGGACAGGCTCCTGGACGGGCTATGTCTACGAAGTCAGCATGTTTGCCCCAGACCCTGTCTAGACCCGCCAGGCCCCAGGGAGGCTCACTCCCAAGCAAGGAAATAGTAGGAAGCAGTAGAATTGCCCACACCCAGGCCTCGGGGACAAAGGGACAAAGGGATGCCCCCCCTCTCCTCTCCTACTTTCTCTACAGGACTACTCCATTCCACTGCCCAGGAAAATCTGCTGTCTTGACGGGTTGGATTTTTGTTGTGAGTTTAAAATTTATGGCTGTTTCTTCCAAGGAAGGGAACCTCTCTCCCACAGTGTCAACTAGCTTGCTCAGACCACACAGTCCGCAGGAAGGCTGAAGGCCAGCCAGGCCCTTTGGTCTCAGTGCAGCCTGCTCTGGTCAAGTCCCCGGCTCCCTCCCACCTCGGGCCCTTGGAGAGCTGAGCACCAGACATGTGTGCGGAAGTGAGAAGGGGCCCAGCACCTACACCCAGATCCATAACATACCTCGATCAAATTTGGGCTCTGCCAGTTGCCAGCTCTGGCTTTAGAGTGAATCTTAACCTGAGTCTCCAAGGGTCCATCTGTGAAATAGAGTCAATAAAACCTCCCAGAGAGGATTGTTGTGGGATTAAATAGGAAGTGATGTATATAAAAAGCTAGCACGTATGCATTCCGGAAGTGGGGAAAAAAGAAAAGAAAAAAGAAATAAAAAGAATAAAAATTATTTTAAAAAATTGAAAAAAAGAAAAAACATATATAAAGAGCTAGCACAGTGCCTGGCGTGCTGCCACTGCTCAATGAGTGATAGCTACTCTCATCTCCCCTCCAGGGCTTGTGTCTTCCTGTCTGGGTGTCATGGGGCGAGCCTCTTAGCCTCTCTGAGCTGGGTTCCCTCCTCTGTGAAATAAGGGGTGTTTCTCTCAGCCCTAGTAACCACTGACAAGGCCACACCTGCAAGTAGACCAGGGTGGATCCCCGGGCTAACCGAGGCCACCCTGCACAGGCCACAGCTGACACACATACAGGTATTTGTTGGTGCTGAGTAAATCCTTCTACCAACCTTTCTAACGGATTATTCTCGATCCCCAGGACTTTGTCAGCCAGCAAGAACGATGACAGGAGGTCTGGAGAAGGCGTGTCATCAGTGCATTTCTAAAATCGCCAGCAATGGTGAGTCACAGTGCTAAGAAATGCCCTAGTTTGGGAGGATTTGGGGATCACATGATGAGCTAGAGCCAGAGGGGGTCATGTAGACGGTCTGAGCTTGGCTCAGGGTGGGCCTGACATAGAGATGGGGTGGACAGTGTCCTGGCCTCCGTTGGCTGCCTTCTGCTTCTACTCATGACCTATTGATCTTAGGGATGGTTCTGAGGGCCGCCTCCCTTCACCCCGGGAGCATGTGCACCGCTGTGGGGGCCAGAGTGGGCGGTGGTGCTGAGCCTCTGCCCAGAGGCTCTGATGCTCGGCCGGATGGAGACACACAGGTTGCTTTACTGTCTGGGGGAAAGGAGACACCATTGGCTCTATTGCTGCTCTGTATCCTCCTGAAACTAACTCCCCGCCCCATATACACATCCTACCTGTTCATACAACAAGAGCCCCGACGGCAACACCAGGTTAGCAAGAGAGGAAGTATTGCTCTCAGGGTTTCCCAGAAAGGGCGTGTTTCCTGGCTGCATGGTAAATCCACTGGTCATTAACCCCTTGAATGCCCTTGAAGGTGGTGTAAGACTGCTGTGGCCCTGCCCTCGACATGGTGTCCTTTATCCCCGAAGGAGATCTCCCTGCTTTTGTGGACAACTCTACCTGCAGGCTGGATGATGGGGAGGCCTCCTCACTGTTCTCCTGCCTCTTGCCTCATTTCCTTGGCATCCTCCAGGGAGGTCCCTTGCTGCGCGACGACTCCTCGTTCCTGCAGAACACAGTGGAAGCTTCAGATCTCCCTTTGTGATCTGGCCCCTGCTTATCTCTTATATCGCTTCTTCTTTCCCTTCTCGCTCTGGAAAATCCATCTTGATGAAAACATTTTAGCTTCCCTAAAACACCAGGTTCTCTTTGTCCCCTGGGTCTTTGAAAATGTGGTTTTTTGCCCAGATTTTGCTTTCTCCGACCTGCCCCTCAGATAAAGGCTGGACAAGGCAAGAATCATCAATAGATGCTAAGTCTAAGAGGAAATGTTGATGACAAACAGGATATTTCCTTTATCTTAAAGTCTAGCTGCAGATTCCTTATTGCAAAGGAGAAAAAAAAAATAATTACACAGTGGAGAAACTGGGCCAAACATTGACCAGAGTTTGAAATTAACATCACCAACAAGGGACAGATGGCCATCACCTATGCAGTAATGTGGCCAAGAACGCATAACCTTAATCTAGACACAAAGGGACACCTGACAAACACCAGGTGAGGAATCTTCTGTTAAGAAGAACAGAGAGGACTGTATTCCTTAAAAATGTTGACATCATAGAAAATAAAGAATGGCTGTGGAAATGTTCTAGATTCAAGGGGGCTGTCTTCCCAAAGATTGGGTAATTTATAATGGACAGAAATGTATTGGCTCACAGTCATGGGGACTGGGAAGTCCAAATGGAGGGTTCAGCATCTGGCAAGGGCCTTCTTGCTGCATCATCACATGGGGGACAGAGAGAGAGAGAGAAACGGGGTGGACTCCCTCTTTTATAACAAACCCACTCCCATGGTGATGGCAGCAATCTAGTCGTGTGCCCTCGTGGCCCAGTCACCTCTCATTAGCCTCACCTCCCAGTGCTGCTGCATCGGGGGTCAGGTTTCCGAAGTATGAGCTTTGGAGGACACGTTCAAACCATAGCAGGGGCAGAGGAGATGTGACACCAAAATGCAATATCTCACCCTCCGTTGGATCCAGGGACTTTATTAGGTCAACATTGAGATATGGATAGTAGATTAAAGTATCGTACCAATGTAGACTTAAGAAGCTGCCACTGCACTAAGGTTATGTAAAATGGCATCTTTATACTTAAGAAATGCACACTGGGATGATTTCCAACTATAAAGTTTAAAAACTCAAAACAAAAAGGCTTGCAGACAAAAACCTGAGTGGCAAGTATCTCAATGTTGTTCTGTTACTCTCTATACTTTTGTGAATGTTTAAGAATTTTCACAGTTAGCATTCCTTTTAGGATTTAGGCTGGGAAAAATTGGCCTCCTTGGCCTGATCCCAAACTTCATAAAACAGTGCACTAGATGCATGTGTTTATGTAGCTAGTGCACATATTCCATAGTGTTTCCCTTTCGAGTGACTTTTAAATTTTCTTCTGTATTATTTTCTGTATCTTCCACATTTCCTATAAATCTACATACTTATAGATCAGGGTAAAAAGTCATGTTTTAAGAACAATCTTCAGCTATCCCCTTAGGTTGATTTGTGGCTGTCCCCATCCACATGTGGAGTTAGCTAAGTGTTGGGGCCTCAGAGGAGTGGCCTGTCCATCTGGGTGTCTGTCTAGGGAGCAGGGTGGTCTCCGTGCCCTCAGACCCCAGCGAGCCACCTGGAGGAGCTTTCTGGAGCTCTCCTGGGCCACCGTGCAGCCCTGGCCCTCGGCCTCCCCATCTGGCACGTTCTTTCTGCCGAGCTCTCTCTCTGCTGTGGAATATTTGCTTCCCTGTGACCTGCCACTGCCCTGGAGGGTCACTTCCATGACTAGGCAAGTGAAATCTCGATGAATGCATGTGCAGCATGCGCAGCGACCTGCGGCCCTCGCAGGATAACTCAATTAAATGGACAAGTGTGGTGATCCCGGGTCATTGCACCTGTCAGAGGGGTCCCGGGAAGCCCTCTTTAACTCCATGTGGAGACAGCACAGATCAGAGCCCAGTTTCAGGGGTACACAGGAAGAGAGGCCTTCCACCCAAGCCTGGAAGACAGGGCCGTGACCCTGGGTGGTGTTTGCAGCACCCCAGAGAGGAGAGAGGCTCACGCAACTCAGCATACTGAATAGAGAGTGGCAGGTTTTATTCTACAATTCTGGCAATGAGAAATAGTGCATTTTTAAAAAAAATTTTAATGTACTTTTAAAACTTTAAAACTTCTCTAAATAAAATTAATCTGACTGCAAGCTCCCACTTGTCAGAGTAATATGAAAATCAAGCCTGGGCATTGCAGGTCCCAGAGAATTCAGGTGTGGGAGTTGGGGAGTGGGTCGAGGTCACGTCTGTTGTGGGTCTGGGGCAGGGGATGCCCCTGCTCTGTGGCAAGGCCATTAGGAGCCTCTACAGACCTTTTGTGCAACTTTTAAAAAGGTGTCCTCCTAGTAGTGGTGGCCTCAAGGACACACAGCTTAGGAACAGACAGTGCTTTTGGTGGAAGAAAAGGTGCCCTTCTTCCATGCAAGGGGGATTTTCCTCTCCCTTCGCTCACCCCTTTAGCCTCACAAAGGCCCCCTCTTCTCTGCACTAACCACACAGCACACCCTGTCCTTGCTATTGGGCCAGCACCAGCACCAAGCCTGGCAGATCAGGGTCTTTACAAGCCTGGGGGCTGGGTGTCCCCTCCCCGGCGCACCTTGTAGCAATTCCCTTTGGGCACTGCAAGGAAGGAGCCACAACCACAGGTTCCATCAGAGAACTCCATTCGCATCCGCTCCCCCTCCGCCGCTCCTCCCCCGTCCCTCCTCCCTGGGACAGTCCCAGAGAACTGCTCTCAGTGGGCTCCAAGGAGCACAAGTCTCCATCTCTTTTCAGGTATCAGGGAACGAGCTGGCAACACCAGTATTTGAGGAAGGGCCCAGTATTTCCTACTAACTCATTCTGTTCAAGTGTAACCGAAAACCTTTAGAAAGTAAAGAAAGCGGGCAACGGAGGTGGTTTTGGAAACTCCTAGAGCCCTGGAATCCCAGGTTCCAGTGCGTTCACCTGGCATGTTACATGCAGTGAGTTCTGAAACATGTCCTTTCCCCAAAGCCTGCCCCTTTCCATCCCACACTTCTGTCAACGGCTCCACCATTCTTGTCACCCGAGCACAGCGCATGAGTCATTTTTTACTCCTTTTTCTCTTCATTCCCACACCTGGTTGGCACTCGGGGCTCTGCCTGAGCCTCATGACTGCTCTTCGGGCCAAACTGCGGATCCGCCTCCTCCGTGGTCTCTCTGCCCCCAGCGCCACCCCCTTTGGCCCCAGGTTCCCAAAGGTTCGACTTTGATTATGTCACTTCCCAACTCCAAATCTATAGGAAGTCTGTTCCTAGAATCTATAAAGCACATTAGGTGCTAAAAAAAAATACCGTCTCATATGAACTGCTGCTGACCAAGTTCCCTGGGGAGTGGCAGGAGGCTGTGGAATGGGGCGATGCAGGGTGCTGGGTCCGGGTGTTGGGAAGAGGGGTGGGTGGGAAACATGAGGCAGAGACAGAACTGCTGCAGGTAGCAGGAGAGGACAGAGTGCCCTGGCGCCAACACAGACAGGGAAGTGCAGAGAGAAGTTTAGCTCGAGTTTATCCTCAGGCACTCTTTGCCAGTTGCCTTCTGGGCATTTGGTAGCTCACTGGAAGCCCTGAAGGGTCGTGTTGCAGAGAAAAACTACAGAATCCTCCTCTCGGTTTCTGCACTTAACTAAGCAAAAGATCAGGGACACACTTACTATTGGTAGGAGACAGATTCTGGAGAGAAAACTCATCCCAAAGCTCCTTGCTCTTCCTCCTGACATTACACGTTTAAATGCTTTTAATGCTGCTGGCTACCCATTAACACCTGCTAACATGCCTGTACCTCTGACAGTCACGGCAGCCGCCGGCAGCAATGGTGAGAGCTGCCCACCATTAAATCCACTTCTAGATGGGAGCGAGAGTCCTGAGCAGGCAATCCACAAGCCGACCTCAGGAGGGCGCCCTTCCCAACGTTCTGTCTTTTTGGAACTTTCACAAAGTCTGGCATCAGTTTAGCTGTGTTCTTGGCATAAGAATGATTTGGCTCCAATGTTCCGATTCTAATATTCTCCCACAATTGCTGAAGTATTTTCTCCCTCGGGCCCCTCAGTTGATTTGGTTCTGTCACTCAGCTCTTTCAAACTGACTTTATAGGTAGAAACTTTTATTTTATCAGAAGCCAGAATGTGGCTCTGAGTTGCACTGGAGTCAGTGCTTAATAAATTCGAAGGCAGAGAGAGCACTTTTATCTAGTGGTGGCCACTGCTGTCAAACTGCCGTTGTGGCAACAGCAGCATCACCAGGAAACTCAGCGTCTGTTCCAGAGAGCTCCACTGACCGAGGGCTGGGCAACTAGATGCCCCAGGAGGCAGGAGCCGGGGAGAGGTGGGGATCCCCGATCCCTGGCTGTGGCCTGGTGTCCTTATTAGGACTGAGTGGCAAAGAAGCTCTAGTGCTGTGAACTGCCCATGACTTCTGTCCCGGTGGGTCCCACAGTGGAGCCCAGCGGCAGCGCCTCGCTTTGCCCGGAGCAAACAGGCTCTAGGAGGACTCTGAAGAGTCTCCATCCCGGCTTACAGAGAGGCGGCTACTTCACACTCACTGGGAGTTGCTTCAAATGCAGATTCCCAGGCCCAGATTGTAGCAATTCCAGTCTGGTAGGCATAGAGTGGCCACCAAGACTCTGAGAATGATGGCTTTGAGGTTAACAGAGTGAGACTGAGCCTTATTAGACTTCAATTGTGATGACCCAGAGGGGCTGAGGCTAATGAAGCCGGGGCTTAGCCTGAGTACAGGGATTTGATTTATTTAACACAAGCTTTACATGACATGCGAGTCTTTCTAAGGAATGAAGACCCAAAGCAGTGGCAAAACCTGAATGCTTTTATACTGGGCTGAACAAAGACAGGCAATTGTGGAAAAGTAATCACCAGCTCTGTGGGGAGGCTGAAGGGAGACAAGAATGATTTCAACAAGATCTATTTGTACAGAATTCTGTTGGCCCCAATTTCCCATCCTTGATGATAAGAATATGACTTTCATTTAGTACAGGGAGGACGTCTTCTATGTGGGGGTTTTATTTCCCACTTTGAAGAAGAAAAAAGGGAGGGTCAGGGTGCTCTTCTTGCACCACTATTTTAAAAATATCTTTAGCTCAAAATAATCTTTATGCCAAAGTAGCATAGTTTGGGGTGGCAGAATACTGTCAGCCTTCAGTAGGAGGCTTGGGTGGCAGGTGCCTCCTCAGGTGGCTGCTCCATGTCTCTGTGTCACTCAACACCTGAATTACACATGTGGCCAGGTGGCACCATCTGCCCCAAGCTTTCGGCACAGTGAAGGGTTTTCCGGGATGCCAATCACTTTCTCTCATGTTTGTAACAAGCTCCAAGGTCAGAAATAGAAAATGGGATTCAACAGCCCCTTGGTTTTCTATCCTTTACCAATAAGAAATTCCTTCCTTGACCTCCAGTCTAAATTAAACAGATGTAGCTAAATTAACTGAAATTTTCTCCCTAATTGGCCACGCCTGCCAACAGCACTTGTCACCCACAACCAACAGGACCTGCTACATAATTTGCAGGTCCTGGAACAAACCAAAAATGCAGAGCACCTTGTTCAAAAAGCAAGAAAGTGGCACTTGTTCAAGGTACTAAAATGTAAGCTTTTTCCTTTTTACTGCAATCTGTCTTTTGACCTGTTGCAGTGTTTTTTATGTGCTATTTAACATCACTTTTCAGTAGAGGGAAATTACAATTTT
Organism: Cheirogaleus medius; assembly: GCA_008086735.1. NCBI lineage: Eukaryota > Metazoa > Chordata > Mammalia > Primates > Cheirogaleidae > Cheirogaleus > Cheirogaleus medius. The sequence continues at coordinate 64,180,881 of VBSM01003176.1, forward strand.
AATTATTAGCATAAATTTTTACCATTTATCTTGATATTATATAATGCCATTTTTAAATGCAACCATAATAGCATTTAACTTGTATGTGGAGCCACAGAAATGGCACAATTTATGTATCATAGCTCTTATATGTGTGTTTTGTTTTTACTGTATAACAGTGGAACCACTGCATGAAACTAACTTAATTGTCTTCATTTTGCTTCTTGATGTGGGCACAGTCTCCTCACACTCTCTACCTTCTGCTTACATATGGTTAGAAAGGTCTGCAAAGAAAAGGAGCTATGGACTGCTCTATCTTTCCCTTCCTTCCACATCACACAGTGCAGGGAAGTAACATGAGTCAGAAAGGAGATGATGGGGCTCCTGGTGGTTCGTGTTTCTTGGCACGCCATCGCCTTCTGTCTGCATCCGCAGCGAGTTCTGGTTCACAGGCAAACGTGCCTGTCAGGGCTGTCAGCGCCCGCTCACTCAGTCGAAGACACAGCAGCTTGCCTCGTGCTGGCTTTCAGCGGTGCCGAGTTCCCTCCCACGCGCCACGGGCCCACCTGCATCCACCAACGCAGCGCGCAAATGTGGCAGCAGGGAGCGGCAGACGCGAGCGTCATGTGGGTCCCTCTGCTGACACGCGTGCTTCTCTGCCCCACCAGGCTGCACTCACAGAACTCAAGTTCAAAGATGAAATCACTTAGATTTGCAAGAGGGCACCAGGAGAACATCACATCAGATGCTGGGTCCTAATAAGCAGGGGCCGAGTGCCTGCACAGGTGCACGCCTGAATTCAGACAAGGCTGGTTTGGTGGCGGGGGCAGTGGACATGGGGTCAAACGGCTCCACGTGCCTGCCCCCTGCACATCCCCTGGAGGTGAAGGTCAAGATGGGCATGGAGGGTCCATTCAGAGCTCTGTTATATTGTAAGTCAGTAAGAAGTTTAGGAGACCACCTAATATCACATGCTGTGGAATGTACAAACAAATCAATGGAAAAGGGAAAAGATTTCCTGAGGCAAATTCTTTGAGTGATAAAGTGAGTTGTCAGTAAAATTTATCCAGGGAAGAGCCATCTGGCCTGAGCACAGGGTCCCAGGAAGCGCAGGGTTGATCCCGCCTGGCTCGGTGATGCCGGGGGCTCCTGGCATCCTGGCATGGGCAGAGCACAGCTTATAAACTCCTTTTCTCTGAGCTGTCAGACTCACAGAGGTCGTGCAGGAAATCTGGGCCTTAGCATGTTCTGCTCTCTGAAAAAGGCAAGTCTTGGCTTGCGCCCACCTCGCGGGAGCCCCAGGCAAGCAGTGACCTTCTCCTCCAGTCTGCTGACTCACCACGGGAGGGAAGGTCAGGTTTCCCGGGATGCGTCAGTAAACTGCAATGAAGAGGAAATGAAAGAGTCGGTGTTTCTAATCCAGCGTCCGCTCCTTCTTCTCCTTGCAGCCTGCTTCATTTGCGCGCTCTTCGCCTTCCTGGCCCTGCCGCTGTCCATGGCCTTCACAGGTGAGCTGGCTGCCGAGATGCCGCGCCGCAGGTCAGCCAGGCCGGGGCGTGGGCCCACACACTTCAGTTTTAAACAGAAAGTGTGTGTTTAAGAACCGGCCAGGCCAATCATTCCCAAACACCTACTTGCCATCTCAGAATGACTTGGCGAGCGTTTAAAAAATACAGATTCCTGTGCTCCATGCTGGGAAATACTGATATGGTACATCTGGGGTAGAGACAGACATCTGCTTTTTAAAATCTGTCCCCAGATGATTCCAATCCCTCTAGCCCAGGTTTGGGAGCCACTGGGCTAGAGGTTTCCCAGGGTCCCTTCCCAGTCCCTATGTTCCCATGCGGAAGCCTGTCATGAGCAGTATGAAAAATGCATCTCGTGCTAGGGTGACGTATGGGCACTCTATGCATTTTTTTCCCTAAATGAATGAATAAATACCTCCATAGATCACATAAATTAAACAACCTCATAATCCAGAAGTGTGAGGAAGAGAGGAGGTGTGGGGAGAGATGGGATGAGGGAAGCTCTCCAAATAGCTAAAAATCATCTTCATGAGTCAGTGGAATTAATCTCACACTCCTGAACATTGCTAACGGGGGCCCTGAGCTCTGCCTGCAGAACCTAGCACCCCTATTCACTCAGAGGCCCAGCAGGCCGGGTGCTCTAGGTTCCAAGCTCACAGCAAATTGGAGCAGAAATTAAAAGGGCATAGGAGTTGTTGCAGAATAATAACAACAGCAATAACAACAAAACCAGTACCCTAATTGCTTAATGGATATGGGGTTTCCTTCTGGAGTGATGAAATTATTTTAGAACTAGATAGAAGTAGTGATCGTACAACATTGTGAATACATTACTACTGAATTATTCACTTTAAAATGGTTGATTTTTTCTTTTTTTAATTTAAGATAGGGCAATCCTCCCACTTCAGCCTCCCGAGTAACTGGGACTACAAGCACATGCCACCAGGGTCAATTTTTTAATTTTTGTGTAGACACAGAGATCTCACTGTGTTACCCAGGCTGGTCTTGAACTCCTGAGCTCAAGTAGTCCTCCCACTTCAGTCTTCCAAAGTGCTAGGATAACAGGTGTTAGCCACCATGCCTGGACTAAAATGGTTAATTTTATGTTATGTGAATCTCACCACCTTCCAAAAAAGCAACAATAGTAAAAAACTAAAACAGTACCCTTAGATCTGTAAGACAGGGAAGCTGACAGCCTGGCAGGAAATAAAAGGATAAGATAAGATTTTGAAGTGTGCAGAGAACTCAAACAGCAGAGTAGTCTGGGATTGGTTAGTATAAGAGCAAACAATTCAACCACTTCGACAGGTTCTGACACTGTCGTTATTACAGTGCAGTTCAAAAATGAACATTTATTAGATGGCTCTGCTCTTTCCAGAAGAGTTTGTAAGATAGTAAGTATACCCTGCTTAGGAAGTCAGGAGTGCCCTTCAGAGTGTTGTATGCAAAATCTATAGAGTAAGAAGCTTAGGCTTTGGAGTCTGTGGTTTATGATCTGGCAAATGAACTTAACTGGAATGATTCACTCATTGACAAGGTTGCATAAACGAGACGATCCCACAAGACCAATTCCCATGGACATTATACTAAAATCACTACACCCACTGCAGAAGGGGAGTATTGGGAAGTTATTGTTTATAGAGCAATATTGGTTATAGAGTTTGTGTTTTGAGGGGATGAAAAATTTTAGAAATCGATAGCGGTGATGGTTGCACAAGATAACGAATGTAATAAATGCCACTGAATTGTACATTTAAAATGGTTAAAATGACAATTTTTTTGCTTAGCTATTTTATCACAATAATAAATGTAACAACAACAAAAATCCCCTGCTACATCTGGTGGCTGTTATCAAGTGCATTGGGGAGAGAGTTCTAAAGACAAAAGGAATAATCGTGACACCACAGATCAGACAGAAAGAAAATCTAGAGCTCAGATAGGTCCTAAGCAATATGTGAAGAACACAGGGGGAAAGACAGCTTTCATTAAATTTATTAGGATCTTTTAAAGCCATCTGTGCACTGATTGACTCTCCTGTGAACAGCAGCTGTTTTTATTCATTAGGAATGAGCAGCTATGTAAGTCATTACTCAATGTTCATTTCACAGCTGGGTTTTGAATCGAAAGGCAGTTCGTACCCAAGAAATTTGGCATCAAGTTCTTAAAGGTCTTTGCATGCAAAGGTTGAGCTGAGACTTGGGAAGCACGTCCATCTAGTAACGGATGCAGCTAAACAGCAGAGACAGCTCAAAAGCAAGCCTCTAGCTAGGCTGACGATGGGGTCGACGTGTGGATTTGACTTTGTTATGGCTGCCTGCATACCTACAAATTTTTGTTAATTTCAAAGGAATATGGTGTAGTCATTTTAAAAAATGGTTTATTTCCTCTGCTTAAGTATCGATGCACTTATGGGAAATAAAATGTCGAATCAAAGCTAAGAGTTTAAATGTCATTTAAACAGGAGACTTTGGTTCTGTAGTGAGAATTCTCTTTTTTGGGCCCTGTTGACCATGTATTAGTATTAGAGTAATCTAACTGTGCTGCAGTCACAAGTTAACCCTGGAATCTCAGTGGCTTAGCACTAGAAAGGTTTGTTTCTTGCTTATATAAATGCCATGCGGGACCTGGGGCCTCTCCAAGGCTCAGGGGCCTCCCCCAGGCAATGTGATGACTTAATGCTCCAAGTTGACTCAATCTTGAGAACTAACCATCTCAACCTATGGTTTCCAGCAGGGGAAGCAAACCAAGGATCATGTATCAGTTCTTAATGCTTTGGCCCCACCGTTTCCCACAGCCCATTGGTCAGAACTGTCACTCAGCCCTGCGTCCCACAAGGGGCCAGGCGATGTGGGGGCACAGGATGAGCAATCAGTGTCTCTGCACAGTACAGATGTGTGTGAGAAGCCACTGGGAGCCTGGCCGCTTGAGCTAGAGGGGTCACTGAGGGAAATAGGCTTTTCTTTTTTATATTTTAAATAGATGCATCATATCATTGGTTAATAATAGGCCTAGAAGATAAAGAGCTGAGAAAAGTAGAAAAAGTATTGCTCTAGGAAGTAAACTTACCATTAAGAAAAGGTAGGGAATACCAGGCATGGTGGCTCACACCTGTAATCCCAGCTGCCAGGGAGGCCAAGCAGGAGGATCTCCTCGAGCCCAGGAGTTCAAGGCCAGCCTGGGCAACATAGTGAGACCTTCATCTCTACAAAAAATAAACAAATAAATAAAGGATGAGGGTCTGAGACGGCTTTGGTAGTATATCTGGTTGCTAAGAATATGTCAGCACACACAGGTTTCCCAGCCTGGGGTCTGGCAAGTGAAATGGTCGGTGGTGATAATACAGTGACTATGAATAAAATAGAATTGGGTTTGCTGCAGAAGGAGGAAGAGCTCTTTGCCAGCCCCTCCCTGCTACCTGGCCCCTGGAAGCAGAGTAAATGAGAGCCTCGCTTTACCCAGTGGATGCATTTTGGAAGCGTGACCCACAAATAGAGTGTTCTTTTAAACGTATCAAGGAAACTGTATGTTTAAGGGATTCTTTGAATCCTGAATCCTCGAAAACATGAACTGTCATGCATTGGCTTTTTATAAAAGCAGAGTACAAGCCATGGTGAGTTACTGCCCAGACAAAGGTGCAGTGACCCCTGGTCCCTGCCATCTGATCGTGTACTTGCCACCCTTCCGCTACCAGTGGGCTCTGCTGTGTCGATCCACTGAGTATCTGGGGAGCAGGTTGGCAGTGACACATATGGTTGGCAAGATTAAAATTTAGGCTTTTGTAGATGTTTCACTCATTTTCATAACTGGGCTCTGTGCACTTAAATGCATTTCTCTCAAGCTTCTTCTGTTTGCCCTGTGTAGGAATGAAGTTTTTGGAAGACTGCCCTATACAGCCCCTCATTCCTTTATATTTGCTAGTGGGCGGGATCATTGGAACCTTAAAGGTAAAGTATATTTATTTGTTGTTTGTAGTCCTATAACAGAGTAATCACCCCTCCTCCCATAGATATGGAACGTAAAATTGAGAATGGGGAATACGTAACAGAGAGAATGGCCTGAAGAAAGGGCAAAGATATCTTCTGTCTCTTTAAAACATCCTCCACTCCTTTCTGAGAACTAAAACCTGCATCCCTGCCCCAGGCCAGTGGCTGGGAGGAGCAGGGGGAAGGCCTTTTGTTCTTATCCCAGGTGGGTGCCAGCCCCCAGGTGGGCCCAGGTGGGGCTTTGTCTTTGGCAGAGAAGGGAAGATTAGAATACTTAATCACAATAGCCTACAACTGAGGGCACTCCCTTTAAAAGCTCAGTATGTCTGCTTATGGGCAGGAAATTTGGATTTTGAGAGGAGAAGGTCTACCATTTTTCTTCCTTTGCCAGCAAAGTAATAAACTTCTCTTTCCTTCTCCTCAAACCACTTGTTCTCGTTCTTCTGATGTGGCCTCAAGGACAGGTGCCCAGCTTTCAGTAGCAGTCCTTGTAGAAACTTAACTTGCAGGCACTGTGGAACGCATCTGTTAATTGTTTGCTACTCACATGGGAGCCAGAACAACTTCCCCCTAAACATGGTTGTTGAAGTGACTGACTTCAGAGACATGCATTTTTCCAGATGCAGGGCATTCACCCAGGGCTGTGCCTCTTTACAAGAGCTTCCTTCCTGCTGCGGAGTCCCACGGGCCAAGTTGTGGCTTTTGGTCTAACAGGAGTTGATGCACAGGAGTTACTGGCTGCCAGTTATACTGTTGAATTCAGCCAGTGAATTCATGGCCTTTCTCTGCGCTTCTTTTAAGAAAAGTTTCCTGTTGAGGGCAAGAGAGTTGACATTGAATAAAATGTGTTTTGATTTAGCAGTTTGTACTTTAACTGAACCTTCAAGTTCTCAGTTGACTACCATAGAATTAATTGGCTGCATTTATCAATCAACCATGAAACCCTTATGTCTGGGGGTAGGGGTGCTTCTCTGGGACTCTGAAGTTGTGTAGCTGATTTGCTCATGGGTTGTACTGGCATCTGTTTAAACAGGAAAAGCAACTGAAGAAGAAATAGCAGGGTCAGGCTAGCCTGAAGTTGAGTTTCCAAAATCCCTGGCCCACGGAAATGCTGCACCTACTGAAAGTACCTTAAGTCAACCTCCATGTATCAATGACTCTTCCCGACCATCCAAGCCCACCTCACAGTTGCCTGCATCAAAAGCTAGAAAACACAAGCATCTGCTTTTCCAAAATGGTTTCATAAAAACAAAGCAATAATACAAGAGAAAACAGAAGCCAGAGCACCGCATATGAAATTTCATTGGGACCCACTGTCTGATTTCTTTGCCAGCTCCCTTCTGGTGCTGGGGTCCTTCAGAAGATGCTGGCCAGTGGCGTTGGTCATGCTATTGATCTAAGACATCAAAGGAATGTCTTAAAAACTGCTGCTCTCTTATGTACTTGGTAGCCACAGGCTCACTTCTGTCTTGGGAAATGTCTGATTTGGGGCAAACCCTTGGAGCCTTTTGTCTGGGATTACTTCCCTGTTAAAAGCCCTCATCTCCTGACAGCAGCTGGTGAGCAATGTTCTGAAATGTACAAATACACACGGTCCCCATAACAACATCCCCATGCAATCCACCAGGGACTCTGTTTAGCTCCAAGGAAACCCAAAGGCTCTTGGTTCAACAGGGCTGCATTTTCCCCCTCGGCCCCCACGGCGTCAGGGGAAGGCTATGATGGTTTGAGCGCCATAGAGATGCTCAAAACAAGGGCAGAGTTTTTGGCAGTAATTCCCTCTGCCCCACCCTCCCTCACTTGACTTGACAGACTGGAACTTTTCTTTTAGAGATGTCACTGTCCACGGGGTCTGCTCCTCTTAATAACAGCAAACTTTTCCTTTAGGAAAGCCAACCCAGAACTCAAAGGTAATTTATGTTAATGAACAAATGAGGGCCCTAATAAACAGCATTGATCTTTTTTTCCCCCTGGCAATCTAAAACTGTTTGAAGCCAAATTAAATTTCTGTGCTCATCATAGCAACGTAATACACAGTGAGTCCAAAACCATGAGAGCAGCGGCAGACAGGTTCAGGGAGTCCCCAGAGGCAGGAGTTTATTTGTGGTGATGACCGCTTTGCATTTAACCTTAGAACTTGCACATGGAGTCCCGGCATCCTTCGTGACATGCATCAAATGGCATCCCAGCGTCACGTTTTATGAAGAGTAGGCATTTCCTGGAGTTACCAGAAAGAACTGAGGGTCACGACCCATTAGAAGATCTTGAAATGAATTTAGGGGTTGTGACCTGCTTTTTAAAAAATAACATAGAAAATTAGAGTGCCTAATAAGTTTTGCATGATGTTTACAATGTATACGTATAGTGTTGGGTGAGTTGACCCTATGATTTATCATGCACCCTGGGACACGTATGAGAGTACAAGGGACTCTAATAATCACCTGCCAGGACAGCAGCAAAGACCAGGACTTCTGTGAGCCAACAAAGCCATGAAGTCACCCAGTTACCAGGCCCTGACGTAGAATGTATTTGTTACCGGGAGCCGTGTTAAAAGCAAGTTTCCGAAACACTGGTTTGGTGACCATTCTCTACCCCACACTCCCCCATCTTCCATACCCACTCTCAGTGGTGACTGCCACCTAGCAGGCGCTATGCAAAGGGCTCTGCCCCCATTTGGAACCCGGTCAGCCCTCGCGATGCCCCTTTGAGGCAGGTCTTTGCATCAGAAATCAACTCTGAACAGAAAATCAACTCTGGCTAACTGAAGAGATAATTTACTGGAAGAGCTCACAACCTCAAAGGTTGGTAGAAGAGGAAGGAACCGAGTGGTACTATGTGCCACGGCCCTCTGGGGGCTGGTTCCTGTCAGGGTGCCCAAAATCCAGTCCTGGGAGGGCAGCCAGACCTGCGGACACACGGTGGGCGGGGGAGTCCCCCGGGAAGTGGGCCCTGCAAAGAAGAAGATGGATCTGAGTGACAGAAACCTGAGCTGGACTCCGGGTTCCAGCACAGATGAGGGAATGGCCAGGCTGGTGTTCAACCCGACCTCACAGTCCCCCTCGGAGGAGGCCACACCCACCTCTCCCTGTGCACCGGGCTCGGAGTATGCCCCCTCTGCCAGGAAGTCCTCCCTGGATGCGTCAGCTCTAGGAGGGTGGTGCTCTGGACTCCTCCAAGCTCTTACTTGCCTTTTCTCGTGGGGATGTCCTGCTTCCCAGCCAGGCTGCAGGTCTTATTCCTGGAAAACCTGGGCAGTTAGACCACATTGAAGAGAAACCTCCGATTTCATGTCCTCCAATTTAAGTATCAGTGTAGTGTGGTGTAGACAGCGGTCAGGGAGGTGTGGAACGATGCCCATCTCATCCTCTTACTCACTGTGGACCTGGATGAAGCCACTTAACTTCTCTGAGCCTCAGTTTCCTCATGTGGGCAACACACATGGTAACATGCAGCTCGAGGTGCGTAGGAGCGTTAAAGCAGACCACACAGCCAAGTGCCGGACTAGCCCTTTCCTCGGGTGTCGTTGTCTTTTCAGAATTAACGACTCTCCATTGTGGAAAATGAGAAAATACTGATTAGCACAAAGAAGAAAATCCAAATCTCCTGTCCGTTCCACCAATGGAGAAAATCGCTGTTGACATTTTGGCCTGATGGCTCCAGTTTCGGTCCTCCCATGCCCATATTTATTTATACCTCTTGCCTCAGACTGCCTCGAGGATTAGTTGAGATAATGTATATTAAGCACTTCACCCGGCACCCGGGTCCTTTTATACAACATCCGTTCCCAGTGTCACTGTCACCTCTACACAGTAACTCCTCCGTGTCTCCCTCACCTCTCTGTTGGCCTCTAGGCTCTGCCTCCGCCCCCTGGGGGCCCCCAGCACCTGCATTTCCATCCAGAATTGCAATGGAGCTGGTCCGAACCTGAAGTCATCACCCCCCAGAGGCACAGCTTGGGGTCTGCTGTCCCCAGCTTTCTCGCTGTCGGCCTCACTGGCGGTGTGGCAGCCAGTCTGCTGTGCCTCTCCCTCCCGTTGCACTCTAGCTCGGGCTCCCGCCCCTCATCTCCTGCCATGCTCTTCATCACCAAAGGGTTCTTTCTAAAGCCCTGCCCCCCACGGTTAGGGGTGCCATGAGGCTGGCCGTGGGAGAGGTGGGCAGTCTGGGAGATACACAGGCTGGGTTTGCAAAAGGTATCACAGGTCAAGTTGCGAGACAAAGAGAAGACAGGGAACTGCGACAGGACTCCTCAGCAAAGACCACTTGCGTTCTCTGATGGCCACATTCTCAGAGGACAACGTGTTCCCCTGCAACAAAGGCATCTGAGGCCAGTTAGGGGTGGATGGGAACGGTGGTGTTTTGCATAGCCAAATGGGAGCAGAATTTCAAAGCAGTGTCAGGCTGGAGTCAGGGACCATCCAGCAGAGGCCCAGATGGTCCTTGTCCCCAAAGAGTATGGCTCACAGGACAAGGGCCTGTGCTCTTGACTTGGAAGACATATGCAAACCGGAGGGACAACACTCCCACTCCATGGCCCACTAGGGACTCCCAGGTGCCTGAGATGGGGAGTGGTGGGAACGCCCAAGAGAAGAGAAGGCAGGCGGGGCAGAGGCAGGGGCGGGGGCGGGGAGGAAAGAGCTGGCAGTGCCTGGAGTCAGGTGCTGTGCCAGGCCTTTGAAGTGACCTGGAAATCACGGGGGAAAGTCTACTGGGGGTTCCTCGCAGGATGCAGGGGCGTATTTCTAGATCTTCTAGTATGTGAACCAGGTATCATTTTTATAATGCCAGGTGGGGTGCAAATTTGCCAGCACAATCCAGGGGAAAGCTGGTCCAAGCCTCACTGCAGAGATGAGCAGCATCAACTAACCCCTTGTCCAAGCCGACGCACACATCTAAAAGGAAAATGCCACCGAGGATGCTGACTGTGGATTTATGCCTTCATCCTTGCCAGTTCTAATTCTAATTCTTCAAAATTAAATTTCGCTGTTCAGCGGTATTTCTAACTAACACCTCTCTCTTTCTCCTCCCTCCCCACCCCCTGCCGCTCTGCCCTGCCACCCTCACTCCCTGCCATGGCCCAGGTGTCTCTCCTTCTGTATGACTCCACCAGGATGAGGCGGCTTCTGTCCAAGGCCGTGGTGATCGACGACGATGATGATGATGAGTACCCCTGGAGGCGGAATGTGCACAAGTACTACATCCACCTCATCCTCAGTCTCTTCCTCTTCCTCTGGTTCATCCTGGGCAATTACTGGGTCTTTTCTGTGTACCTGCCCGATTTCATTCCCCCTTTCCAGCAGCCTCAGGGTTACTGTGACAAAACCCTGTACCTCTTCGCGGTGGGGGTCCTGGCGCTCAGTCACACCGTGCTGGCCTTGCTCGTCCTGGGCAGCGCTTGTGTCTACGTGTGTTCCAGGGGGAGAGTCGCTGCTGATGAAGACTGACAGCCACCCCCTCCAGCACACACACTCACGCGGTTTCAGGACAAGGGCCCACTGGAGGGGTAATAAAACCTTCCCTCCAGGCGTTCATGAACCCACCAATATACACTGACTAGTAGAGCAGGGGAAAGAAACGCTTGCCTTCCTGGCACATGGGGAAAGCGCTTTTGCTGGTTCAGGACGGGAACTTTGTACTCATGAGAGTTTTCAAAGGGTTTTTTTTTTTTTTTTTGGAGGGGGGATGAAGTGAAGGAGGCAAAGAATAAGAGACCCTTGCATGGTGCAAGTCCCCTGAGTGGTACAGGAGCAAGGTTGGTTGCAGTTCCTGTTGCTACTGCTGTTGTCGTTCAATCATCAGTGCAGTGACATCATAGGAAGAATGCAGACTCTCAAACAAAGCATGTCCTAGCTTCACTCTGTATGATGGCTTTTGTTACTAAAAGGAGAAAGGTGCTGTTTTAATGACTCCAGCTGCCTTTTGGGAAAGTGAAGAAGCAGTTTCTCCCAACCCCGAATCAGATGGGTTTGATCTGATGGGTGGGGACATCGCAGGGACAGCTGTAAAATCTGCCGAGGTCATGGAAGCAGCTGCCACATCCGGGTCTGGGCTGGCCGCTAGCCCAGCATTTGCTAGAGTGCTCTGCGTGCTGCTACTGCAAACTCTTTGCTTGGCCTTGACTCTGTTTCTCTCCCTGGTAAGCTGGCTGCATTTTTGTGATTTGTGGCTAGCTATGTGGCATGAGCCAGTTTTGTATGTGTCTGGCCACGCTGCATGAGTTGAGGTGCCATCACTGTAGGTGTTTTTTGGGTTTCTGAGCTTAAATATCATACGGTAGCTCCTCTACTTAATGTCAGCTTAGGCTTGGGAGCTTTTTGTAAATCAAGATGTCTGAAAGTCTAGGATGACACCAAAGAGCGACCAGGAACCTGCACTCTTGCTGCTGCTGTTGAGAGATGAAGTTCGTGGGAGCTGTGGTGCTGGGTCAATGTGTCAGTATTGACAAGTGGGGGACCCTCTTTCCGAGGGACATCCTCAGGCTTTAGAATTTTACATAAAGACACTGTCGTGCGTCTCTCTAGGAGAAGTGCCTGGGGGGAGCATGGCACCTGCTTAATTGTGCTTCTCTCTCAGCCACAGGCATAGTCTGTCTATGTATTTACACGGTGCTGAGCCGCTTTGTGTGTGTGTGTGTGTGTGTGTGTGTGTGCTTTATAATCAAGCCAACCTCTGAGTGGCCATCAATGTGAGGCACCTCCCTTTATCAGAAGTGTCAGCTCAAACTGAGAGGCTCACTCCTCTCTGTGGCTTTCAGAGAAAAGGACCCCTAAGCCCTGTGGAGACTTGAGTTTGCAAGCACTCCCCAGGCGTCCGTCACCTAGAGTCACGTTTATCCAGTTTTCCTCCCAGCTGAGAAGAAGATGTTTGGTGCGCTCTCTGCTGGGAAAAAGAGGAATAGCCCTTTTTCTGCCCCTGTCCCCCTGGGCAGTTTCTGTTTTCATTTTCACTTGAGCTGTGGAAGAAGACTCCTGGTGTATCGTTTATGGATCCTGCCTCACCTGTGATGCCCAATTCCCTCATTGTGCCCCATGTTGCGCTCTCTGTGCTGGGCCGGGGAGAGGCTTCGGGCTGGGTGGGTGTGCCATGGGCTCCCCTCCCACCCTCCTTTCCCCAGGTGATGACTTGTCAGCCACTCCCAGTCATGTAGCCAATGTCTGAACATCTGTGAGCAGCAACGACCTGAGCCCAAGAACCCCTGCACATCTCCCGCATGGGAGCGTCTGAGGCTCCTGTTGCTGGGGCCTTGGCAAAGGTGGAAAGAGCCAGTGAAAAACCACGAGTGTAAAAATGTCTGTTAGCAGATGGCAGATATTGGTGAGTGCCTTGGCTACATCAGTAGCTATGTCTCAAATGTTGGAGAGTCCCAGTTTCTGGTAGGCGTGGATATCCCTGGAGTGTGGCAGAAATCTTTTTCTTTACCAGACGGAGTGGCGGACGAAGTGTCCTCATTCTCATAGGTACCCCCTCCCCACCCCATGCTGCAATGGAGAATATCGGTCCTAAATGATTGCTCAACCTGGACCACATTTTTGGCTTTGAGTTTCCTCGCCACCCAAGCAGTAAGGAAGATGATGATCAGTCGTGGGCTGCACATTTTCCCTGGAGTAATAAATTCTCCCCCTCTGGAGAAATACAGGTTAAATCTGAAAGATAATGTTCATGTGCATCAATTCATAGAGGGGACACAGAGTGATGCAGTGGGTGACATCTTTAGCATAGCAGGCTTTGAATGATCATTTATTAGGGCCTATCTCAATGGATGGTGAGATGGCTATTAGGTGGCATATTTCAAGAAAGAAGTTCTGGGACCAAGGCAAATGGCCTACAACTGTGGTTCTTTGAAGTTCTGCTTAATCCAGAAATGACATCGGACTGTCTAGGAAGGGATGCACTGCATGGCCTTTAAGTCAGTGGTCCCCACCTTTTTTGGCTCCAGGGACCGGTTTCATTGAAGACAATTTTTCCATGGACAGGGGTTGGGAGAATAGGGGTGCAGAGCTCAGGTGGTGGGTGATGCACAGCCTGTTTCCTAACAGGCCACGGACCGGTACTGGTCTGAGGCCCCGGGGTCGGGGACCAAAGCTTTAAGTGATGCCCTGTTAGCATTATTTCTCTCCACTGGGGCAAAATTTAGGCAGGTGAGTGTAAGCAGCTCCTGGCTGTAATGGCTGGCATGGCCTGAAGAGGGCGTGCTGCACTGGTGAAACGGGCCGTGCATAGCTGCAGACCGGATGTGCCCACCCAAGACTGACCCAGGAGACGGCCATCCCTCCTCGGTGGGAACATGGCAGGGTAGTGGCCTTCCAGGGGAAATGAACATGGGAACACCTCAACTTTCTAGATGCTATAAAAGCTCAAGGGAACAAATCCATATGACCGGAAGGGATAATCAATTGTTCCCATCCAGAAAAAGACTGCAGCAAAGATAAGCTGTATGTTGAAGTCCTTTGATTGTATTTGCTACATTGGGCATCATGCTAAAAGTCATTCTTTGCCTGAATCTATAGAAATGACAGTTGAAAGTGGTAAAAGTGGGACCATTTCACTGGTGTCAGCCATACCAGTGGTTTCAAACCTCTGTGAGGAATTAGAACTACCCAGGATTTGTTTCACATGCAGAATCACAGCCCCCAGGAATGCTGATTCGTGGAGCCTCACTGGTTCTGATTTGGTGGAACAGAGAACCCCACGTGTGCACTCAGGCCACGAATAAAGCGTGGACTGACCCACGTCAGGCCTATTGTGGTAGTCGCCATGAGGACAATGTGATGTCAGTTCAGACCTTCGTGTTATTTCCATCTATTTTAGTATGAGAAGAGGCGAAGTGGTCAATAGCTTTCCTTTTTGTATGACTGGATCTTGTGCTTCTTTTCTTTGTGGGCGTGCTTCATTGTTGATGGAATAAACTTCGTGCAATTTGTTCCCCAGTGTCTTCCTTGACTACCCTGGGGGAAGAGAATCCTCCAGTCCTTGGGATGCTTTGTTTTTCTTTCTTCCAGTGGGTTCCTGAGGGCACAGACTCTGTACACAGAAGCTGTCAACCACCAGCGGCCTGCTCTGGGCAAATTTTGCTCCATAAAACTCCTAATCCTCAGGTGGGCAGATGAGTCTGTAGTGGAGATTCTAGAAAAATGAATTAATAGGAAATCCTTCTTAGTGATTCTAGTGATAATTTCTTTTTTTATAAGTATAGAACTAAGAAAAAAACAAATCTCTCTTTTATAGAGATAGAATTTCAATAGATTGCCTTTCTTAGCCTAGTATCATAGCAGCCAAGTTATCCTGGATATCTTGGGAGATAGCATTTTGCCATTGCAAGCAGAAGTGAAATAAGAGGGGGCTGTTTTCAAATGCATATGTTGTTTTCTCTAGAACATTTCCTTTGTGACATCACTTTTAAAGTTTAAAACTCACTGCGTTGTACAGAAATAAAGCTCTGCTTCATAGGCAAAGGAAAGGTTTTAAGGGTTTGCACATACAGCATGTTCTAATTAGGCTCCTAAAGACCCCTGTGACTCAAAAATGTGTCTGTGTTCTGATCACGTCCTATCACCCCATTGTTGAGGGAGGGGTCCCTGCCCTAAATAGTATAAGATGGCTGAACACATGTCCGCCCACACTGGACACATGAGATTGGCAGCAGCTCATTAATCACATAGACTCACGGCCCAGGGGAGGGGCACAGTGCCAGCAGGGCCACGTGGGGCTGCCCTCAGGAGCAGAGAGAACCAGTAGGAGCTGTGGGGCCATGCTGTGTGTAGCAAGAGGGTGAGGTAACCCCGGGATTCCATGGGAGGATTGGATTCTTCCAAACGGATTTTCTTTTACTCTTTATTTCCTCATTTGAGTACTCCAGCTTCTAAAATGTCCTGTATAGTCTGTACTTTTCCATGGCCAAAAGAAAAAAAAAGAAAAGACAAAGAAATGAAAGAAAGAAAAAAGAAAACAAAAACATTGCATAAATCAATTTACAGTTTATAAATTTGTTTATAAGGAAGCCAGTTTGAGTTCAATTCCCAAGTCACCGGGGAAAGGGACTGTGGCCCAGATTCTCTTGGGATCCCTCTTGTCAGCTCAGAGCCCCCAGCAGCAGGTGTGGCCGCTGATGGCTCACACCTGCACCCAGTCCTGGGGCCTGTCCTTGCTTGACTGGAGCCAGCTGCCGAGGAGTGCCTGGGAGTTACCAGTCCCCTCCCCCGAGCCTGGTACCCACAGCTAAGGACTGGTGGGGCACAGGAGAGAAGGCCCAACCCCCTTGTTTCAGGGCGGGTCAAACCTGGGGTGTTATCTATGCTCCAGGGCTCCCACAGGAATCAGTTGGAAGCTAATGTCTTCCCTTTTCCTGTCCTCTTTCCCTTCGTTTTTGTTTTCCTGAGACCACGCTCTTGACACATCGCTTTAAATGAAGCCCCATCTCAAACTCTGCTTCCAGGGAACCCGGCCTAGAACAGAGTTATTTCTCCACAGCTGGAGGCATGAGAGAAATCACTCACATATCGCCTTTTATAATGCTTTTCATTTGCCTAAAATGACTGTCTTAAAGCTTTATTTTTATTATAAAAGCAATACCTGCTATGGCTAGAAATTCAAACAGTGTCAAAGGGTATGAAGTAAAACGAAAAAGATTTCAAGACCCACCTCAAGCCCAGTCTCCAAAAAGGTTCCCAGCATTTGTTTTTAGTATGCTTCCAGAATACGCTATGCATATTTAAGCATAAATATATGCATTATACATACATTATGTCAGAATGTAGAACAATATTCATATTCTTCTACAATCTGCTTTTTTCCACTCCTGTATCATGGATGTCTTTTCATTATCAACACAGAAATCTGCCTCAAGCATGACCCGTATTCAAAGACTCGTTTGAATAGGGACATTCTCTGTAGCTGGCATGCTCCATCATTTCCGGGAATCCAAGTGGGAAAACCAGTAATGTGAAATTTCATTTTGCCACGTGAACAACTGAGAGCTCAGTTTGAGAAAATATTTGCCATCCTCCTGTTGCATACCTAAGCAAACCTCTGACTGAGCCAGAAGTCCTGAGGAAGCTGGTTGCAGAACCTTTTGGATTAAGGCATGTGACTCATCTGAGGACACACCTGTCACCAACAATGGATTCAGCTCCTGAGAGGAGAGGGGTGGATTAGGTTATATGTTCTTCCTTATAGTCCCAGGATTGTGAGTATCAACAACAAAACCACATACCTGAGGATCAAACTATCCTTTCAATATGATGTGGGTGTGTGTGTACGTGTAACTAAGATCTATTAGTCAATGAATACAAGGTGGAGGCAGCACTTGAATATCGCAGAAATTATTATATGTATTTTAAGATACATAAAAAATAATAACGTTCCACCACAAGACACCATCTCACACCCATTAAAATGGCTACTATTAATATAAAATTTTAAAAAACCTGGAAAATAACATGTGTTGGTGAGGATATGGAGAATTGGAACCCTTGTGCAATGTGGGTGGGAATGTAAAATGATGCAGCCGCTATGGAAAACAGTATTAAGGTTCCTCAAAAAATTAAAAATAGAATTGCCATATAATCTAGCAATTCCACTTCTGGGTATATACACAAAAGAATTGAAAGCAGGGTCTTGAGATATTTGCGCACTCATGTTTATAGCAGCATTATCCACAATAGCCAAGAGGTGGAAGCAATCTAAGTGTCTATCAACAGATGAAAGGATGAACAAAATGTTGTATATTCACGCAGTGAAACGCTATGTAGCCCTAAAAAGGAAAGAAATTCTGCAACGTGCTACAACATGGGTGAACCTGGAGGACATTATGCTAACTGAAATAAGCCAGTCACAAAAGGACAAATACTGTATGATTCTACTTACATGAGGTATGAATATTTAGAGTAACCAAAATGATAGAGACAGGAGAATGCTGGTTACCAGGGACTGGGGGAGGGGAACGGGGAGTTAGTGTTTCATCGGGACAGAGTTTCAGTTTGGTTAGATGGAAAGTTCTGGAGATGGATGGTGGTGATGGTTGCACCATCATCTTGTAATTTAATACTGAACTGTACAGTGAAAAATGGTAAATTTTATGTTATGTGTATTTTCCCACAATTTAAATATATATATGTGTATTCTTTATCCTACCAAGCCTCTGAAGAATGACAGCATTGACCAATATTAAATAGCCCAAGCACAGGGTCACTTGGTCACCCGTGCATATGCAGGGACACACACTCCCAGGCTGTGACTGAGGGTCCCGATGCCCACCGTCTGTCTCTGAGTGCCTCTGCCTTGGGGCTGGGGAGTGGGAGGAGAGCTGGCAGAGGGAGCCGTGGGATTACAAGCTACCAGTCACACCCAGGAACAAATCAGCCCACCACAGAAGGGGAGGGGATGGCAATGGAAGTTCCCAGCCCCACAGAAGTTACTAAAAGAAGAAACGGAGGAGAAGCCGCCATGCGACATCCCCCATCCTCACAGAAAGGGCCTTCAGCGTGCGGCTCTGAACCCAGACGGTCAGGCTGCAATCCTGGCTCTGCTCCTTTCCAGACGTGTGGCTGTGACTGTGGACACGCCGCTCATATTCTCTGTGCCAGGTTCTCCTCATTTGTAAGGAGGTTAGGACAGGGCTTGGCACACAGTGTGTGGAGTGTGAGTATTTGTTAAAAAGGAGAAACTTTCCTTTACTTCATCCTCACTACTGTGCTGTGACGCCTGTACACTTACACTCCCAGTGGAGGGGAAACTGAGGCTCAGAGAGGTGAAGTGTCTTTTCCGAAGAGGCGACAGCGCTGAATGTGGGTCTTCCGACTGGATCCCCTTCTCGTCAGGGCGCCACCCTGTGTGGGCACCCGCTCCCACCCGCGACAGCGCCCTTGTCCCGGGGTTGGTGGCACCAGGCGGTACGGGAAGGTGGGCTGCAGCAGCACCACGCCCCCAGTGCCTCCTGCCGAGGGCCACCACGGAAAACCTGCTGCTTCTGCCCTCAGAACGGAACCGGCTTGAGCCCGAGAAACAGGCTTCATAAGAGTTTAAGACCAACACGGGCCACATTTGTGGGAAATCATTTTCGTCATCAAAGCGGTTGGGGACTGATCTACCCGGGTCACTCTGGCCACACTTTTGGCCCGTCTCACAGCCAAGCGTCCAGTCTGGGAGGGTAGACAAGGCTGGGAAGGAAGGGCGATCTTTGCAGGCTTGCTGTCTGAATGAGTGGACCACGCACACGGTACAACACCAAAGGGCACACAGTGCACACGGGGTCTCCCACCTCAACTCTCCCCAGCAAAGTTCCCGCCAGAGGCCCACACTGTGATCAGCTCCTTGTGAAAGGAAGGAAACCCTTAACTCAAATGGCTTCTCTCTTCAGGAAGCTGGCTCGGATGGGCAACAGACAACCCTGGGGCAAGTAAGTGAGTCTGTACAAGGTGATGTCACCAAGAGAGGTGGGGAGGCCACCAGAAAAGCATCACCACATGGTGACTTTATCGGCCACTGAGCGGGCTGTCCTCTACCGTCTTCCCTGGGCTGCTTCTCTCCTCTGCGAGTGTGAACACCAGGAAGCTGTCGCCTTGGGTTTCTTATAAGCCTGTGTGATTGAGGCTGGGAGCCTGTGACACCCCTCCCTCCTTGTCATTAGGAAGAGCCCAGTTCCTTAATCCATGCACAGGCAGGGTCAGCACCTGTGCATGATCTACACTGAGAAATAACACGGATTGGCCGCAGAGACCTTCCCCACCCCCTGCCTGATGCTCTCTTCCTTTTTGTTCCTTTCCCTCTGCTTTCATCTCTGTTCCCCACCCCCAGTTGCACACTAAACACGTACGGGGAATGGTGCCTAGCTTCCTATGGATTTATGATTTACGGTTATTCATCTTATTAACTAAGTGGCTTTGCCAGGTAAAATATTAAGGCATTATTGCCATTATGACCTTGTCTTCCATGATCTCATTGGCAGCTGGTGTTGCCATGACAACTTGGCTAGAGAAACTGGTACTGAGCGTCAGTGGAAGGCGATATGAACACTGGCGTGTGTGTGTGTGCGTGTGTGCGTGTGTGTGTAAGAAGATGCAGACTTCCCATGATGTGTATCTGTTGTGCAGGAAGCCATAGATTTTTTAGTCTACACCTTCTGCTTCTCCTACTTTGGTCAAAATTAGCCTCAGGGATCTAAATCAATTGGAAGGAAGCTTTGAAGGATGATTTCTTTGTTTGGCTTTTTGAGTGGCATATTGGAACCAGGGACACATAAGAAATATGTTAGAGGCTTTCCACCCCTGGGAAATGAAGGAAGCAACTATACCCCGTTTGATGTTGCTCTTAAAAGTGCCTTGGGCCTAATTAACATCTTTATGTACTTTTCTTATTAGACTTATAGAAAGTTGGAGCTGGAAGGGACCTCAAATATCACCTAGTCTGACCCCCTGTTTTGTTCAGATGAGAAAACTGAGGCCCAAAGAGGCTAAGTGACTTGCCCCCACAGAGTGTGATACAGTGGGGAAGGTAGGAGCTCTGGAATCATACTACCTGGCCTCAAATCCTGGCTCTGCCATGTATTTACTGTGACCTCAATCAAGTTACTTAACTCTAAGTCTCAGTTTGCTCATCTATAAAATGGGGATAATAGCAAGAGTAACCTCACAGGTCACCATGAGAATTAAGTGCTATAATCCACAACACTTGGCACATTTTAAGCCTTCAATACATTGTTACCCCAGGTCACACAGGGAATCGATGGCAGAAATTGGAGTAGAATCCAGCTCAGTTGGCTTCTTGACCCTCTGTCTCGTCCCCCATTAACTCCATGCTACCCTTTGTCTTTGTGTATGTGTTACTTGTCATCCAAGCAAGAGTGGAAGCTCATTTTGAGACAGGGGCTGGCTTTTCTTAAAACCTCCTATGGAAGTATGTATAGTGCAGACATTACTTTGTGGATATGTGTTTATTTGAGGTTAAACATTAAACACTTCATGCACTCACGGAACATTTATTGAATGTACACTGCATGGCTGTAAATGTAGGGGGAGAAAGGAGTCAGAAGAAAGCATAAGGAGGGAAATGAACACTTCTGATCACTTCATATGATACTAAGCTCTTTATAACGAATGTTTCTAATCATCACAATCACCTCATGAGGTAAGCATATTCATACTCATTTTACAAATAAAAAAACTAAGACTTAGTGGTTACGCTGCATGCCCAGGCTCAATGGCTAATTGAGAGAGCTGGGTTTCCATCCACCCTTTTACTTCAAGAGCTGTTGACACCACAGTAGACTTTGTGGTTCAAAACAATTCCTCACCCCCTCTCTGTGAACCAAAAGCATGTTTCCTGAGGTGGTCAGAGAGATCCAGAGCAGACTGGCACCTCTTCCATCACTGACACAAAGCAGAGTGTACAAAGCACAGTGTGTAACCCTAGGGATCTAAAATATTCTCCCAGCCTAACCGGACAGGCATTGAAAGTCACACCAGGCTGGGTGGTTTTGCAAAATGCCACTTGTTAAAACTTCCTTTCATCACTCTGCCAGGAATAAGAGCAACGCAGTGGAACTTCAGAGTCCTGTTCCGAGGAGCAAGCTGTTCTGGGTAGATTTATTTCAAAAGTTATTCTGAAGTAGAAACACGACCACTGGGGGTTGGGGGTGGGCAGTGATCCTATGTCCTAAGTAATGAGGCCATTAAAGCAGGAGGGGTCCGCACATCTTATGTAAGAGTGGCTCAGTCTCTGGGTGACTTGGGTAAGCCAGCACAGAATTCAACCAAGTGCCTGGGATGGAGGACAGCAGTAAGACCCATCTCAAATGTGGCTTTAGGGATGGAGGTCAGATGTGGCCAGGGGTGTGAGTCCTACATAACAGGACTCGCAATGGGGCCAGATGACTAGTCTGAGATCTGGGTTCACGCAGCAACCATTCTCTTTTTAGCTTACACTGTTTATTTTGGCTTGGAGGGAGGGAGGCTGATGAAGATTTGGGGGAGATCAGGGGACCCTCCTTGGCACTGCCTGAAGTTGCAGAGCTAATGGCAAAAGTCTAGACTTTGGAGACAGAATTACCTCTCGGGTGGGAGCCCCAGCCCTGCCACGTGCCCCCTGCGTCACTGCCTGCACTTCATCAACCTGACCGCACCTGCTGGCAAGGGGAGATGTACTAGGCCACTGTGTCAACTAACACACGTAGGAACTTGGAGGATGCTAGTTATTACAATGACCCTTATGATGAAACTCATTAGATGGAGAAATTTTTTTTAACATCATAAGGTTCATCTTTTTATTTCGCATTATTTTCCAAGTAATCAAATCCTGCGAGGTGCGCTGCGGGCCATCCTCGCAACCCGGCCACACGCAGCACGGGCCAGCACGCGGGCATTCCCGCACGCGCGCGGACGCCCGGCTTCCACCCCGCGGTGACTCTGCGCCCTCGAGCGCCACCATGGAAGGGCCCGTCCTCCCCGCTCGCCTCTGAGGCTGGGGCGGCGCGGACCGGCCGGCCCCGAGACCCCCGCC
>VBSM01003176.1:64202959-64230113 GCA_008086735.1 Cheirogaleus medius
GTCTGCACATTAGAATCACGAGGGGGAGAAATTAAAAGTACCAGTTTTTGGGCCCCACCCATGGAGAATTTGAGTCAGTAGGGCCGTCTTGGCGCGTGGACTGGCATTTCTAAAAATCCCCCAGGTCATTCTCATCTGAGACTTCCTCTCTTCACCACACTAGAGTTTTATCACCTCCTAAGGCAGCCTGGGCAGATTTCTATCCCAGGGCACAAGGCAGAACTCCTGGAAGAGGCAGGAGTTGCTGCTCCCTTCTCTTCACCCCACATCTTTTCTGGAAAAAGTTCAGACCCGCCTTAAGGCTCCCTGCTGCAGAGAACGGTGGACGCGGGCGAAAACAGTGGCAGCCTCTTTCTTTGAAAGGGGTGTCCTCTGGCAGTGGCCACTAATTGCTGGATCTTTCCACGTTACGCATAAGGCAGCATGAAGCTTGAGTCAGCTTCCAACCCAGGGGCCGGCCCAGGGAAAGCAGGCTTATGAAAATCTTTTCTGGGACTCTTTCACCCAGCTTTCCCCACCTTGAGGGAAGGTAGAAGCCAGGCCAAGGGGCTCAGCCCACAGCAAATTGTGTGGGGGAGGACAGGAGAAGGGAATTGGCAAATTTAGGCTGGTTTCCGGGCTGTTGCGGATTGAGTGAATGGGAGGGAAAGACAACAACCCCATTTTGATTTCAGTGTGAGGGCCCATAGTTAGGGTTTACAGTGTTTCCCTTGGCACAGCAGAGTTTTTATAAAGCCTCCCTATATTGGGCTCCTAGGCAGTAAGATCCAGTCTGATTCCTAAACTTGCCCCAAACCTAAGAATTCCCTGGGACAGTTTTAAACAGACTCTTAAGCCCCTGGCAGAGGTGGATGGGACCTAAGTAAATAACATATTTGGGTAAGTTGGGGAGGGGGACACTAGGCCTGCCAGCTTGCTCCCTGGCAATTCCTAGCATACGGGGTCTAGGAAACGGCTAAACAGCCTTTCAGCTTCAATTCAATCCCCTTGGAGGGCCTGTGAAGCCGCACATTGCCAGGCCTGCTCCCAAGTGTCTGATTCAGGGGCAGAAAAGGCGTTTCTAACAGGTTTCCAGGTGACGCCGATGCTGCCTGGCTGGGGACCGCCCGTTAGCGGTCAGCCTGGGTGTTGAAGAATGGAAACCCCCTTTTGCTTTATCACCTCCTGTCTGGTGACCTTAGGCAAGTCATTTATGTCTCTGCATTTGAAAAACAGACTGATGTCAAGAGTTCGTAAAGATGAAATGCTTCCTCCAGAAGGGGTAGGGGGATACGTAAAAGCCAAGTCTTACTATTTACAACAGATCAGACCAGGATGGAACACTTGTGTAGAAGGCACAGATCCAAGGCAGAGGACAGCAGGAGGGCAGGGCGTGTCCTGCAGGCCAGGCTGGCACTGCCCGATTGGAAGTGGTTTAATCCACAGGAGCTGCCCTCAGCAAACATTTGCTTCTAATAGGGATAAACGTGGTCGCCCAGAGGCTAATGTCTCCTCTAGCTGGATGTCACCAGGGAAAGTCTCTCAGCTTCCTGCCACTGAAGAGATCTTCCCACCCATGTTCTGGTGGCCTGCCCTTTTCCTGGCTCTGTTGTGGTTTGGGAAGCTCTCACTCGTTCCCCAGTTCCCCACGGTGCCTTCTCCTGGCCAGGCCCCTAGTCCTGGCTCTTTCTGGGGAACCCCTTTGCCTCTGCCAGAAAAGCCTGTCACCGTGATTCCAGGATTCCCCTGAACTCAAAGGGGGAAAAAAATCTTCTAACTTCCTCTTTGTTTGTAGTTTAAAATGCTCTTAAAGTGCCTACCGATTTGAAAGGTTGGGGGCCAAGTGAGCCCAGTTTTGAACATGAAAGGTATTGTTTTTATTAATACTAACAATGGTGGCAACTACTATTCTTTGAGCCCCTAATATGTTCCAGGTGCTGTGATAATGCCTTACAAACACCAGCTCATTCAGGCCGCCTGAGAGGCAGCTCTTATTATCCCCTGTGTGCAGACAGGAGATAAGAGCTCAGAAAGGTTAAGTGAACACACAAGAACACACAGCTATTAGGAGGCTGAGTTGACTTAAACCCAGGTTATTCAAGCCCTTGTTAACTGATATTATTTTTAGTTTTAAGTTAACCTTTCAGGAAGGCTTTGGAATAAGAGATCTTACTTGTCACACTAACTTGGGCCACTCACAGCAGAAGCAGTGGGTAGGGTGTTCTCTGAGCTGCCCTGGATGTTACAGATGGTGGCAACAGGAACATTCTTCTTCTCCTCTTAAGAACACCTGACTTGACTGAGACAAGAGGTGATGCCTGCCTTGTGGCAGTGACTTCCAAACCAAACCCAAGCTCCTAAACATCCTTTGGCTTCTTCCCCGAGTGTCCAGGGTGTGTAACTGTCAGTTGTGTCATACCAGGATGTGGGACGGGAGAGAGGTCTGTGTGTGAACAGGGTGTCTCCATGGCAGGGGAGAAATCTCTTGGCTCTCTGGGTGAGAGATACAATCTCTGAGAACCCAGCCTGCCTGAGTGTGGGGACAGTCTGCTCTCAGGGCCACCTCCTGCCAATCCCACCATTCTGCCACCACTGCCCTCAGCCAATTCATAACCAGGAAATACTAGGAAAGTAGAGGTAGAAGAGTTATCTCAAAAGGAAGAGGAGAGAGAAATAGTTAACTCAGGATTGCTTCTGTCCAATATGATGCCTTTGTGGAAATTAGCAAAAGCCCTTCTTCTGCAGTATGCTTTGCTGTCATCTGCCAGAAAATTGTCATAATGCAGATACACATCTCCCATCACTGTGATCTGAATGGCACCCCCTAGAGTTGTGCAGCACAATCCTGTAGCCCTGAAGGAGCCCTGGCTTCCTCTGATGGGGTGCAAAGCTCAAATACCTCTACCTTTTTCCTCCTTCATTCCCTACTTGCAAATCTCCCCCACTTCTCCAATTAGGTAGTGATACCTGTCCTGCCATGCAGTAAGCATGATGCTAATGGTCTCCTCAGCTTCTCCCTCGCCCCAAAATGGGAAAAAACAATCCATCTGTCAAGGGATTTGTGCGTGTGCATGCCACTTCCCAGTATTAGAGGCAGTCAGAGGGAGTTTGGATGCCCAAATGTTGGAATCTCCAAATATTTTTAAAAGTTCAGAAGACAATGGTCCAGGAAGTGTAGGCCCTGAGATGGTGTTGTTCTTGAGACCAGGAGGGAAGTGAGGGGGCAAGGGAGGAGGGAGCTGTGTGATGCTTTGGAAGAGGCAGAGGGCAACCCCGGAATTAGGCTTTGTCCCTGCAGGGGCTTGTGTCCCCGGCTCCTTGCAGCTGTCCTTTCCATGGGTCTCCTGTTTCTAGGAGTGGCTATGAATCTGCATCTAAGGACTTTGTCCCTGATGGCCTGGAAGTCCAAGTTCCTAGAATAGTCTTCTTGGTCACTAGAGGGAACAGTGGCATTGGAAAAGCAACTGCCCTGGAAATAGCCAAGCGAGGTGAGCAGCCTGCTAACCCATATGTCCACGGAGCCGTATGGCCAGACTGTGGCTGGTCCGCTCTGAGGAGGGCACCCTGCGTCACAGGCAGGTCAGGAAGTCCTGGACAGAGATCCTGTGGTCATGGGCACAGCTGCCAGCTTTCTGAGCTGTGCGTTGAGCTTCCAGCTAGGGGTGGATAGAGCAAGCGACTGGACTGGAGCCCTCAGCACTTAATTAATTCACAGGAGAGCGTGGGTCCCGCCCACGTGTCACAGAGTTTTCTGATTAAGAGTGGGGAGGGGCTCAAGGGAACTCTGGTGATCAGAATCCCCAGGGGAACTTAATGACAACAAAGAAAAAAACCCTACAGACACCTGATTTCTAGCTCATGTCTTCTAATGAGAATGTCTTGAGGGGGCTGCGGGAGAGCCTGGAGTCCACCACAATTGGGACGTGGACTGTGGTTAAGAACCAGTGCTCCCAAAACAACTGGAGAGGGGAGTGCATTGAGGTAGCCGCCTCCTTGCTGGTGTCCCGGGCCAGGTTACAGCAGCCTCCTGCTGCCCTGCCCTTCCGGGTGCCCCGTAAATTATTCAGTCAGCTGAAGTCTTCCACAGGGCAAACGCCAGAGTGTCCTGCATGACCTCAACTGCCCTGGGTCACCACAGGGCTCTGCGGTGGCTAGAAAAACTTTGCCACGTCTCTCTGGAGTCTCTTCTCCAGGAAAAATTGATGTTCTAGCACAAGTCGGGGAAATAGGTTGGGGATTTATCACTTTTCAAGATGCTGAAGATGTTTCCTTTTTGTTTTTTCCTCTAAAACCAAGTTAGGCATTTTCCAGGGGAATATTATATCATTTGGAGCTTTATTTAATTATCTGCCAAGTCAGGGAGAGGATTAGCTGCGTCTTAGCAACAGGGAGCACTCTGAAGTGCTGTGGGGAGGAGGAGGAGGAGGGCTGGCCCGGCGGTCTGCCGGGAGCCTCCAATGAAACACCCCATTCAATAAAGCAGTGATTTTTTGGGAAGAAAGCAGACTCCGTAATGATTACTTCTTAACTGCCCCGGCCAAGGCATTCTCCTTTAAACGGACCTTGATTGAAGATGGTATGGCATTTGCGGGAATACTATGAGGGCCATTTATGGATTGAGCATTCAGGGAATATTTATTGAGTCCCTACTACATGCTAGGCCAGTGATTGTCTACTCTGGCTGAACATTAGATCCCCTGGGGAGCTTGTAAAACAAACCCAGGCCTGGGCCCATCATCTGGAGCGTCAGAGGCTGCCCAGGTAAGTGTAAAGTGCAGCCAGGCATGAGACCTCTGGGTCAGGTACTGTGCTGGATGCTAGGGACAGAGCTATGACCAAGATCGACATCTCTTATCCTCGATGTATTCAGACCCTTAACAAAATCAGGACATTATCCCAGATGCTCTGTCAATCAGCCCAGATAGTCAAGAGAGAAGGTTTTAGTATTACCCTCACTATTGCCCTGGCCCGTCTAACAGTGGGGACCAATCATCTGGGTTTAACAGAATAGTCTCAATCTCAGGTATTCTTTTTGTGAGCCCACATGCCTTAGTTTTTCATTTGGAAAAGCTGGTTTCTGTAGCCCTGGCTATAACTCACAGATGGTTTCGTTGAATTCCAGCAGGTGGCACAGTTCACCTGGTTTGTCATGATCCAGAGGAAGGTGCCAAAGGTGATATCATCCATGGGGTGGGGGGGAGAGCAGCAATCAGGTGAGCTGCTCTTCACTGTCCTGCTGGGGTTTCTTGCCTCCGTGGTCAACTGTGAGCAGGCTGGACTCCTGCCCATGTCCCCTGCTGGCATCGGCAGTGGCCTGTGTTTGTGCTTCTGTTTCAGAAACAGCCTCAGCCAACAGCGAGCTGGAGCCCTGCTTTTGAATGGCTAGGTTTGACCCTGGGGTAAGTGGGGGCCCTGGCTGCCCACAAAGCCAGCGGAGGCCAGCAGGCAGGAGCCCATCCTTGCTACAGGGACATTACACTGGACAATGGCACTGCTGGGTTTTCCACCCCAGAGGGACCTCACATCAGTGAGATGCATCAAGGGTCACTCAGGGGCCACCGAACCATGCATTGACCCAGTGGCCTTCCAGTGTGTTGGTCCTAATGAGAGCTACTTTTTTTCTTGAGACATGGTCTCGCTCTGTCACCCAGGCTGGAGTGCAGTGGTGTCATCAGAGCTCACTGCAGCCTCGAACACCTGGGGAGCGATCTTCCTGCCTTGGCCTCCCCAGTAGCTGGGACTACAGGTGCATACCACCATGCCTAGCTAATTTTTCTTGTTCAGCCGGCTGTTCTCGAACTCCTGGCCTCAAATGATCCTCCGGCCCCTGTCCTCCCAAAGTGCTAGGATTACAGGCATGAGCCATTTGCGGGGCTCTGTGCAAAATGAACATGCAGGACCCTCATGTAAAAGTTACTAAGAGTTTCAAGGCGGCAAAGGCCGAGCAGTAAACCAGGCCTGTGCTTGGTTCACTCCCGAACGCAGGGCTGTGCTGCTGTACTCCTTCTCCCAGGGATTCATCCAGCAACTGTGAGGCTGGCCCTGATGGAAAACCCTGCCCCCGCTGTCAAGTGGAGAGGAAGGGCCTTGGGGAGGCCCCTCTGTCACTACAGTTGCTCACTGTCACTAAAGAATGTCCTCATTCTATTCTGACCTCTCTCCTCGGAGCCTCTTTCTCCAGGAGACCCCACAACTGGGGGGCCCACGGGAGGGGGGCTGGGGAGGGGCCGCCCACCCCAGGCATGGATCGTGGCCAGAGAGAAAAATGCCCCAATCTAGAACGAAACATTTTGCGTCGGCTTTGCACTAACATTTTCAAAGCGAGTGGCTGTTCCTTTCCCCTTCTCATAGAAATCCCCGTCTCGCGCCATCAGAGGCCTTACAGAGGCTTAGTGTGTGGCGAGTGTGAGGGTCTCTAAATCTCCCCTTAATGTGTGCGAGCCCGCTGCGATCTGCGGGCTGCGGTTCTCGAGATTGAACGCTGGCTGTCTGCCTGCTGATCACTTGCAGTTGTGCCGCTACAAGACGCACTGAGAATACTAATCTCAGGCCACGGGCAGGAGCAGCGTTGCCTGGATCCCAGCCTGCTGCGGTGTGGGCCACACGGTTTCAAAGGGGGATTTACATGGAAAAAGATGATGATGTGGTTCTGTCTATATCAAGCCATCCTGATATCTGGTCTCACCATCCTTAGGAGGGGTATGGAGCAAAAACGGGGAGCAAGTGTGTGCCCCGGGGTGGGGAGAACATGAACACTGGCCTGCCGCCCCCGCGCTCCACGCACGCAGGTGGAGTTGCAGGGCTCTGAGTGCACACAGGAAACCTGCTCCTCCTCCGTGTTTGTAAGTCGCATCAGCTGGAGCATCCAGGGCTGAGGGCACCTGTCAGCTGATACCGGTGCCTGGGGTTCCCCTGACTCGGTGTCTCCTCTGGGCCCTGCCAGGGATCAGCTGCCCTCCCTGTATATGAAGCGGCCAGGCTCCCAGCTTCGCCTGGTCCCCACTGGTAGGCAACCCCCATGCAAACCATGTGGCATCCAGGAGGGAGCGGTGCTCTGATTCGAGTCCTGGTTCTGCACTCACCTTGTGAGCTTGGGCAACATTCTCAGCTGTCCTGAACCTGTTTCCCCATTGAAAAATAGGGCGACATTACTTTTTGAGTATGTATTTGAGTGTGAGCTGTATGTTAGACAGTGTTCTGGGAGCTGGGGACACAGAGGTGATCAAGGCAGACGCAGCACCCTCCAGTCTGGCGTAGGATCCGGGCGGATAACAGGCGATTTCTCTGGAGCGTGTGTGCCTGTCCCGGGCCTGCCTGATCTGCTTTGCAGCACAGTGGGGGTGGGCTTAGGAGCTGATGATATGGACCCCAAGGTATGTGTTCCTCCAGCTCCTACATGAGATAGCTTCTGCCTGGGTTTGGCCAATGGTGGATATTAGGGGAGATTGCCAGGTGGGAGGAAGGGGGAAGCCAGGATGCTGTCTTCCCTGGTGATAGCCGAGTCTCCTGTCTGGTTCTCCTTTCTGGTTCCTGGGCTCAGATCACACTGTATTCTCCCTTTATTCCTTGATCCTAGAGCTGGTAGTAGCTTCCTGCTGTTATTAATCTCTGGGTTACTTCACCAATTCCTGCTGAGTTCTCATCTTCCTTCATTGCCTGGGAAACCAATCCCTGAATTCAATTCCCTCTGTTGAAAGAGGTTTCTGTTAGGTCTTGGCTCAAATAACATGATAAGGACAACTTGGGATGCTCAGGGTGTCATAAACACATGTAGTTCTCAATCGATAGGAGTAGCTATTATTATTATTATTGTTTATACTAATACTATTACCACTCCCAACCTTACAGTTTCTGCTACAAGTCCCCTAGCTCTCTTTAATCAGTGCTTAGGCCCTGCTCAGTGGGAGGTGGAAGCCTGCAAGCCCCTAGAAGCAGCAGAGGTGTGTGGTTGAGCTGTGCAGGCCCTGGAGAGGCCAGTCCTGGCTGCATAGTTAGATTAGGTGGACATCAAAGAGCAAAGATCACTTGGATGAGAGGGTCTGGGTCAAGTGAACATAGGCAGGCTGGGCCCCAGGTAAGACTTACAATCACATGGGAGTCTGAGCCTCTTACACACACTGGCTTGGTAATATCAGGTGTGTGGTTGTATGGAGGGGTAAACATCATGCCAAGGTAGCCTTTCTAGAGAGGTTGTGCATGGCCCAAGCTTGGGGAAGGAATGCTCGTTATCATAAAGCAAACTCCTTGCTCAGCTGTCCAGCGGGCTCAAGGTCCCAAGGGGCCTGGAGGATAGAACCAGGGTGGACCCTCCTTCGCAAGCCTCTGGTTGTAGTTCATCCCTATCTTGCTGCCTGTATGGAAGGCACCAGACTTTTGTCTGGCAGGTTCCTCTGTGGGCAACATTTAAAAAAAAAAATCAGCATTTTATTTTAGAATAGTTTTAGATGCACAGAAAAGTTGTAAAAATAATAGAGTTTCCATTTGCCCCCAGCCAGTATCCCCGTCGTTAACATCCTACCTGAGTGTGGTTCATTGGTCACAGCTAATAAACCAATATTGGTGCAGTATTATTAACTCAACTTTGTACTTTACTCACATGTCCTTCATTTTTTTCCTAGTTCCTGGATCTCACCCAGGATCCCATGTTACATTTAGTCATCATGTCTCTTCGGTGTCTCTTGGCCGTGACAGTTTCTCAGACTCCCGAGATTTTGGTGGGAGTCCTGACAGTTTTGAGGAGTATTGCTCAGGCATTTTGTAGGATGTTCCTCAATCGGGATTTGTCTGATGTCTTTCTCATGATTAAACTGGAGTTACGGGTCTTACAGGGAAAGATCCCAGCGGTCCAGGTGCCTGGGCAGCATGTTCACTCCAGCCAACCTCCTGCCGTGGCTGAGGTTGCTGCGGAAGTACCTCGTGTCTTGTGGGGAACAGTTCCACCGACATCACACACCAAGATCAAAAACAGGGGTTTCTACTCTCCAGTGCTTCCAGGCCATCATGGATCTCCAGCTTCTCGAGCATAATTGGTTCCCTGAGTACTCAGCATGAATATTAAATACCGCCTCATCCCTCCGTAGTAGTTTCTACTTGTGAGAGCACGTTCCCATGCTGTTTACCATTTGCTCATCATGAGAACTGCTCTACATAAGGACATCAGTTTCCATAATGTCACTTCATGACTTCTGGGCCACACAGCTGCTAGATGGTGGCTCGCCTGCAGAAAGGATCCCAGATGAGTTTGGCTTAATGTCAATAACCACATTTGTATCCCAGGGTTTAAAGAGTTAGTCCAGTGGGGCTCAGTGGCTCCTAGGGTGAGCCTTTTCACCGCGTGGACCCGCAGGTGGGGATTTTTACGCACATGTACCCATTCCTGGTTTCTTCTCCTGGCCATAGCTGGCCTCTCCTTCTGGGAGCTTTCTGGCTTCCTATTTTGTCCCAGCAGGAGATAGATGATTTCCTGGGTCTTTTCCTGGTGCTTTATTTCAGCAGGCTCCATAGCTGATTTGTGTATGACACGGATTCTCTCTTACCTGCTGTTACTTCTTTTCCT
The DNA here is from genome assembly GCA_008086735.1 of Cheirogaleus medius. Classification (NCBI taxonomy): domain Eukaryota; kingdom Metazoa; phylum Chordata; class Mammalia; order Primates; family Cheirogaleidae; genus Cheirogaleus; species Cheirogaleus medius. Next base: position 64,212,495 of record VBSM01003176.1, read on the forward strand.
TCTGAGACACTTACAGGTGCTTCCAGAAAGCTCAAGGAGCTTGTGAAATGTTCAAAGCACAGTTGGTTTTAGTTCACTTGAATTTTGTTGTTGATTTTGTGAACCTGGATTTTGTATACATGCTTCGCAGCGCTGTTGGGTGGGAGAGAGTTTTAGGTGGTTGCGGAGAATGAAAGGATTAGATGTCTAGACTCGGTTTGCATTCGTTGATACAGCTCGTGGCTGATGCAGGCATGAGTCAGCAGCCTGTGTCGGCTCTGGCTGGGCGAGGGCCTCCACACACATTTTAAAGATCATAGTCCTGTACAGACAATACCTTTCCTATCCTCTGAAGGAAGAGGAATATTCAGTTGTGCCAGGTTTAAGCTGAATATGGTGTTTGAGCTGACTATAGACTTTCTGAATCATGAAAATGTGGAGTTGCTTCTGTGTTCTTATTCCCTGAGCCTTTGTCTCAGTGTGAGAAAATAATATGTTTTGAGATCAGTAGAAAGAAATTTTAACTACAACTTTGGGTTCTATGGCTCAGTTAATAGGGAAACTGAGGCAGGGCAGAGGACTCCTCTGCTTTATTAAGGGAATTGTGGCTGTTGCTCAAATCCTAATCTGTATGTTTAGCACCCAGATCTCTGCATCAGCAAGAATCTGTGCCTTGGGTTGGTGATAAGTCACATGCGTCCACTGACACTCAGATGGAGATCCTGCCATATGCCCTTGCATTTGCTGGATGTTAAGAATGCAAGCTTGGATTCGTGTACTGGGTACACAGAAAAAGGTTGAAACAACCAACATCCATTCATCATCCAGCATGCATATGACTGTGTGTACTACCGTGAGAGAAGAGGGGGCCTTAGACATGGTTCCTCCATCACAGAATTCTGTGTCTCTTAGGAGGGTGGCTGTGTCCAGCAATACCCACAATACAAGGCAGAGTTTGATTTGCACCATATGCAAATACTGAGGGCTGCAGAGGAAGTTGTCATCTTACATTTATCATGTGTCTAAGGTATTATCTTAAAAGCAAAATATTGACAAAAACCCCTAAATTATTGGAAGCAAGAAACTATGACATATCCATGCAAAGGTATATTATGTGGCCAAGAAAAGCAACAGAGTAGGTTTATATATTATAAAAATATCTCCAAGACCTATTATTAATCCTATTGTTAATGCTATTGTTAATCAATAGCAAAAAAACTAATAACCTGATTTAAATATGGGCTAAGGACTTGAATAGACATTTCTCCAAAGAAGACATGTAAATAGGCAACAAGATTATGAAAAAGAGCTCAACATCACTAGTCATCGGGGAAATGCAAATCAAAACTATAATAAGATATCACCTCACACCTCTCAGTATAGCTACTATAAAAAAAAAGTGTTGGCGAGGTTGTGGAGAAACTGGAATCTTTGCACACCATCTCTAGGAATACAAAATGGTGCAACTACTATGCAAAACAGTATGGAGGTTCCTTAAAAATTTTGGAATAAAACTATCGTATGATCTAGCAATTGCACTTCTGAGTATTTATCCAAAAGAATTGAAATCAGGATCCCAAAGAACTATTCGCACTCCCATGTTCATTGCAGTGTTATTCAACAGCCAAGATGTAGAAACATCCCTAAATGCCCATTAACAGATGAGTGGATAGGGAAAATGTGGTATGTATACACAATGGACTATTACTCAGCCGGAAAATAGGAGACCCTGCCATCTGCAACAACATGGATGAAACTCGAGGACATTAAGTAAAATAAGCCAGTCCCAGAAAGAAAAAAATATTGCATGATTCCATTTACATGAGATATCTAAGGTATGCTAAATTCATAGAGTCAAAGAGTAGAATGGTGGTTGCCAGGAGCTGGGAGAGTTACTAATCAATGGGTATAACATTTCAGTTAGTCAGCACAATGGATCGTACACTGAAAATTTTGTTAAGAAGGTAGATCTCACATTACGTATTCTTAGCACAACAAAATAAAAAATTTTAGAAAGTTTTCTTAGCACAATGAAGACACTGTTAAGTGAAAAAGAAGGATGTAGAACAATGCATAGTCTTATCCTATTGTGTGGAAGAGGGATACATGTATATGTGTGTGTGTGTGTGTGTGTATATATATATAGCTTAAATTGTGTATGTATATATAGTATAGCTTAAAATATTTCTGGATGATTCACAAGAAACTGTGAAAATGGTTTACTTCTGAAGAGTGGAACTGTTATTTTTCATTTTATATCATTTCAAAGTATTTGATTTTTTAGAACCATGTTTTTAAATTAAAAAGTACCAATTTATATCTTTTTTAAAAAGGCTTTATAACATTTTTTGCTTTCCGACTGAGAACATCTTTCTACACATTGTAGACTTGTCTGATGTCAAGAAAATCTGGATATTTGTTGAAAATTTCAAGCAGGAACATAAACTCAGTGTTCTGGTGAGCTTTGTAAGCATCAGTGGAGGAAAAACCTCCTGTTTGCACATTTTTCATCTTTATGAATGTGGGCGGATATGTTTTTGTGTGTCTTTATGTAAGAATCTTACTAAGAATCTCTGACGGTTGGGCCTATTCGTGTCATTAAGTTTAATCAGGACTGAAGAGGCAATCGAGCATGTTGGTTAGATTTGTGGGGAAAGGAAGGGACCATCCGCTGGGTCAGTATTGTGGGAGGATGAGTATGTTCTGTTTTTCATAAGATGATTTGTATATTGATATTCCTGAGTTCTGTAGATTTGGGGATTGATGTATTGAAATTGGAGGCCCAGGGAAAAATAAAAAGTTTAGTCTCAAAGAGCACCTGATGCAGACCAGCGAATCTCTTAGTAGCAACATCAGCGTGCAACCTCACAGAGGGCCTGGGAACTCGGGTGGAGCTGCCCCGTCTGCTCTTTCCAGACGTTCCCCTTTGAGCTAAGCTGCTTTTCTCTCCAAATAGTTTCTAATGTGCTCTCTAATGTCATTTGGGCCAGAGAGTCTGGAATTGCCCTGTCCACTATGGCAATGGAGCATTTCAAATGTAGCCAGTGCAAATCGAGATGTGCTATAAGTATAAAAATTAGCAGATTCTGAAAACTTGGTGTGAAAAAAAAATTATGTGTGTTATCTCATTAATTTTTTTATCCTGATTACATGTGGAAATGCTACTACTTTAGATATCTTTGGTTAAATAGAATATATTATTAAAATTAAAGCCACCTGTTTCTTTTTACCTTTTTAATGTAGTTACTAGAAAACTTAAAAGTAGATGTTTCTATTGGACATTGCTGGTCTAGAGGAATTTCCAGAGCACTCTCTTATGAATTAAGTTGCCTGGCTGAGGCCTCTTAATTGGAGACCATTGCACAGTTCTGTGGCTGAGTATGATATTTTGCACAAGTGGCATTTTCCTGGAAGGGGTTTGGAATAAAATGTCAGTTGAGCAGAACTGTCACTTGAATGGCGGGAAGAGCTGGGTGGTGGGGTAGTAGAGGTGTAGAGTTTAGAAGCAGATTCTTTGGTCCTATTTTTCTTTATTTTGAAATGGGAATTGTAATTTCTACATCAATAATGCAGCCTGTATGGTCATTAAAAGAGCTCTCAGAAGATGGACTTGCAAAAAAAAAACAAAAAACAAAAAAACCCTGCTACCAATACTCTGGGTAAGTACGAGCAGTTTTCTTGTTTGTTTTTAGCAAAATAAACAGACAAACATGAACCATAGAGGGATCAAAAAATACACTGACTAACTTTTTGGGTTCCTGGACTTGGCCTGATTACATTTGCTTTAAGTTTATCTTTAATTGTATTTATTTTTCTCATACAACATTACTTTTTTAAAAAGGTTAATGGTCTTGTATTAGAAAAAAAAAAACCCTGGCATTTATAACTTGGAATGGACACAAATTGTAGTTTCCTGAGCAGCAGTGTTGATGGTTGTGCTCAAGTCCACGGCCACGGCCTCCTCTGCTGGCTCCAGGTCATGGATCAGAAGGTTTAAAAACAGACAGTCCAAAGATGCTCCCTTGCTAAAGGTTTCTTATTAAAAACTTGTGTGAATGGTGACAGCCTAACACTCATTTCACTCTAGTACCACGAAGACAACGCTCAACCAACATACTCGGGCATGCCATGAAGATATGTCATTGTCGCCATGGGTCGGAGCACACGGAAGTACAAGAGGACCATCCTACCAGCGGGGCTGCATCTCCACAGTTTATCCTTCACTCATTTTTCTGCATGTCATCCTGAGTTAAACCAATTTTAAATGTGTCTGTTTTCAGTAAACCAGCTATGACAATTGATACTAAACAAATCGAACTCAAACCCATTTGAATAGGTTTTGAATTTGTTTTTTCATTTTTCATTTTTAATACAAATATACCTGACTGTGCTCAATCATCAAGCTGCATGCACGAAAAACTGGCCCAGCCCTAACCATGTATTAATCATCAGCAAATGGAACTTTAAGGAGTCCTTATCATTAAGGTAGTACAAGTATTAATATTTATATTGTAAAACTGATGTGTGGCTTGGTCTTTAGGGGACAGGAACCACCAACCAATACATGCAGATTTTGTGTGTGTGGCCAGAAGGTACTTTTGACATTCAGTTTTGCTGTATAGAAACAGAATGAATAAATGAACTTTTTACCTTTTTTTGCAAAAGCTAAGTAAATGATTCAATTGATTCTTCTAGAGGGGGGAAAAGGAGTTGAACATAGGTCTTCATTTTGCAGTCACCATCTGCACGAATTCTTCATAGTTGACTTGTCTGTCTCCTCAATACCCAGACCACTTGCTTGAGGTGTAAACTAAGCTTTTAGTGAGGTGGTTTAATTAAGTATTGTCCTAAGTCACAAGATGGGTGGCAGGGGCTTAGGTGGTTGTCAGGGTTGTTGAGGGCGTCCATTGCATAGCAACCCTGTTCCCAGCCAAGATTGGAACAAATGGAGGAGTAAGATGGTGGAGTCACAGATGAAAGCACTCCTGTTGCTGGTGAGGCTAGTTGAAGGGCAGGCTCAGTGGGAAAGCCAAAAGGGTTTACTCACACTGAACCCAAGAATTAGGAAGACTCACCATCCTGGTCACTTGGGACTGAATTCCTCTTCCTCCCCTGGAAGACAACGAGAGGAACAGAGCTGAGTGTGGCCAGTTCGTTGTCCCCAAGCTTACTGATGTCACTATTGAAAAGTGCACCACTTCCCTGATAGAGGTAGGAGGGCCTGGGGAGGACAGGCTCACTCTCTCCACCAGGAAAGGAGTGGGAAGAAGCTTTCTCCCCAGTGGTGAGATTGCATTTTTAAAAACAAATACCTGGAAGCTTGCTAGGAAACAGCACTAGCTTAGTACAAAATATTTCCATCATTGACTTTGTTTCAAATGTGGTATCATTGTTAAAATTACCAAAAGTACCAAAATGCGGCATCATGCAGGGGTTTGGCTTATAACACTATGGGATGGCAAAGACTTCTTGAGTGCCGCAGCTGGCCCCCCAGGTGGCCGCCCAGCAGGGCTGGCTACATAATTCGCAGAGCCCAGTGCCAAATGGAAATGCGAGACTCCATGTGCAAAAATGATTAAGGATTTCAATAGAGCGACAACAGAGCATCAAACCAGCTGCAGGGGCCTTCCAAGTGCGGGGCTTTTGTGCAGCCTCGCAGGATGAAGCCAGCTCTGCCGCTCACCCACCCACCCACCACCCGACAGAATTCTCCTGGGCGCCTTCCACACACTGGGCACGCGCGAGTGTGGTCCATATATATTTTTTATTTTACCCTATGATGGGGATATTCCTACCTACACATTACAGTTGAGGAACATGTGATGGAGAGGGATTATATATCTTGCCCAAAGTCAAGTGGAGGAGCCAGAGTTTGACCCTACGTCTGACTGCCCCCACAGCCTATGTTCGTACCTACAGCACAATTCCACCCACCCAGCAGTGCCTCCCTCACCGTCACTGTATTACTGTGAAGTGAGTGCCAAGCAGGACCAGATGGGGGTGACCAGCCATGCCAGGGGAGGCTGGGCTGGGGTGCTTCTTAGAGGAGCCCAAAGGTTTTTGGTGAAGAAGAAGCGGAGGGTAATCTGGGGACCTTGGCATTGCTAGGGAACATGGACAGGCAGGACAGACTCTAAAGGGACCGCCTCGTTGATTATGCAGCTGATGACCTCGCACCTTTGTGTGGACCTGGCCTGCTTCTAAGGACCTTGCTATCTCTTCACTTTCATTTCCTATTTGTGTTAGAAACATGGCATTGCTCACTCCAGCCTCTCTGAGAAGCATAATAATTCCCGTGCTCTGATATTTTATTCATCCTCTCTCAAGCGAAAGACACAGCACAATACACAAAGAGGCACGCCAGCCATGGAGGAGCAGCCGAGTGTGTCTGTGCTTGAGAGATGAGGAGATGCAGAGAGGTTAAAGTGCTTCAGCAGGACCAGGGCCAAACAAAAAGCGCAGACCTCTGTCTGAGTCCTGGGAAATTGCCGGCTGCCTTTCTAATATGAAACATGTTTTCCTGGCCCGATTATGTAACGTGGGCTAGGTTGTTTTCTATTTTCTAAGATTCAGCTGGGCCTCCAGAAACATTTGCAATCCCCTGCCAAACATCAGTGGGTTCCTGATCCTCTGAGGATAGTGCAAACACCAGTATTTGCAGAATTTATCACCAGATCCTGAGGGTTTGGAAGCTGGCAGATTAGTTAAATGCGAGATGCCTCCAGAGCCTATGTGTGCACACGGCTCTCTGTTGAGATATCTTAGTATATGAATTAGATGAAGTTTGGAAATAATTCTCCTTAACCTTTCCTGGCGGTATGTGGGGTCCAGAGGGATTTTTCATACTTTATCCTATTATGGGACGAAAACAAGCTGCTCTAGGTGGGATGTGGGTGGGTGAACCCTGAGGGTGCAGAGATCTCTTGAGACAGCTTTCATTCGGTTGCTGCCCGTGTTTTGGGTCTCCTCCAGGGCTATGCGTTTTGCCTGTTAGCATTCAGTGGCGTTAAGAGTCCATGAAGAGTGAGGACAGATGGGAGGGAGGCGAGGCTGAGCTAAGTGCCCTGCTGGCAGCCTGCCACAGCCTGGCGTTAGCAGATTAAAACTCTCACCTGCGTCTTAGCCTCTCTCACCACAGGACACAAGACGAGGACACTGATCCTACCTCCACCAGGACAGCTGCGTCACCAATTAATTGACTGTGATAAACAGACGGTGGTGCCTTCACTCTTTGGCAGAAGGCAGGGAAGCATGCGCTTCAGGATACGTCAGTGCTGTCACTTGACTTTCTGTGACAGGGTGGTCTCTCCCCACGGGCTGGGTGACGCAGGCCCCTGGGTCCAGAGACACCTTCACTGAAGTCGCACGTACTGTGCACTTTCCACGCGGCAGCAGCCGCCCTGAATGCTTTTCTTGGATTCTCTCATTCGATCCTCATAACAACTGTACAGGTTTTACAGATGAGGAAACTGAGGGTCAAAGGTAGCCTGAAAGCAGAGCCCGTGACTCACTTCCCAAACAAAGGACAACAAAATTATAGTCGGGGCATTTTTAGTATAGGGCTGTATCTGTCAGTTATTGCTATGTAACAAGCTACTCCACAGTCTCGGGGGCAGGCGGTCATAGGCGTGTATTTTTTGCTGACTCTTCTGTAGGTCTGCCGGGTGGGCTAATCTCAGCTGGGTGTCTCCAAGCAGCAGGTTGGGTCTGGAGTATGTCCCAAATGTCTTATATCCTCCTTCAACCATTATGCAGGGTAAGGTGTATTCTCATGGCAACAGCAGAAGCCTGAATATGCAGGCAGTTCCAAAGCCCTGCTGGCTTTACTTCTGGAACATCCAGGTGACCAGAGCAAGTCATTTCACAGAGCCCAAAATCAAGCATCAGGGAAGTATATACTCCTCCCATGGAGGCAGTAAACATTGTCAAACAATCTACTACAAGGGTTCATTTTTTTATGTTCTAATTCTTTGGAAATGGGTCACCTGAGTTTGATATGGTAACTACTAACCAACATATTTCATGAACAAAAACACCTTATTTCTTCCATAAACATTTACAAAGGGACTACTATGCCAGACACTGAGACCAGTGGTGAGGACTGAGAAATTAAAGGGACTGGCCTAGTGGGGGATTAGACACAAGCGGTTTCAGTAACCATATGGTAAGTTCTCTTTCATCTGCGCAGGGAGCTAGGCTGCAAAGCCTCAGAGGAGGACAGAGAACGGCACTTCCCAGGTGGCTATTTCCTCAGACACGGCATGCGTTTGGTGCCAGGTGTTCTTACTTGTCGATAACCTTCACCCTGAGCTTTACCCAAGCACTGTTTTGCTCCTAAGACCTTTCATCTCACACACCTTCAAGGTTCCCAGAGAGGCACAGTCCCTGGGCAGTAGTAAGTGCTGTAGAAATGGTAGCGAATGTTGTTTTAGCAGCCAGGTTCCTTAACCTGGAACTGAAGTCCTTTGTGGGCGGACCCCGCCTCCTGTCCACATGCTTTTCCTGTTATTTTTCCGACATAGATCCTCTAGCGGTCAGCCCCTTGTTTTTGGAACATGCCGCTGGCAGCACTACCTCTGTGCTGTCGTCCCTGCCGCTCCTCTGCCTGGAATGTCCCCCACCTGGTTACCTCTCACTGCTCCTCCGTGACCAGCCGGGACACCTCCCCCCCCCAGAGCCTGGGCAGGTGCTCCTCCCCTGGGCTCTGGTGGCACCCTCTGTTTACCTTCGTTGCTCAGTAGAAGCCGTCTGCTGGTAGCTGGTTTCTTGCAAAGAGCGTGGATGCGTGAGGGCACACCGTGCCTGGCTCCCGGGAGAGACTCTCAAACCACGTTGGCTGAACCGAGCCCTCTAGTGTGTGACTGCGTGCAAATTGCCTAAACCTCCGCAAGTCTTGCTTTCCACTTCTGTAAAATGGGGATAATGATACTTTTATAAGCAGAGGTGAGGATTAAAGAAAGAGCTGTAATGTCTTTACCCAGGAGAAATAACTGTGTTCACACAAAAATATGCACGCGAATGTTTACAGCAGCTTTATTCATAATGACCCCAAAGTGGAAGGAGCCCAGGTGCCCTTCACCTGGTGAAGAGGTGAACTGTGGTACTTCCAGACAACAGGATGCCATTCAGTGCTAAAAAGGGACAAAATATCAATGTACATAGCAGCCTGGGTGAATCTGAAATGCATTGGCCAAAGTCAAGCCAGTCTCAAAAGGGTGCAGACTGTATGATTCCATTCGTAGAGCATTCTGGAAACCGTAGACCTACAGGCGCTGAGAGGAGGTCAGCGATGCGGGGGTGGGGGCGGGAGGAGGTATGACTCTGCAGGCAGTGTGAGCGGGGGGTGAGGGGGTGTCTGGGTGATGGAGCTGTTCCCAATCACACCACAATCCAATGCACAGAGTTACCCCACTCTACACATCTGTCAAAACCCATGGAATGTATATACATGCACGAGGAATATTCCTGCATGTAAAAAATATATTCAGGAAAAAGCAAAAAGAGAGGGAAGAATTGTAACTTTCAGCACAATGCCTGGCATGTGCTGAAGTGAGTCCATTTCGTAGTAAGAAGTGGATTATTCATTACAATTGTTTCTTGGTGCCCTCCCTCAATAATCAACGAGCTCCCGTTAGGGGGAATGTGTCCCCTTCAGCTTGGAGTGGGGGCTAATTTCAGACCACAGGGAAGGCTCATGCGGTCTGGTGCTCTCCACGCCACAAGCCGCATCCCCAACCCCTGTCCCAGAAGGACCTTGGAGCCCAGGTGAGGCTCTTGGTCTTAAACTGCACCGGCGAGCCCTCCTAAGGAGAGAGAATTAATAAACTCAAAGTCAGAGATTATTTGCCCATTGGCTTTGGTTTTCTGCCAGCCATGGAAGCTGCTTCTGATGAGACACAAAAGTCTCCCGGAGTGGAGCCCCCTGGGCCGTGTGGTGCACCCCTTCCTGCCTGCCGTCCCTTTCCCAGGCAGGGCTGAGCCCTCTCTGGTCTGGTGACTGCTGTCCTAGGCCTCCCAGCCAAGAAGCGCCAAGGAGTACTGGCTCCAAACCCAGCAAGTCATCCTGTGGACCCAGAACCTCAGCTGATTATCTGGCTGGGATTTGGCAAGGGTTTCTAAGGCATGCTGCTAGCAGGCACTCATTCGGGGAGGTTTAAAAACAAAATCCCAGCTAAGCATCTTTGTTCCTTTACTGAGCTGAGGCCCAGGCGCCCACACGCCAGCCCTCCCTGCTGTAAAGCAGGTTCTCTCACATGTCCTGTCCCGGGTGGAGCACACAGGACCCCCAGGTGCAGACCTGGCACAGCCTGGGAGGAGGAGCCCGACAGCATGTCCCCAGCCAGCCTCTGCTCTCCAGCCCCGACTTGCCAGGCATTCTGCAGCCCACCCCAGTCTGGTTTTCTCCCTGGTCATTGGTGGCTCCCTTGCTGAGGTCACCTGTGACCCTCGCGTTGACGGATCTGGAGGGTGCCCGCCATTCCCATCTGCTCCGTCGCAGCACCGGCCGGGTGTCCACACTCTGCTGGCACACCTGCCGAGCGGCTGCGAACCCCCTCTGAGGTCGCTCCTGCTCGACCTCCTCAGACAGCTGCAGCTTCTCTATGTGGCCTTGAGACATGGGCGTTGCAGCCAGCCCACTCCTGGCCCTCCTCCTCTCCCTCGAGATCCCTGCCCGCCCAGGGCCCCAGATGCCACCGCGTGCTCTGGCCGCCTGGCTCCCCAGGGCCTCCTTCCAGCCCACATCTCAAATACCTCAGAACTCAGCGTGACTAAAGTCAAACCCTTAACCCTTCTCCCATCTGCCCCTGCAATTGGCCTCACCTCAGGGCTGGCATCTCGGCCACTCGCTGGCTCAGCCTTAATGCCCCCTCACCTCCCGTGTCCAGTCATTGTCATGCCTTTGAGCTGCCTGCCCCCTTCTCTTCATCTCCGCTGCTATCACTCTGCCTAGGCCACCTTGGCCACCGTGACGTAACGTAACAACACGAGGCTCTCTGTGCCCACTTGTGCCCGCCTTCCTGCTAGAGGCTTCCTCCACAAAGCTGATGGCGTGATCCTTAAACATACAAATCTGATTTGCACTGCTTAAACTCGCCCCTTGGTTTTGCATGAGTTGAGTGACTTTGGCGTCGGCCTTCGAGGCTCCAGCCCCACCTTGCCCTGCCCTACCTCCTGTCTTGCTCACTCAGCTGCCACCACCCTGGGTGAACTCACTAGCCTCAGGGCTTCCTCCATCCCAGGCTGTGCCCCACGCCCCATCCCACCCCTCTGCCTGCTTATTCCTGCCCCTCATTTGAGTCTTAGCAGAAATGTCACTCCATTGCTCAAGTGGACCTGACCCCACCCTGCCCCACCCTGCCCCACCCCATGAGCTCACCACAATCCAGCACTTGCCTGGACTGGGAGTGTAGGTTAGTCTCGTAATGACACATGTGATGCCTGGTAGTGCCTGGGGAGCATCGTGAGGGCAGGGAACCCTCACTCTGTACCCTTGGTGCTTAGTGCTGGGCCCGGTGTTTAGCAGGCCCTTGGTAAGTGCTTATGGAGTGAGTGGAACTGGATAAGGGGGACTGGTTGAGGTCGGGGCAAGAGAAGACCTGACTCAGCCTCACCACTCTCTGACCCCAAACCAAGAACACCCCATGAGAAGCCGATGCCATGAATGCCTCTTAATGGCTCCTTTTTCTCTGGGACTCTGTCCTGCTGGCTTCCGCAGGTAATCTGGTCTTTTAAACCATCTTTATATACTTTGTAAGGTCAGTGTGTGAGTCCCCTGGGCTCACTATGGGATGTTTCTGTTACCGTACAAAAGGAGAAGTACCAAAGGGTATTCACCTGCGCAGCTGTCTGCTCCGAACATCTGCACCAGTCACCTCCCAGAGGCAGAAGGGCAATGATCCTCTCCAGCAGATAGGACAACTGGTGGAAGCACATAGCCCACTGGCGAGTCACCAAAGTGGCTTTCATTCAAGGTGGCTTTGAAGGTTTCTTAATGGAAGCTTCAATCAGTTTTCCTATGCTAAGTTTAAAAATTGCAATATATTTTTCTCATCCAAAAATAATTGTCTTTAATGCTATTAAAATCTATCATACTCAAGATATTGTATACTTTCGAGAATACTCCGAATCTAACATTTGGAGGCTGGACGCGTGGTTTCAGCAATGCTCTCGGAAAACTCAGCGCCTCTCCTTCAACAGTACCTGGGCTTGACACAGTTTTACGTCCCTTCTTAATTAGTTTATAGAGAGAGATTTGCTTCAAGTCCTGTACCCACGTAATAATAGTTCTTGCTGCCATATTTAGAAGACTATCTCCAACATAAATTCCACTCCCAAATCTTTCTCGTAATGAACCTCCATGGATATAATGAGTTCTTTGGAAGAAAGGCATTGTGTAAATTAAAAATACTAATGAGTCACAATGATAATGAATTATTTTCCTTATTACTGGGAGCAGGACTAACCTTGGGTGAATTTTCCAGTAGCTGAAGGTGCCTTCCCTACACCTACGCCTGCCCTCCCCTGAGATACTCTAAAATATCTCTCCTCCTTTTTTCTCTCATCCAAACCCTTCATCCCACGAATGTCCCTGATATTAGCTAGGAAGTCTTGGAGGAAAGGAAGTTACTGAACTAGTTCATGCTAAGATATGAATGACTGAGAGCCCCCATTAACCACTTCCAGTGATGCCCACCCTGTATCTTTCCAGAGACATTCTTATTTTAAAATGTAGCTCATTACCCTAGGAGAACTGGTGGACTTCCTCACTAACATGAGCTAAGTGTCTTAGGAATAGTTTGGTTACAAGTAACAGGAGCCCACTCAAGCAGATTAAACAAAAACGACTCATCAATGGGCTACAAGGGCAGCCCTGTAGGACTCAGTGGCAGAGGCACAGCTGGGCTGTGGGAGGGATGGGACACAAGTGCTCCAGCAACTGCAGTAAACGTCTGTTTCTCTGGGCCTGCTGTCCACAGACCCATTACACCGCTTCCTTTTCTGCCCCACTCCGGAGGCAGCTCTCTGCTCGTCCGTGCGTGTGGGTCAGATGCGGCTGCCACTGTGTCCGCCTGTCCTCCAGTCAAGGGTCCCGTTCCCGCAGCGTTGTGGGGAGGGTTTGACTGGCAGAGCTTGGATCAGGTGTCACCCCCGGCTCAGTCCATCTGCCTACAGGGTTAAGGCCACATGGGACTAACACCGTGCATGGCCCAGGGCAAGGACTCAGGTGTTTGTGGGTATTATAAACAGGATGTGTGCAGGGCGTGTCTCCAAAAGACATCTACACCAGGCTGATGAGGTTTTTTTGTTTTGTTTTGTTTTGTTTTTTACCTAATTTGGTGGGGAACCTGGAGTGTTGAAGGAATTTGGGGGTCAGGAGAGTGACATGGGCTCATGCGTAAATGACAGGTCCTTGGTTGCTTCTGTGTGGCCAGGCAAGGAGTGAGCAGCACCGTGTCCACTGAGGGAACAATGACTTACGAAGACTGGCGTATGTTCCTTCTCCCTTGGCGCTGGTCGGCGCTCAGCGTGGCTTAATGACTCGAGAAAAGGGAGATTTGCCATCAGTTTTCCACTTTGTGTGGGCTTGCTGGGACTTCGGATAAGTCATCGGACCTCTCTGAGATTCTCTAATTCTAATTCTTTTAGTAACAGACACACACACATACATCTTACATAGACACATATCTTACTTATATATTTCATATTATTTTAGCAGATTATTCCATTTGCTGGCCTGAAAGAGAAGGACCTCAAAAGTCCTGCTGGGAGGTGGGAGGATTATAAATTGCTTGTAGCTGGAAAGAGAGCCGCCTCGTCTTCTCAGGGAGGGCAGTGCCTGCTGGCTGCGAAGAGGTTTACATGCCTGGTGGCCCAGGAGGCCAGATGTGAACAGAAACACACACTGGCTCACCTGGGAGGTAGGTGCCCTTTTTGTGGACTTGGGGAAAGGGAGACCTTTAAAAGATCTGAAAGCCCTATTGCTAGAAACTGCTGGTTCTCTAGGATTTTTTTTTTTTTTTTTTAAGCACCTACCACCTGGCTGTGCCCTAGAGGAGAGAGTATTAATATTTGGCAGGGATGAGTGGCCCAGCTAAACCTCCTGCTGGTGACTGTGTTAACGTCTAAATTGATACAGGTGTGTTCTCACAGAGGCTGCAGTGGAAAACAAAAGCCCCCCACATTTCCCAGGGAGGAAGGAGGTGCGGGGGGCTCACCCCAGCCCTCCCCGACCGGAGGGGAGAGGAGCTGCCCCCGGCAGGCGCAGGAGCCAGCCCAGCGCCAGCTTTCATTTCCCGCACTCGAAGGAGTCATTTGTGACAATCCGTCAGGGCAGGCTGGCGGGGCAGACTGCTTTTGGCAGAAGTCCTTTCTACTTCTCGCAAATTAAATCACAGAGAAAGCCACCAGCAGCGAATTCAAAGAAAGTGTCCGAGACCACTGGGTGGAGGTTAACAGCTGTTAGTGACCCAGGGTTCAGGAGACTTTAAAAATCCACAAACACGAACAAGGCAGGCCCTTCCAAATAAATTGGGATGTGAACACCGAAGAATGCCGTCTGGGATGAAAGCCACAACTCAGAATTACAAATAATACGGCAATAGCATGACAGAACCGGGCTGCCCAGAGAACATTCCAGTCCTCACAGGACATACACACATTTTTATTTCACCATAAAACCCTCTGATCCTATGAGGTGGGCTGGCCGGCTATTATCTCCCTTCCACAAGTAAAAATAAAAAAACCAAAGCCAAAAGTGCTACCGTGTTTGCTCAGGGTCACCCTGCTCGTAGGTGCCGGAGCCAGGGTCAGACACGGGTCCCTGGCTCCACCTGCGGTGCCCTTTCTGCGGTGCCGGCTGGCCCTGCGAGCTGAGCGCGGCTGCGTGGGAGGCAGGGGTGCGGGGAGCCGCCGTGAGAGCTGGGCAGGCAGGGACTGAGGCATAGCCCGCCGCCTGCCGCTGTAGACCCATTCCTCGATTGTCGCCTCACTTTGGGGAAAGGGGCTTTACATCTCCCCCTTTTTTAAACACAAGATAATACATGTTCATTGTTTTAAAAAATACAGATATGTATAAAAAGAATGTAGAAATGATAATTCCACCATTCAGGCATGAACACTTTTTTTTTTTTGAGACAGAGTCTCACTCTGTTGCCCGGGCTAGAGTGCCGTGGTGTCAGCCTAGCTCACGGCAACCTCAAACTCCTGGGCTAAAGCAATCCTCCTGCCTCAGCCTCCCGAGTAGCTGGGACCACAGGCATGCGCCACCATGCCCGGCTAATTTTTTTCTCTATATATTTTTAGTGGTCCAGCTAATTTCTTTCTATTTTTTTTAGTAGAGACGGGGTCTCGCTCTTGCTCATGCTGGTCTCAAACTCCTGAGCTAAAACAATCCATCCGCCTCGGCCTCCCAGAGTGCTGGGATTATAGGCGTGAGCCACCGCGCCCGGCCCAGACATGCACACTTTCAACATTTTAGTACACCAAAGTATTAGTATCATCCTTGCACACATTTTCTCTTAATTTCGACACATCTTTCCTCGCGAAAATGGAATTGTGCTGCTCCCACTGTTTCTGTAGCGTCTCAATTCCGTAGATATATTATGAAAGTCTTTCCATGTCAAATACACTCCAACAACATTTTCCTCATTCCATTAAAACGTTGTATGTATATTTCTTGATTGCAGAAATAGCCATAAAATTATATGCTCATTGTAAAAATATTCAAATCCAAACAGTACAGAAATGTATAGCAGAGGAGGTAAAGGTTTTACTTAACGCCACCCTTGAGACATGAGCAGTATTGTTAAATTTCATATTTATAAATTTCCATGCACAGAGTAGACACATATGTATATATTTTCCTTCTACAAAGTGGACTGATATAGCATTTTGCAGTTTGCTTTTTCCCTTCCTGTACCCCCGTGGTGTGGACGTCTTTTCCTCCCAGCACACGATGCTCTAAGGCATCTTTCTGCCAATCCTGGGGAAGAGACCAACTGGCCGGCGACAGCAACGCACAGCCAGGTGCAGCACTCGGATTGCAGACTCCTCTGCAGGAGGGAGGCGCACGCACCGCAGGCGCCGCTCGCCCTCTCGGGAGGGCGGGTGTGGGTGGCCAGGCTCCACGTCACCACCGTCAGGGATCCCTCAGTGGGGTTTCTGTGGGACCCCGCCTGGCAGGATGCTTTGTGCCTCTCAGGTGTGTGTGTTCTCACGGCTGGCCTGATCCCTGCGCTGGAGAAGGAACACGATCCCCAGAGTGCTGTGTCCACCTGTGGGATGTCTTGAGAGGAACGGGCTTTGCTTCTGCTGGGAAGTCCATGGGGCTGGGTTTGCTGCCTGATGGTCCTCAGGGGGCTGTTCTGTCCACACTCACGGGGTAAACCCAGTTATGCGGGGGGCTAAAAGGAGGTGGAATGCGCCAAGAGCCACATCTGAGACCCCAGCCCTCTCTAAAGGTCCCCAGCTGCCCTGGGAGACAGGGGAGGGAGGGCTCTGAAGGCGAGGGTGGCCGGCTGCTTGGGGTGGTGGCTGTACTTCCCAGGGCCTGTCCTGCTCAGATGGGAAGGGACAGGCTAATGGGGCCTGTTCTCGTCCAGTGGGTTTAAATGCAGTGAATCGGAGAAATCAGGAAAAAGGCGGTTTATATAGCTGCCTGCTCCTTGCTGTAGGGGCAAAATTATGACACTCTCCCCGAAAAAAAGATGTCCATGTCCTCCTGCCTGGAGCCTGTGAATATGTCACCTTTACCTGGCAAAAGGGACTTGGCAGATGTGATTTAGCTAAGCATCTTGGGATGGGAAGAGTCTGATTATCTGGGTGGGCTCAGTGTCATCACAAGGTCCTTCCCTGCAAGAGGGCAGAGCCGGAGAGGTGACGGTGGAAGCAGAGGTCTCAGTGTGTGGCCGTGAGCCAGGACTGCCGGCTGCCTGTCGGAGCTGGAGAAGGCAGGGAACAGATTCTTCTCTGAAACCTGTAGCAGGGACACGGCTCTGCCGACACCCAGATTTTAGCCCCATGAGCCCCATCTCAGACTTCTGACTTCCAGAACTGTAAGAAGAAACATCTGCGTTGTTTTAAGCTACTAAGTTTGTAGTCATTTGTCACAACAGCAACAAGAAAACTGATACACTGCTCTGCAGGTAGAGAAGAATGGGAGGATGCCACGAGCTTTTGTTTGCAAATCTCTATTCCGTTGATTGCAGATTAACAGTCTGCTCAGGAGGAATGTTGGTTCAGAAATTGAATACCAACGATGTGCAGTCAGAAAGAAGAGCATTAAATGGAACTATGGTCTATGCATAAAACAAGGTAAGTAAGGTGGGTTTCCCAAGACTGCATTTTACTAAGGTGCCACGTGGGTTCTTTTCCAAGGAAGGCTTACTCTGGGCTGCGCATTAACAGGACCTTAGAAGTTCACAGCAGCACCAGAAAATGTTCCCCGACCAAGAGATCACACCTTTCTCCAACAGGAGACCTGGGTTGGCCCTCAGCACCATCCTGGGAGGAGCCGCAGAAGCTGCCACTTCCCTTCTCTGAGTTTCCTCAGACCCACACAGAGGAGGGACATCCATTGCCTTGCGCAGCTCAGAGGGAATGAGGACGGCAGGTCCCCCCTCCAGGCCCCCCCCCCCCCCC
>VBSM01003176.1:64230123-64244382 GCA_008086735.1 Cheirogaleus medius
CCTGGGCACTGGCTAGACAGATGCTGCAGACACAGCTCTGGGCTCCCCGGGCTCTCTTTGAAGGGCATGTACATTCCATTTTGAAGAGCTGAAAGGGCAAGAGTCCAGATCCCATGCCCGTTCTTCATAGAGAGTGGAGTTATATAGGTCGAACATCCCTAATCTGAAATCTGAAATGTCCTGAAATCCGAAAATTTTTGAGCACCAACATGATGTCCCAAGCAGAAAATTCCACACCTTTGATTTCTGATGGTTTAACGTACACCAACTTTGTTTCATGCACAAGATTATTAAAAATATTGTATAAAATTACCTTCAGGCTATGTGTATAACGTGTATATGAAACATAAATGAATTCTGCATTTAGACTTGGAATTTCATTATGCACATGAAAATATTCCAAAATTCCCCTGCTCCCCCCAAAACATCGGAAGTCCCAAACACTTCTGGGCCCAATCATTCCAGATAAGGGATACTCAACTGTACTGCCATATCTCAGCTTATTACAGATACATTTAAAAGCCTGCTTTGTATAATGTCCCATTTACAGTTCTTGCCTTAAATTCACCTGGTTGGGCGCCCACATCGTCTGCAAAGCCAGCGCCCGCAGCAGCCCCCCGGGTGCTGTGTGTTTCTCAGGGGGCCTGTCCAACGCTCTGCCCACCTCCACCTCTGCCACCTGTGTGCCCTGGGTGTGCCTCAGTTTTGCTCCCTGACTGCAGACCGAATCCTAGTGGATGACTTCTCATGGCTCCAAATCCTGACATTTGAAAGAGCCATAATTCTTGACAGTTTTCCCAGAGGACCCGGGAATAAGCCAACCACTCATCATAAATGCAGCCAAAATGGGATTCTTTGTAAAGCATGACCAAACTGCCCTGGGTTGGGCTGTAGCCTAGATGCAGGTGAGGTTAGGTTTGAGGGGTGAGAAGTATTGAATGATCTTTGTTGTTTATGACTGATGTGTTCTCTAAGCGTCTCCAGTACGTTTGCTGGACTCCCTCTAAGGCAGGAGTGAGTTTCCACGTTAGGTGAACACCCACTCAGCGCCAGCCGTGCTGAGAGCCCGAGTACGACAGTGAACGGGGCAGTTACCACCCCTGCCCTCACCGAGCAGCAGAGAACAGAGTCACACAGGCGACTGTGGAAGAACGAGAGCTAGGCACCGAGGGATTTGATTTCACGGGGGCAGGGCAGGCCCCAGTCAGGTTCCTTCCTCCCCAAGGTGTTTGCCTCTTGTGGAGGGGGCAGACCTAGTGCCGGGTCCTTGGGGAAAGGCCGATTCCAGAGGGAGGGGAGGTCAAAGGGCCACGCGCCCTGCAGAGTCCACGGGTGGGCAGGGGCTTGCCCGTGCGCCCGTTGCCGGCGCCCTGCCTCGCACCTAAGGGTGCCTTCTCTTTCCCACTTACCCCTCACTCCTGTCCAGAGGCAGCAAGTGGTTCGCAGGCGCAGGGGCCCACGTGCACCCGGCCATCCATTTCTCTTCGGTGCGTCCAGCTCCAGGTACGTCGTAGCCTTTAATTGCTGAGCTGCTTACGTTTCATCTAAAAATACCTGAGCAGCCACAGGACTCAATCTCCCCAGGAATGACCTAAAACCAGTGTAATGAGGACTGAGGAGTCGCTTCATTTCCATTTAAGTGGGGACACATTGGGGACTAGAGCGGGAGAAGCCCCATCTTCAGAGGTGGAGCTTTTATGTCCAGCTTGCCTGTGCCCGTCAGGGAGGGGATGGTGGGGGTGAGAGGGGCCCTTCCCGAGTGCCTTCCTGACTACAGCGTGTCCTGCTGTGAGTGGGAGCTGGTGACCACTGTCGCTTCCACGTCAGAGAGGAATGAGCAGAGGCTGAGTGAAGTCCGTGGGAGAGGCTTGGGGACCTGGAGATGGGCCCAGGCCACCTCACCACTCCGCAGGTTTTTGGAAACAATGAGTGACAAAGGTAAGTGATGACCACAAGGACATAGGGGGAAACATCTGGAAGTGTGGCGGAGTGGCAGCGGGTCTGCCCCACCCACTCTGTGACCTCGGGGCAGCTCACCTGGGCTCCCCGCAGTTTCTTCCTCCCCCTAAACAAGGGAACTGAAACCAGCCGCAGCCACAGCAAACACTCCGGGGTGCACCCGAGGTGCCAAGAGCTGGTCTCCGTGATGCCCGTATGTTAACCCACCTGTCCTCACAGCCCCTGTGGAGCCGGCACTGCTATTTCCTCACCCTTATTTACAAATGGGAAACTGAGGCACAGAGACCCTGGGACCGCCCAGCTGGCCCTGGCCCCAGGGTTTTGGGAAGCAGGCGCTCTCACGCATTGCTGCCGCGACCTTTCTGAAAGCCACTATGTATTAGAGGCCTTACCATTAGTATGTACAGCCTTGGAATTCATCCTAAGAAATATGGATATGGAAAACAAGGTTGCTCATCCAGCGCTGGTGAAAGGAGATGCAGTTAATGAATTATGGAACACCCGTACAAAAGAAACCTGTTCAGGGCTGAAAACCCTGCTGTCGATAAAGGCCTATGGAAGAAGAGAACTGTCTGCACTATATCATTAAGTGAAGATTTCAAGTTCTAAAATAGTACACACTTTATCATTTTATTTTTGTCGTGATCACACCCCTATAGAAAGAGGTGTACATTCGTGCTTTGTGGCATCCCGTGGAGACCTCTCTTGGGGACTTGGCAGAAATGAGCCCTCTGCTGCACAGATCTGAGGAAGTGCTGCAGTCTTCTGTCACAGACACAGAAGGGATGTTCTCAGCACAGTGCACCAGGGGAGACTCAGGCTGGGCGTGCTGCTCAGAGCGCGTGGCTGCTCAGCTCTTCTCACTTCCTCGTGGGAGACGTGCTCGGTTCCACCTGGCCATGGCTTCAGTTCCAGCAGGCCGTGCCATGGGGAGCCCCTTGGACTCCCGACTACAGCATTCTGTCAGCCCCAACATCAACTCGTGTGCTTACAAAATCCCTCCAGCAAGCCTGCCACCTGGATCTGTCACCTGGGCTAAGGTGCAGTTTGCCATCTGTGTCCCCAGGTTGGGGAGCAACGCTCAGGTGCAGACCACTTGTCTGTGGCCGTAGAGGCCGGGGCATGTGGACAATTGTCTCTGAGTGCTCCAGCAGAAGGCTTCAAATTCCTTTTTTTGCTCATTAGTATATCCTAATTTTTCCACAATAAGTATTGTTTCTGCAAAAATTAAAAAAAAAATGTTTATTTTGAATTTTAAAAAGGAGGGCGTTAGAATAGATGATCCCTTCTATCTCTAAAACTCGATGATCTTAGTAAGGCTCTTAAATGTTGTTTTTTCTGGTTTCTTCCCCTCCTTGGCTTCACAGGAGAACTATTTTGTTTCCCAATGTGCTCACTTCCGAGACACTGTGTTCTCGGAGGCCTGGGGGAAAACGGGGGTGTACCCTGCAGCCAGGACGCGTGGCTCCGTCCCTCCTCAGGGACCGGGCAGGCCCAGGCTGGAGGCCACCTGTGGGGCAGGGCTAGGCTGGGGGCCATGGCCAGGCAAGAGCATCTCTCTGCAGCCCGGGGGCGCAGGGGTGCAGAGGGAGGGAGAGGCAGAGAAGCTTGGCAGAGGGAGTGAAAAAATTCTTTCCCTTCTTACTATACTCCTCCCTAAAAAGAAGAAAATGCTAAAATGGTCCAAGAAACCAACAGCCAGGAACCTCTGAGAAGTTAGGCTCAGTTGGGGGAGATTAGCACCCAGGAGGCAGAGCCCCAGAGTTTGGTCCCCTGGGGCCGCAGGGTGGGCCCCGCGCCCGTGAGAGCCGTTCTCAGGATGGGCAGGGGGCTCTGCGGCCACTCTGCTGGCGGGGAGGGGCTGGCCTGGGTGCTGGGGTCTGGAGCCCGGGGACATGGTGACCCAACTGCACTCTCAGGCTCTGGCGGGTGACACTTTCCACCAGGCAATGCCTCAGGGGCTTTATAACAAGGTTCTTTGGAATCAGTTCTGATCAGCTTGGAGAAGTGTGATTTTCAGGTAGAAAGAGAGCAGCGTATGATCCCCTTTCATTTTTGATCCTTGCTTTGGGATTAGAAAGAAGTCAGCTGCACGAAGTCCCTGCCACAGAGGATGCTGAGCTACCCCAGCTGCTCTTCGTCCCCACCCCCACCCCCCGGTGCAAGTCCTCCCTGCAGGGCTCCAGGCCAGGCTGGGGGGCCCTGCCCTCTGCAGCAGCCACGCAGCCCAGCAGCCACTTCTTCCAAGGTGGCTTCCTCCCTGGCTCTGCAGGCAGGGACACAGGGCTGGGGCACAGCCGGCCTTGGAGGTGCACCCTCCCTCCCGAAAGCCAGGCAGGACTGTCCCCTCCTTTCCCCCGGGCTGCGCTTGGCTTTGTGGACGAGATGCTTCCTCTGTCTGTTGGGGTTGGCTTGGGGAAGGGTTGCACCCCTGATTTTGCTCCCTCCTTCCTTTGATCTTTCTGAGCTTGGTGGGTCCCTTGAAGGCTTGTGATGACCCTGTCAACAAAGGCCTGGGCAGGGCCGTCCTGTGGGGTGGGGGTGGAGGCAGCTCCTACCTTGGGGCGAAGGGCAGTCTGGGCAGTTTTCCAAGCAGCAAAGCCAAGGGGGCGACCGTGGCCCTGCTTCTCCTCTTGTGGGAGCAGTGCTCTGTTCAGGTTTGTTCTCTATGGCGGCAGGCTCCCAAGGGGACAAGCTCCGAGAGGAGGTGGCGTGAGAGTGGATGCCGTTAGAGAAGAACACTTGACCTTGGGCGGAAACCAGGCTCTTCTCTCTGGTTCTTTCCTCTATTCTTGATGAGAATCACCCTTGCTCGGGTTATTAAGAAGTGCTGGTGACCCTGGGTGGCCACGAGGATGGTTGTGCCCCTTCTCGTTGGTCGCCCACGTGTGGCTCCTCTCCGGCCTGGCTGCCACCTGCCGCTTGACCCAGGCCTGAAGCCACCTGCGGATCCAAGCCTCAGCCCCGACCTCTCTTCTCCACTAGGCCTCCCTCTGGGAGCACTTCACATACAGCCCGTGCTGAACCTGTGTGGGACCCTCGAGGGCGGGATGGTGTCTAACACCCGAGGAGGGGTGGAGAATGCCCTGCCACCTCCTTCCCAGTAGGTGTCAGTTCAGTGACTGATGGGGGCCTGAGCAGCCACAGGGACAGAGGCGCATCTACGCTGCCACGGTTCACACACCTCTGTTGTTCCCTCTCTTAGTTCAGAATCCAGTCTCTACACACTGGCCTTTTGCTAGAACATACTCCTCGCTGGCTAAAGAGGAGAAACTCATAGAGATCCTAGAACAGCTGGCTCAGAAATTTAACGAGGCCAGGCCAGGCCCAGCACGAGCCAGAGTCACCTTAGAAGATACCAGAAGGTGTGGTCTAGGGGCCAGGGAACAGACCCCACTTCAACTTCCCCAGACACCTACAAGGAATGGAAACTTTTATTTTAAAATAAATAGGACTGGGGCCACGAACAAGCTGACCTTGATCTTCTGCAGCAGGCTCTTTTCTCATTTAAGTCTCTCCCTTATTTGAGAATGTGGTTTTCTAAAAAATTTGTTTTAAGATTAATCAACCTTGTCAGACTGAGGGGCTGCAGGGCTGGGAGGAAGAACGAACACCCTTCCTGTGGACTCTCCCTCCTCCCCTTCTAGACGCCTCCAGCGTCGGGGGCTGGCCGCGGCGCACCCCTGCACCGAGGAGAGGCTGGGCACCGCCTTTGCCCGCTGTGTCCCCAGGAGCACAGCACGGCCAAGGGACGAAGCGTATTTACATAAACAATTTAAATGAGACCTAGTTTACATTTGCTGAGGATTGGGAGTGGCTTCAATAACGCACCTGGCATTCTGGCACTACACTCTGCTAAAACCTCTAAATCACATCATTTTTTACCTCTTAGTGACCTTAGGGACAGCTGTAGAAAAACCAACAAGCAGACCTGGAATACATCTACACACGTCCTTGGTGTTCAGGGTGAAATAACCATAACTCGTCGCCCATACCAGAGGAAAACTCAGGTGATGCAGCTTCTTGGCGGTCCTTGAGACGCTCAGGATCCAGGGCTCGTCAGCCAAGGACCCCAGGCTTGGGACTTCTCTGGGCACACTTGCCTGAAAAATCAGTGTCCACCTGACAGGAGGCGCTGCTGAGCGAGCCCCGGCTCCTTGTCTGCAGGAGGAAGACAGGGCTGGGCCTGGGGCTGCCCTGCCAGCGCCCCCTGCCTGTCCCACAGCATGTGGGCCCCTTGGTTTCTTTGCACCTATTTTCTTCTCCATAAAATGAGCCTCTATTTGAAAGAGGCTTTCCCTGGCTGTATTTGCCCTGAAGTCTTTTCTCCTCATTTGGAGAGTTTATTAAACACAGAAAAAGCAGACATATGAAAGATAAAATAAAAAACCCTCCGTGGCCACAGCCACATGCTGCGTGTGCGTGGTCTGTGGTAAACGGTGGCTCCCCTTCGTCTCCCGACGGTGGCTCTCCCTGAGGTCTCAGCAGCCGGGCACAGTGGTCTGGAAACTACCCCCTGCCCCCAACTGGACAGAACCCACAGGGGCAACACCAAAGCAGGTCGTTGGCGTGCGTGTGGTCACGTGCAACAACAATGATAGCACCGCAGTTGCAGGAAGGTTTTCACAGAGATTTATTTAAGCCACAGAGGCGACTCTGCACTGAGTTGGCCACTGGTGATGGCCACACGCACGTTTTGGTTAGAGGGAAGCACAGCGGGAGAGAGCAGAGTGAACACATTCATGACATTCAGCAGCATTTGAACGTAGGCCGGGCTACAGGCATGTCAACATGACAGGAAGTTCTTGCTCACCATCCCCTCATCACATTCAGGAAGTCAATGTCAAGACTGGTTGGTCTGGTTGGGGGGATCGTGGCAGGCAGCGTGGCGGAGGCCAGTGGGGTTGAGCGGGAGCCACACTGGAGAAATCTGTCCCAAAGCCAGGCTTATTACATTTGCAGCCCAGCCCCGTGGGGAGAATCTCGTCGTTTCAAAAACAGAAAGAGATATCTGTACGGTAACATGCCCGCTGCAGCCAGGTCCAGATGTGGGCTGCAGCCCGGTGGATGCACAGGATGGAAGAGTCCGGTCCCTGGTTATTGACACAGTGGCAGGTAGGCACAGACGTGGGCCAGCACCTTCCCTCTTGTCCAGTTACTAACAGTTTTTGTACTTTTCATACAAAGATTTTTTTGCGAAATGACAGTACCTTGAAACACAAAGTCATTTAAAGAGCAAGGCAAATGGTATAAGATATAAACATGTAAGTATAATGGTTAACAGTGACACTAGTGTTTTGGTCCATACTTCGTACTGGCATATGCCACGGACATAAGGCTGTCGTCCATTTAAATGATAAAAAGTCTATATAAGTGAAATGCTTTTTTTTCAAACCATTTTCCCTTTTTGTGAGTTATAGATCACCTTCTCATGCATCCCAGAGAACCAAGGAAAATAAAAGAGAAAGAATCATAAATGTCAAGGTCACTTCTGAGTCTAACTTCTGAACCAACCTGCAGTTCCCTATCACGTACTCTCCCAAGAAGGCCAGATACTCTTCCTGACTCAGAAAGGTGGATATTTTGAGGTATCTATTTTTAATGAGATGGTACTGTGATTAATTTCCACCTTCACCATCTTTTTCTAATACCAAACTTACTAGGCTCTAGATGGAAAAATCCAGAAAGCAACTCACTTGATATAGCTGAAGACAACAAAGGCATGGTGATACAGGCTCTGCCGGTGGTTTAGGCTATTCCAACAATGAAATCACAGAATCACAGGATTGGAAGGGAACTTTAGAACGATGGTCAAATTCATCCCCTCCCTCCAGGCTTTAATCTCCTTTCCAACATCTCTGACCAGAGGCTATTTGCTGTCTGTAAATTCCCTGGTGTGGGAAGTACAACGGAGGGATCTCATTCTAGTTTAGGGTAGATCTAATTTTTAGACACTGTTTTCATGTGTTAGACCTAAACAGGCTTCTTGGTGGAAAGGAAAATGTTTAAAGGCAAAAATACAAACTAAAACCCCCGAGGGTTGGTATGTGGTCCTTGGTTATAAAGCTGAGCTGAAGTTTAAACATAAGCACAGATATTTCTGAATTCAGTTCTGGACATTTGATACTTGGGTCCTGAAAAAAAGAAGGCAAATGATGCAATAGCAAGAAATAGCTGCCGCCAAGCCCCACCATGGGGTGCTCCGGCCTCAACAGGGCCAGCTCTCCCAGGCAGTGGCTGCCTGAGCCCTTTTTACTGTAACAGAATTGAGAAAAATCGTTCCCTTCCCCTTGGCGAGTGCCACTGTGACCAGGATTTGCCACACTGTACTGAAATGATCTGTCACTTGTGAGGGCAGGAAGTGGAGGCAGCAGCTGCCGGCGTCTGTACCCAAACACGGGTGCTGCCTGCCAGTGCAATGCCACGTGCAACTAGGACAGTGCTCTCCTGCCACGGGTCCTGGTCTTGCCTTTCCCAAAGCGGAGCAGCCGAGCCCTGCCCCCCCACGGCGTTAGTCCGTGAGTCCTGCAGGCCACGGGCCATGCGTGTGATGGTCTCCAGCTCCAGTAAGAGGCTGTGCAGCCAAAAAGATGGAAAATCAGTCACCCTGGGTCATTTTCAGGTAACAATCACAGGGATTTCCAAAGAAAAAGAAACTGATACTAGCACTGGCTATAGGGTGAGCCTTTGAGTCCCGTCGTGGTGAACTGTGGGCTGCCTGCCTCCCTTTGGGGCCGTGGAGCATCTGCAGCTGACTGTGAGACCTCCGGCTCCAGGACCGTAGCCTCGTGGTGTCCTCTGGCAGCACCAACCCACTTGTCCCTGCACACACCACACTGACTCCAGCACTCAGGCCTTTGTTTACCCTGTTTCTGCAGCCTAGGAAGTCGTTTCCTTTTTCCTTTTTCCTTTACGACTCACTCCTCATCCTTTAATGCTCAGCTCAGAAGTCCTGTCCTCTGAGAAGCCCCTCCTGCCCCACCTGCTGGGTCAAGGCACCCCGGGCAGCTCCTGGGGTGGGATCCCAAGCGAGCCTCCATCAGTAAATTAATCACGTCCCACTGAGATGACCTGTTTACTGTTTGTGTGGCCTCTGCCCAGCCTGGGAAATGGACTCAGAGACTTTGTAACCCCAGTGCCTAGTTCAAAGCCTGGTGTATGGGGGGCTCTCCACAAACACTGACCTGCACTAGAATCTCAAGGACCCTCTAGACAACTCAGTGCTCAAAATGGGCTTTGTTTCTGTGTTTTCCGATCAAGTTAATAAATACCCACTTTCACACTAGGAAAAATTTAACATCAAAGGAGGGAAAAACAAGAATGTTTTGGCAAAGTACTTTCTTTCGCTTTAAGATATAAATCTTAGTGAATGAGAGCATTTACATATATACAATCAAACTACTGTGAAAAGGCATAACCAAAGGAATCTCATTTAATGAATATTTATGTCCAGGAACTGTGATCCATAGTTTAGAGCCACCCTACTGCATAAAAACCAAAATTTGGGCCTTAAGAATTGACTAATGTTAAGCAAAAATAAATTTTACTTTTAAAAAATGAATCTCAGGCCAGGCATGGCGGCTCACACCTGTGATCCCAGCACTTTGGGAGGCTAAGGCGGGAGGATGTCTTGAGATCAGGAGTTTGTGACCAGCCTGGACAACACAGTGAGACCCTGTCTCCCCTGTCTCTACAGAAAAATTTTAAAAATAGGCCAGGTGTGGTGGTGTGCCCCTGTAGTCTCAGCTACTCGGGAGGCTGAAGCAGGAGGATCACTTGAGCCCAGGAGTTCAAGGTTGCAGTGAGCTATGACTGTGCCACTGCACTCCTTCCTATCTCAAAAGAACAAAAAACAAACAAATGAACAAATAAAACAAGTCAGAAGATGGAAAGGTGATGTTCATACAGGCAAATGCTGTTGGCACAGAGCCTCGCTCTTACCACACCTGCCCTCACACGAATAGGGTGCGGTGCATTTCCGGTGCCCCGGATTTCCACTTAAATTTTGCCACTGGGGTGGTTTGTGAAGAAGTGTGTAGGAAGAAGTTTATGTGGATAGAGAATTGCAATAATTACCTCCGTGTATAGTACCCACCCCCTCATAACTACAGGGCTGGGGCCAAAAGAAGTGCCAAATACACTTAGCACGAGGAACAAACCTGGTTTCAGAGAGCTCCCGTCTCACGGCGCTGGAAGTCACTCTTCCCACGCATGCCATTACCACGTAATGTTAAAAAACAACTGTTCCTGGAACGTTCTTTTATATTCTCCTGTTTACACCTCAGCTATATCTAACTGCCTGGTATGACTAAAGTGTTTTCTACTTGGAACACTCTAGATCTCTGAAGATTCCTTCCAGTTTTGTGATTTTATGATTCTCTGAATAATTCAAACAAATGAGAAATACATTATGGTTGATTGACCTCACGTAAAATGACACGAGATTCCAAGTACTTAATCTCAAACCATTTTTGCTACTGTGGAAACACGCCCAGGCAGCTGAAGGCTCCAGTAATAGTCATTCCTTTGGAGCGACCAAGAGCAATGTGACTGGTTTTCTCCTACCAAACAGAGAAGAGCTCCAGCCTATGACACGTGCAGCTTTGCTACTTTCCCAACACAGTCATGTTAGGCATTATTCGCCAGAGCTGCTGGATGTTTAAGCTATAAAGCAAAAACATATGTAAAGTGCAAATCCAATAGGGTAAAACAAGAACGATGACGGTTCACCTAGACAGGAGAAAAGCCAGGTGCTGGCGCCAGCTTCTACTCCTAAGGAATGGAGGCTCCATTTCCATAAAATGCTTGGAAGACACCCAACATCAGCACATTATTTCTTGAGTTACAAAAATGATGGAGACACTTAATGCAAAACTTACAAATTCACAGTATTACAAACACATACAGTTGGTTTGCTAAACTCTTTTTACCAAATTCAAGCACCCACACAGATCAGGAGGAAGAAAAGGGCAGAGCAATGAATAGCTTGACAAATCTGTGGTTTTCAATCGTGATTCTCATCACCAATGAGGTGGCAAGTGGTTTCACCCTCGGAGCGGCCCTGTGGCTGGGCTACAGCAATGCTGGGAGGGAGATGGCTAGAGTAGCAGGTCACAAGCCGGAGCGACTACGGTGAGCACATGTGATCTAACAGGGGCAGTCGGCTTCCCGAATGAGGTCTGAACTCACCTAGCCCCAGCTCAGAATCCACGCAAGGCTTGCTCCAGGGCGCCGGGGCCTCCACCACCCTAAGACTGTGTTTCCCTCTTTGTATACAGGCTAAGCTCCCAGGCTCAGGGAGGGAGAGCAGAGAGATTCATTTCTACTACTCATTTTCAACACACAATCCTCTACTACGTACAACTTAGTAAGCGGCTGCAGGTTCTAGGAATGAACTACAAAATAGATATTTGGATATTTTAAATTTAATTCCCTTTTTAAAGCTCTCTCACAGAACAATCATAAAGAAAAGACTCACAGTAGTTAGAATAGTCTTGACTGAGGCAGGCAAGGGTGGTGTGGGCAAAGGCAGCGAAGTGACAAGTGGCTACAGCGTCCGTGTGCGTGTGCGTGTGCATGCATGCGTGCATCCTCAGAGTTCTGGTCACATGGGCTGAGCTGGTCTGATATGTCAGGTGACGGCTGCCACGTACTGTGGCTGCAAACGATGTGTGTACTGGCCCTGTCTCCCTGTGCTGGGGCAGCAGAGCCGTCCCCAGGAAGCCCCTCCCCAGGAAGTGCGCTCGCTTGGTGTTAGGGGTGGTTTTGGAGGATGGCTTGTCGTACTTCCCCCAGTTAGAAAAGCAATGAATGATCATGAGGGAATAAGACCAACTGCCAGGAAAAGAGGAAAAATAACAGGAAGGATTTCAATTTTCACCCAAATATACCACCAAAAAACTGTCACGTAGGAAGTGAACGAGATGCTGTGGAGGTAGGGCGTGGACCGGGAAGGGCGAGCAATTGGCCTGTGTATCTGCCAGGCTTTATTCAACCTGGTGATCTGCAGGGACTGGGGGTCTCTGGATGATCCAGGCAGGTGAGGATGGAATGAGGAGGTCCACGTAAAGTGCGTAGGACGGGGAAGGCTTGACGCTAATTTTAATTCTATTTTTATAGGTGAAAATCAGATTTTTAAAAAGGACTTCGATATCCTGAGTTGAGTCACTACACACAAGAATATTCCATTTTATCAAGTTTGGTTGGATTCTCTCAGAAATAAGCATTCTTCAGGTTCATTTTCTGAAGTCCTCCTTTACATTCCTAATAGGAAAACAGCAGGAGTTGTAGGATTCAGTACCTTTCTGCCTCAGACCACACAGTTTTAGCATGAAAGTGTGCAAAGTGTTCTGATGCAATCCATGAAGATACGAATGTTTAAATATCTAGTTTTTAAAGGGATAGAAAATACAGAAGGCGAGGAATAGAGCAGGATTACAATCTTGCATGTTCAAGTTTAAAATTGATGTCACACAGAAAAACATATCTTAAAGACGCTTATTTTTGAAGCACGTAGGGTTCTGTGTGTGCGTGTTGTTTCTTTTTAATGCTATGAGGGAGGGAGAGGTGTGTCAAAAAAACTAAAACGTAAAAGGCTCAGGAGGCTCCAACTGAATTCTAAATGATCCAGGCACTGAGAGTTGAAGCTCTGAGTTACAACAATCTCCTTCTGTGAGGATGGTGGCTCGGGAGTAGATTTCTCATGGCATTTTTTTTCTTTTTAATGTGGGAAAGCCAGAGGAAACTGAGGCAGAAACACAAGGTCATTTCTCAGTAAGAACACGAATGAGTCAGACATCGCACACAGATACTTCTTCAGGTGATTCAAGAAGTGAGTTGGTGAAGCCACACAAATGGTTTTCCAAATCTCTCCTCTGGAGAGGACATGAAAACAGAAGCGCTGAGAATAAATATGTAAAAACACGCATACTCCAGGGAAAAGCAGAGAAGGTGCAGGTAGATGCAGAGAGAAGAGAAGAAAGAGATGCCGGCCACGTGACACACACTGAAGTGAAGAAAACATGGAAACTACTTTATAACGACCAAAGTACCCTGAACACGTACTTCCCTCATTTCTCGGACACATAAAGCAACAAGTAAAATAGAGTGCTGAAAAATATAAAAACTAAACCACTCCACACAGATTTTTCAGTATACTCAAAATAATGTAGCACAGCCAGAATGTATAAACCATTTGCTAAAAAAATATCTTCTTTTGTATTGTATGAACGGGTTGGAGCGTCCTCTTGCAAGTGTGCACTCACGAGGTCACCGCTGCGTGTCGGCATCAGCAAATCCATCCAGGGTTTTAGTTTCTCCCTTGCTCTCCGCTGGTCTGCTTTTCCTCTCCAGTCACGAACAACCATTCCTAGTGAACGCTGTCTTGCCGAGTCCCACGAGGGCCATCATGACACCACTGGGGTCATATCCCACAACTGTACAGAGGAAAAGAAGATACAGAGTGGACTCAAAGTTATTGCGTTGAGGATAAACAGTCCTCATCATTGAATTCTTCAAGTGAATTTTTTCTCATTTAACAGGCAACTGCATACTACACTAACATGATTCCCAAATCTGTAAGATATGTTTTTCATCAGAAAGGTCAACGTAAAGCTCAAAACATGACAATGGCAGCTTGAGACTTTGATCCAGCTAAGAGTACAAAGGCAGATTAGATCCATTTAAGGGGGAAGGGAGCTTACATTAATCAGACACTAAGCATGTGCTGTGTCCTTTCCATATCTTCTCATTTCATCTTCCAGATAATTCTACAGGATGTCTAATATTCAAAAATAAAAAAACCCTGAGGTTCCCGGGGTTTACTTTAAACTTGCTCAAAGCCACAGAGGTCTGGTAGATTCCAAAGTAGGTTACTTTAACCACCCCATCCTGCTGCTGTCTCTAGGGACAGGACTGGACTGGGTCAGGAAGGCAGAGCTCATATGTTGGGTAAGCTTGTGCCTCTGTTTCTTGTGGTCCCTTCTGTCCTGGGCCACTGCCATGGCACTGAATCAGTGTGGTCTACCTCAGTCCTCAGAGAGGCCCTGGATGGATGCTTTTAGATTAATTGATCTCACTGGGAAAAGGTCTTGCTTATTACCTGTTGGCTTATTCAAGTCCTGCCCTTCATCCATGCTCAGCTCAATCCCACCTCCCTCGTGAAGCCTTCTCTACCAGCACCATCTCCTGCTGCTGAACTTTTAAGATAATTCTCATCTGTATTACTCTTTTGGCTGCTGCACGTATGACCTATTATTTTTTTTTTTTTAAGAGTATGACCCAAGTAGACTATCTGTTCCT
>VBSM01003176.1:64244482-64260678 GCA_008086735.1 Cheirogaleus medius
AAAAAAAAAAAAAAAGTAAAAGGATTCTTAAAGTCTCCAAAATGGAAAAGAGATGAAATCTCTAAAAGTCCTTCTGGAGAATGTGTTGCTCTAATGGAGTCTGTGAAAATCTCTTACTTGTGCTTTTGAGAAATCTTTTAAAAACCACAGTGCTTTTGCAAAGTTTGAGCTCAGAAGGACTTGCCAGTAAAATAGTCTACCTTTGCCTATTTAATTATTTTTAAAAAAAGGGGTGCTTGATAAAATGCCTAAGATACTACTAATTGTCATTCTACTTGGAAGGCCATCCACATCCTTCCTTCAGTGGTGGAAATACAGACTCAGTTTCTCTGTAGTATTCTAAAGCTTCAACAAGCAAAACGAAACATATACAAACATATTATCTGCTTTGCATTTTTCAGTCTATGTGGTTTTGCTTTAGTAAGAACGCTTGTCAACTGCTGAGTTGCTCTAGGGGCAATACAAGTGCTTCCACCAAGAAGAGGCAGAAGATACAGTGCAGTGGGAAGGGGACAGGGACACAGCCAAGGGGACGATGCTCTCTCATCATGCTTCCCGGGGTCCCCCTAGGCTGCAGGGGGCTCTCTGAAGGTGGTTTTCTTCTTCTTTTTTTCCATAGCTAAATCTGTAGGACAGATCTTTAGTATACTAAAAATGGTCACTTTAAATTTTTTGAATTAAAGATTTAGGCTTAATTTGCAAGTCCCTTAGACTCCCTGGATGTGTGTCTTTATCTATAAAATGAAGAATCAAACTAGAATATCTCTAAGGTCTCTTGCAGTTCTCTAATTCAATGAAAAGAACTCTCTTATTAATTTCATCATGTATGATGAGTGGAAAATAATCAATGAACGTAAATGCTTACTCATGCAAGGGCATCTTAATTTATATTTTATATGGAAAAATAAGAATACTTAACATGATTTTACTGTAATTCAAGGTGGGGAGACAAATTACCTAGGCGATGCTCCTATAACTCACTAAAAGGGAAACTTGTTGCAGAATATTCTGTTTATATATGGGGGCAGCTTTCAATTTTATCCAACATAAAAGGGACAACACAGATTTGTCCCACCCTCCAAAGTACACGAGGTGCAGTAAGCTAAGGCCCCATGCTACTGGGCAGGTCTAGTCAGCCTAATCAGTGGTTAGGCAACTGGGAATGTTTGTCTCTTAGGTAAAGCGGCTTAGCTCTTCCCAGAAATGAAACCTTCTAGAACCCAAAGGCTGATCCAACTCCTGTAAAGATGCTAGCTTGGGCCAGAAAGTAAACACTGGGCCCCTGCACTCCTGGGCAAGTCTCAAGTAAATGAGCAGACAGAGGGTTTGCTCTGAGAGCATCTATTTTAAATGCACATATCTCTGGGATTAGGAAGAGCAGAGATGAATTTTTTAAACATATTTTCTCTTGTATCTCGCAAGATAACACAAATCTCTGGTGGCAAAGACAGGCTTTTACCACTTGCCATGATCTATGCTCTAACCTAGCATTATCGAGAACAATCTGAGCCATGGCGGGAGCGCAGGCGCAGCTCTCAGATTAGAGTCTCTCCTTAACTTGGAGTGGTGTGTGCAGGTGCTGGAACTT
Source organism: Cheirogaleus medius (assembly GCA_008086735.1). NCBI lineage: Eukaryota > Metazoa > Chordata > Mammalia > Primates > Cheirogaleidae > Cheirogaleus > Cheirogaleus medius. The sequence continues at coordinate 64,246,071 of VBSM01003176.1, forward strand.
ACTCTTCATCTGTGATGGCTTCGTGGCAGCTGTCACAGACCCTCACTTCAAACTCGAAGCCCATCAGAGGGATGGAGGAGCGCTTGGAGCTGCACTTGCCGCACACGGCCTTCCCGCACTTGCGGCAGTGGTGCTGTGGGGAGAGATAGCAGACACTCGTAAAACGTGGCCCCTGCGCCTCACCCCCTCCCGGCAGACTCTGGCAGGGTCACCAGGTGAAGATGCTGAGCGAGCATGTTCCAGAGAGCTGAAAAGAACACAGCACGTGTCTCTCGTCTGGGGCCCTGTTACTCAGAATGAGGGCTGTTGGGAAACACCTGTGACTGGGCCACCTCCCCCCTCTCGGTCTTTTCCAGAGGAACCACCCAGCAGCCAGGTGACCTTAAAGCTGGGTGCACTGTGGAAGTGCCATCTTAGGGCTGATGCTGCTGGATGAAGGAGAACATGGATAAAACCAGAGTCAATCCAAGGACTACACTTTGGCCATGCTCAACCAAGCTGACCTAACATTTGATTTCCTTAGGGAAGAACAAACCGAACCATGGAATTAGATTGAAAATGCTGTATTATAAGTAGACATAAATAATTCAAACTAAATTGGAAGGAGGGAAAGTAAAATAATTAAGGAGAAATAAATACCACTTATATAATTTCATGGTTTGGCTATGCATGACACCTCTAATTTTAATGTGTGTTTCAATAGATGCCACTAGAATTCTAAAATCGGATCCCTTTAGCTACTTATTGGGAACAAATCATTGCAGAAACCGAACCTAGAAGGAACAAGCTACAGTTGACAAAGGGAATAAATTAATGTGTGCTCACAAGGCAACCACAGGATAATAATTTACCCCACCACGACTCCCGCCCAGAGGTGCTATTTCTTCCAAGATCACATGGTTATTTCCACATAATTACATTTTGATGGAGCATCCGTATCACTCACCTGTCTTAGGCCAATTTTTTTACTGTCCCACATTTGCTTGAAGTTCCAGAAGAAAGGCTGGTCACACTTTTGGCAGGAATCACTGTCCAACCATTCAGGGGTCTTGTCAAATAAAGCAGAATGGGTCACAGTGAGAAGCAGTGAGGACAATGGAACCACTGCCCCTGGTGAAACTTACGGAAACAGGATGTGTTTATAAGAAGCAGAGGTGTGATTTCTTAATCATTCAAAAAATATTTACTGAATGCCTATTATTTGTCAGGCCCTGGGGATGGGATGTAGCAGTGAATAAAAAGAATCTCTACTATCATGGACCTTGTAATTTATCAGGGAAGACCAGACATGAAAATATGATTAGTATTAATAATAATTATTTAGATAAGTACAAGCGTGCGGAGGCCTAAGAAGGAGAAGCACAGAGTGCTATCTGTGGCAGAGGTTTAGCAGGAGGCTGCGACTCAGGCTGGGGTCCTCTGACAAATGCTAGGACAGCTGAGGCCCGGGGAGGGGTGGGAGGAGGCGATGGCTGGCATACAGACAGGGGAACGAGGGATGTGGCCCAAGGCAGGGGTCTTGACAGCCATGTTGAGGACGCAGCACTCTATCTCACAGTCTCTGATTGTGTGCAATTTTATTGCTCTGATTTGGTATAAGGATATCTGTTGTGTACAAGGATATCAATCTAATGATTGTGCGCATTACACACACAGCCGCCTGTGTTGGAGAGATACAACTTGACTACAGTAAACACTCAGGGACTTGTGCACTGTCCGCTCACGGCAGGGCTTCACTGGTTTCAGGCTCTGCTTCTTGCTTCATGAGTCACACAATATTCTGGCTTTGTTCACTCTTTCTGAGCCCCATCACAAACTCTAAATGATGGCAGAAAGGTTTTAAAAGTGTGTCCAGCCTAAAGCTATTCTTTAGCAAATGTTTACAGATTATGTATATAGTGACTCTGCATTTGCTTCCAGAGTTCCATGTCCAAGTCTGTAGGATTCTTCATTTGGCAGAGGAATTCATCTCTTTCCATACAGCAGAGAACCCAGGGAACCTTAAAAAATATATCCAACTCCATGGTTGACCAAAAGTGAATTCCAGGGAACATTTGACTCATAGGACACTTATTATAAAGGAATCCTGACATCAAACAAGTTTGAGAAACATGGTAAACACAGCGCCCACCCCCTCTAGAGAGTCACAGTGGATAGGAGGACAGCAAAGGCTCTGGAAGTCTTTTCCTGTTGACGTAATAATTTTCTGAGGAATACCTGCTATGCAACAGATTTTGGGATTTAGCCTCTTCTACTTTCAGGCAGAAATGAAGCAAAAATTACACATTAAAAAAAAAAAAAAGTAAAAGGGTGACATTTTAAGAGGTCTATTCTCTATTTACTTATTTATTTTATTTATTTATTTTTAGAGTCAGGGTCTCACTGTGTCACCCAGGCTGGAGTGCAGTGACACAATCATAGCTCACCATAACCTTGAATTACTGGGCTCAAGCGATCCTCCTAACTCAGCCTCCCAAATAGCTAGGACTACAGACTTGTGCCACCATGCCCGACTATTTATTTCTTTAAAACCAAAGAAGTAAGCCTTGATTTACTTTGTAATTTTCATGCCCTATTCAGTTCAAAGGCAAATTTAATAAAATAAAGTATTGATCTAAAGAAAGTTTTATCACCAAAAGACTTATGTATGCTGTGATTTTTCAGAACATTTATGATGCAGGACAATCAGGAAGATTTACAAAAAAAGAAAAACCCCAAAACCAAAAACTCACTGGTTACACAAATAAATCAAGTGATGCTTATAGTAGGTCATCAGATTGGGTTAACCAAGAACTTCCAGTGGCCTGAAAAATCTGAATTAGCAATCTACTTCCCAGGGTAAAAAATATATTAATATGCTGCTCCTTGGAGAATGGAGGGGGCAGTATTAATGTTTGCTTATGGAATAATTTCTCAAATACCTGCTTTTTACCATTAAAATTAGGTAGTAGAAATTAATATGTAAAGACATGGAAAATGCTCAATATATAATAAACTAAAAAGGAAAAAACATAGGTTATATAACAGTAAATACAACACAAATTTAACAGAGACTAGAAGAAGATATTTACAAAGTCTATAACTAAAAATATCCCCTATAAACATCTATAATATATAAAGAACCCCTGCAAATCAATAAGGAAAGGATAAAAAACAACTGAAAAATTGGCAGAAGACACAAAAGATACGAGCATGTAATTCATAGACAGGGAAGCTGAATGGCTAACATATATGAAGAGGCTCAGATTTGCTGATAAGTAGAGAATTCCAATAAAAATGAGACAATATTTTACCCCGTCTCCAAAAGGGCAAAAGCAGAAAGAGAGTAACAATAACCATTGCTGAGGATTCAGGGTATCAGGAAACTCCTTGTCCTCCTCTAAAAGTAAAAATGGGTACAGCTGTTTGGTTATTTAGCAAAATCAAGAATACACCTTCAGTCAGTCCCACTCTTGGGTCTACAGCCCTGAGAGAGTCTCACACAGGCCTGTGAGGGGGCATGTACGAGAAGGTCATCTGGGCGCTGTGTGTGGGAGTCCATGGCAATCTACGTGTCCTTTGCTTGGGGAACAGAGAAGTAAAATGTGACTTCTACACGCTATAGGATGCTACGTAGGAGCACCCCAAAACACACGTGGCAGGGTGGGGAGAGCTCAAAGAGGGTTCCGTGGGACAAGCTGGAAACAGACCAGACTTGTAGCATACAACATCATTTATGGAAACTTTAAAACACACACATACACTGAACACAAAGAAGCATGCATGTTTAAGACACCTATCAAATGCATCACAGTGTGTATCTACGAGGAGGGAATTGGGAGTAAAGACCAGGAAAGGGGAAAAAAAAATAAATTGGCATGTGTAGTATGATTCCATTTTTTGTTAAAAAAATCTTACACGCATGCGTATGTGTAGAGAAAAACCTAAGGAACGATGTTTGCCAACATGTTAAGGGTGGTATTTCTCCATGGTGGTATTATGAGCAATTGACATGTTTTCTATTTGCTAATGAGCATTTTATAAGTTTTCTATAAAGAACATGTATTATATATAATATATACTTAAAAATGATAAAAGCTTTAAAAAATGGATTTCATTGACTGCATAAATACTTGTTTCACTTACAGGATGTCACACAATCTGCATTCAGTCACTCGAGGTCTTCTACTATCTGCCCTTATCTTTCAGATACCTGCCATCCTCTCCTCTCTGACTGTGTCTAAACAGCTAATGCACTAATGCACTGTGTGCGACCTTTCACATTCACCTTGTCCTTGCTCTTGGTGTTTCTTGGCCTGCAAAGCCCACAGTGCTTTGCCAGAGCACGTCCAGACTCTATTCATTTTCAGCATCATGTCCTTCCATAAACCCTTGCTAAGAACATTAGCCACGATGATAACATCCTTTCCAAAATACCCAGCACTTAGGTTCTATCTTACATCAACTGTAATTTCACCATGTATACCATTTAATAGCATGCTGAAGTTTCTTCCTACATGGTTTTTCTTGCAGAAAGTCTGTCACTACTTCAGGTTAGGGACTGCTTCATTATGTCTCAGACCTACCAAGGTGAGCACCACACAGCACTTCTCATAACCAGGAAGCAGCTCCACAGAGACTGAGTTGCCAAAAAAAAAATCTCAGGAGATTTATGTTTATAAAATATGATACTTACAAAAAATGGATGGAACCATCTCCACTGCTTAGAGCTTTGACTCACTCCTCAAGATTTTAAATCAGTCAACAAGTATTGGGCGCTCATATAGCTGCATGTCTAGAGGCAGAATTTATTTTATTTTTTTTTTTTGAGACAGAGTCTCACTCTGTTGCCCGGGCTAGAGTGCCGTGGCGTCAGCCTAGCTCACAGCAACCTCCAACTCCTGGGCTCAAGCAATCCTCCTGCTTCAGCCTCCCGAGTAGATGGGACTACAGGCATGCACCACCATGCCTGGCTAATTTTTTCTATATATTTTTAGTTTAATTTCTTTCTATTTTTAGTAGAGATGGGGTCTCGCTCTTGCTCAGGCTGGTCTCGAACTCCTGAGCTCAAACGATCCGCCCGCCTCAGCCTCCCAGAGTGCTAGGATTACAGGCGTGAACCACCGCGCCCGGCCTAGAGGCAGAATTTAAGCAAGATACTCAAAAACTGTGCATCAACCACTTGGTTTCATCTCTGGAAACCACATGGTTATCCTCCTGTGGGCCTCTGTCTATAAAGGGTGGAGACTACTTGCACTGAGGGCAAAGAATCTGGTTGTTCTCCCTTTCCCTGGTTTGGTCAGTTAGGCCTGGAAAGAAGCCAAGACAGACCAGATGTGACTGTCCCTAACTCAAAGCAGGCTAGCATGCAAAATCCAACCCAGGACACAATCACTGGTCCCACTGGGACCTGGTTAGCACAATCAGGAGATCATTGTACCCATCCCCTGCCTTTATGTGGATGGTGCCAAGTGGACTTTTTAAAAAGCAATATTCTACAGTTCCCCACGTCCTAACAGTAATGATCATTTTAATTAGTTACTAATAGAACTCCCATGGATTTATGGTCTGAGCAAATAAAGCTTTAATCTTCCTAAGCATTTAATTACTGGCATTTGAACAGCATTACATTGTGGGTAACAGCAACTACTCTGTTGAAATGAGACATGGAAAAGAAGGTGCCTTTTCAAAGTATTGCTTTTCTAATTCTTGCATTCTGCAAGAAATAAATTAGAAGAATGTATACTGTCAAAGGGAAAGTCTACCTAGAATAATTCTGGCGTAATGGGAAAATGGTTAACTTCAAAGTACTTGTCAAAGGAGATATTCAGTAAGTTGTTAAGATGCTCAAAGATCAAAAAGAAAACTCATAAAAAAAGAATTTAAAATATGTGCTTAAAAAAGATAAAAGCATAAAAATTTAACCAAGTGCTTAAAAAAGACCAAATATATATTTATATCTGGGAACCTGTTTAGAATGTGATTAATGAAGAAGCACAAAAATAATTATTTCTAATAACTCTATTAATGCCAAACTACACATTCTTACTTCATCTTTGCCACCAGTTCCCTCAATAGCATAAAGAACGTGAGTTTTCTGGTTTTGTGGAGCATTTTATACCAAAGGGCTAATCGCCAGAAAATAGATGGTTCCTTTTTCTCACCTGTACTTTTGCTGTGAATGGTGTAACAGATTTAAAGTCTAAACAGCTTAGCCTCAGTCAAAATTCTTATGAAATCTCCATCACATTAATGTTGTATGCTAATTTGTGAGGGGTAAAAAAAATAGAAACAGTTTTTATGCTATAATTTTTAATTCTCTGACATTACATGTCTTATTTCATGGCTTAATCATAAAAGAAATAAGAAATAAGCAGGAGGGGAGGTGGAGCCAACCTACCTCCTGCCTCTCCACGTCCATGTTCCAGACGACAATCCCACCGTCACCGCCACAGGAGATGAGCTGTCGAGTGTGCTGTGCATAGGAGAGGGCCTGGACTTTGTCACTGTGAAAGAAACCAAGGGTTTCAGGATGGCAAATGAAAGGCCTAATGGCAGAAACCTCAGCAAAATCAGCCAACATGCACACTCACTCCTCAGCCCCAAGTGTAGATCATAGAAACCCGACAGAATTGTCAACATGCTAATAATGGTCAGCAGAGTATCCAAGATTTAAAATAAGTCTAAATGCTCCTTTAATGTGCTCAGGCCCCAGGACGAGGTCGTCTTTGCCAGTTACCAACACTTAAGGAAAAAAGCTGATTGTTGAACTGGTGGCAACTTCTTACCGGTTCCTGCCTTCCTTAAATAATGAAAATTTGTGGCACATGTTCACTGTTCAGGAGTCATGATCTTACTTTAAAAAAAATTATCCTTTAAGAGCTTTGGAGGCCATCCATCGACATGCCCTGCGGATTTTCCTGATGGAGGCAGGTAAACTGTCGCCTGAGGTGTGCCCCTCCCAGGTGGCTTGAACCCAGGCGCGCCTTTTCTTGGCCCTCAGAGCAAATCCAAAGCATTAATGGACTTGAATTTCACTGACTCTCCATTTCTCTGGCTTTTATTCCCTCTGTCCTGATTTTGTGTCTTATTTTTCTTTCTAGTTCATGCATGGATGACAGGCTATTCCCTCTTGGTGGCAAAAATGATGGAGAATTCAGTTTTATGGTCTGACAATTTGGTGATCGCTAACAATGGATTATCGAGATCTATTCTCTACTGGGCAAGAGAAAACAGGGTATCTGGTTTCTTGGTCATTTTTGTTTGGATGTTTGTCTATTTTGACCTCAAATCAATTAGGAGTTTTGTGCCTACTGGGAAGAAGAACAGTTCTTTGCTATTTGGATTGGTGATTTTTTTGTGTTTCTGCATTTACTTCTGTGGCTGAAGTTGTAAAACAAAAGCTATTAAGCTCTGTGTGTCTATGTCTATTATCCAGAAAGCCCTTTACCTCTTGTTGTGTATGGAATGCTTTCCTATTTCCAGAGGGCATTAATAAATCAGATTATAGCACTTTTTAAATTAAAAAAAATTGTTCTGATTGGCTTATAAACAAGTGCTTATATAAAATGAATACTCTTTATATTCATAGAAAATAAGGAAATTGAACCTCTGATATTTTACATGTACTAGACTTAAAATTAAAAATTCTTTTTATGAAAACTGCTAATGAACTCAGTAACATTTTAAGACTCCAAATTCATAAAATTAAATCTCATTTGGCAAATGAGACTAGTAGGATAGGTTTTTAAAAGCAGTTATAGGCCTGGCGCGGTGGCTCACGCCTATAATCCTAGCACTCTGGGAGGCTGAGGCGGGAGGATCGCTTAAGGTCAGGAGTTCGAAACCAGCCTGAGCAAGAGAGAGAACCCGTCTCTACTAAAAATAGAAAGAAATTAAGTGGACAACTAAAAATATATAGAAAAAATTAGCCAGGCATGGTGGCACATGCCTGTAGTCCCAGCTACTCGGGAGGCTAAGGCAGGAGGATCGCTTGAGCCTAGGAGTTTGAGGTTGCTGTGAGCTAGGCTGATGTCACAGCACTCTAGCCCAGGCAACAGAGTAAGACTCTGTCTCCAAAGGAAAAAAAAAAAAAAAACCACCATCAGTTATATCTTTTTCTGAGTTATCGGTGTTAAGTATAAAATAAGTACACATTTTATTTAACGTGGGTGTATTTCTCCCAAATTTATTCATATTACCCTACACAATATTTCAGATTACTGAAAATATAAATTTTTGTTCAATTAAATGAATAATTATTCTGACATACTTTTTCTGTGAACAGTAGTTATGTTTTGTAGCCTTTAGGTAGCTTTAAACGGACTGTTAACTTGAGCTAACTGATAGATAATTGTTAGATAACTAGATAATTTCTAAGAAAGTTAGAATACTGTAAATTTGATTACAAAGTATAATATTAAGTTTATATATGTTTGTTTCTTATTTTTATATGCTATAGTGAAGCTATACTTTTAGGTTTTGTCAATGAATCAGTTCATTTTTTGCTACTTTAAAGAGATGTAAAAGTGATGTATGTTGCAGTGGAAATTTCAGTTTGTGTTCATGAGCTTTGCTAGTCTGCCAAAATGCTTGCGTGTGGCAGCTCTCAATTGTCCATATCCCACCTTTCCCCAATTTTCTCTATGAAATGTAAGTTAGCACCTTGGTTAATTATTATAATTAAAATGGGTGGTTGAGACTACACCACTTGCAATAATGAAAAAGAAATACAACTGTGTATGTACGTCTGTTATTGAAAGAAAAAGAGAGTAGTTTAGACTTAAAACAGTGATTCCAGAACTTTGATCTCAGAATCCCGTTACACTCTCAAAACTTAATTGAGGACACCAAAGAGCTTTGGTTTAAATAAGTGATAACTATTGATATTTATTGTATTTTAAATTAAAACTGAGAAATTTTTAAAATATTAACTCATTTGAAAATAGAAATGATAAATCCCTTCCATTTTAATATAAATCACATATATTTTGTGAAAAATATATTTTCCAAAACAAAAAAACTTTGATAAGAAAGACAAAAATAATATTTCTGCAATCTTCTAACATCTGGCTTAACAGGAGAGCTTGATACTCATCTTTTTCTGTATTTATTATGATATCACTCATCGTGTAGTGGCTAGAAAACTCCACAGTATATTTTTGAGAGAATAAGGGTGAAAAAGGCAATCCTAAGGTGTCAATTTGTTCTGGAATATGAAAGAGAAATGAAGGACAAAACTTGGAAAGTGAATTTTATTTGCTTTGGCTTAAAGTACATGAGTCTGAAAAAAAGCTACAAAATGCATTACAATGTTGGCAAAGTTCCCTCAGATTTGATGGTTTGCTTCCTTAAGCTACTGATTAATGCCTTTGACTACAATGCAAAAAGGATGTTCTTTACCTTCTGTGGAATCTGCCTAGTTAGCAGAGATTCTGTGTCTCACCAGGATTTATTTTCAGTGCTTTATGTTGACTTGATTAATGTCCTTGATTATTTAAGGAAAAAAAAAAGAACAAAGGGTCCTCACTTGTGAAAAGAGCTAAATTCCTTAAAATTGCTGTTATTTTCTATGTTTATTTTAAAGTGTTGTCTTGCTTTGATTATATAGATAAGAAGGTATTGTTTTTTTGAGCACCTGTGCGCCTATCTTACCCAAGGACCTAAAACTCCTCTGAAAATTCTTTTGGTTTTGTCTTTCCAAATTGAATCTTCTATGTTGAAAAAATAAAATAAAATTTTTAGGATGTGTTTTACACCTAAAACTCTCTTTAAGATTTCCCAGAGAGCTCCTGGAAAACCATAAAGATTTGTCCCTTCACCTTACAAAAAGAGAGATGCTGTAAGTAATTGCATTTCTTAGATGCGTTACTATTGAAAGAGTGGCATGGGAAGACTTGTCAGATCAGAAGAGATGCTCAGCTTTCCCTAGGTTAAGTCAGTTTAAGTAAAATGTTATTAATGTAAATATTTCAGATGTATGTTTTACTGGAAGACCGTGGAGACTTGCCAATGTCATTATTGCCTATATTTTTATCCATAGGGAAAATACTCACCAAAACTCTTAGGAAATAGTTATGTAGGGTACCCCAAAAGAAAATGTTATTCTCTCCCATTCTGATATTGTTGATCACAGTGACAAATTTACCATTAAGTTACTTAGTCTCCATAATCTACAGATAATTTTTGTATGACTCCAATCCTTGCCTAAAGGCTCTGCTATAGGCAGAGTTTCTGACTTCAAAAAGGACAGCCTCAGAGTTTCATGGAAAGGGACTGTATGTACTAGGTATTTTAAAATATTGATATTTCAAAGAATAGACTCTTGGGCACAGGCTGCAGAGCTAACATTGCTTAGATCATTTTTGAGCTGTGCCAGTCGATTTCTGGAGTCTTTTTAGTCTGGATGCAGATGGCTTCATGAATGTGGACTGCTAAACCGAGAGCCATCAGAACAAAATTAATTACAGTTCATTCACAGGACTGAATGAACCGAAGAGGGAAATTTCATTCTGGTTATTTGTCTGGAATACTGTTGATGTTTTAATGTTCTATTTTCTGGATATATGAGGAAGCCTTTTCTCTTACTTTTTAAGCTATCTCTAACCTACAATTTAGTAAACTCTGCTTGTATAAACTAAATCAAAACATTTAAAAATGATATTCAGTTCTCATTGCTCAGAATTTAAAAACTGTTCCCAAATCCTCTTAATTTTCATAGCAATATAGTTGTTTGCATAGATTCAATGAGAATCTATCCACATGCTGGAACCGTGCAAATCAATTATACAACCAAGCACTTACCTGGAACATCATATTTGGAAATGAAGCTCACTGAGTCAAATATGACTGGCCACTTTAAGAACTGGCAGAGCCAACGTCTACAAAGGCCTCTCAGAAAAACTGGTCTAGTGCCTGGTTTGCAGGGTCCTGGCCTTACAGGTGGTAAGGAAGGTACTAGGCTAGGAACCTAGCAAATGCTGGAAACCTCAAGGAATTCAATCAAGGTTATAAGTACTGAAGTTGTGAAATATAGCGGAAAGTTTTTTGTGCTTTGTTTCCTAGCCTTGGGATAGCAAATAAGATAGGCTTTGTAAAGTTCAATCCAAGATTCCTTATAAACACTTCCAGGCAGAAGTTAATTTTGTGGGCTTAACAGCTGTTGAATATCATGTGGCTCTAGATATGTAGGCAAAGCAAACCCAAGAACGCCTATATGAGTAATTAATACTCTCATTGTACCAATGTAAGTAATCGGGCCAAACCTTGTGAGACCAGCCTTTTTTTGTGATCAAGGCTAATCACTGAGATTATCATGATCACAGCGAGGAAAGGGGAAAGAACTGTTGGGCAGACTGTGAAAAATTTGAAATGGGCAAAAAGAGTATATTTTCAGTGAAATATTAGATGCTGTGTAACATACTCTTCTGGTTTTTCTGATTCTATAGGGGTCTACACCTTTCTGTATCTTTACTTAAGCTATTTTACAACTCTGTAAGTTACAGAAAACTGATATTATTACAAACAAGTCTTGTCCACTGGAGACACAACTAATCCCCACACCCCACCTCACCCATGGGAGAAGGCAGCTGTGCACCTGCTCACAAATTTTCATTCTTCCTTATCTACATATGTGTCTCCTCTTTGGATTTTCCTTTGGACTGGCTGGAACGTCTTGCTGGTTTCCTTATTAATTAATGACTAATATAAAACCTTTGACATATATTCATTTAAAAAAATCAACTGTTTTCTCACTCTCTCCTGGTTGTTATTTCATACCTAAAGCATGCAGTGCTGCTATTCCTACACTCAAGGACAAGAAGGAAAATCTATCTTGTTGAACAGACTCGTAACTCAATGATTTGAACTACATTTTATTTGTTGAGGCATCTTGATATACATCGATGATCTTGTAAAACCAAAATAAGCTTCAGAAGGAACTGCTCTGCCATTCATAGCTGGCAGCAACATTCGGCAACAAATACATAATTTATGGGACTCCAGTACCGTTAATATTCCAACACAGAAGAGTGGAACACAGTGATGAATGCTGGATTCCAATCTTGATAATAAAGCTGCTCAGGGACTTCCTGATTTAAAGATTCAAAACATAACCACCTTGTAGTTAAAAACTAGGTGAGGGAATGTGTCAGGTTCACAAATTAAAAGTTATAAAGAATGAAAAGATACCTTCTTACATTCATGTTTCATCTGACATCACTGTAGCGTTTATACTAGAAAGCACTTCAAAACCGGTTATTATTTCACGGATGGGAGCTCCACGAACTGCACTGCAAATGCTCTTACAAGTGCACAAAAACCCCACTTTTCACAGCCACGGGGATCTGCCATCTATAAATACTACACTCAATGCGATGACCTCATTTCCTTTCTCACCAGTCCTAGTGGCAACATATGTCTGTCAGGCCCAGCTATATAATTGGAGGGGACCAGTGCAAAATGAAAATACAGAGTGCCTTGTTAAAAATGTATTAAGAATTACAAGACGGTGACAGCAGAGTATTAAACCAAGCATGGGGCCCCTCTAAGAATGGGGCCTTCTGTGACTGCACAGGTCGCACGCCCAGGAAGCAGGTCCTGTGTCTGATGCTTAAGGGAGAGGGCAGAGAAGCCTTAATCCTCTTTAAAGAAACAGATTCTCAGATGCAGGCTAATATCTGCCCAAAGGTCAACTTAGGCTCTCTTCTATCTCCCAAGAGTACTGGGGAGTTAAATGTATACCATCTTTCATTTCTTTGATGAAGAGGAAGTCTTTTTATCATTCAAAGTCTAGGTTATTTAATGAACATCTACATTAGTCATGCATCTGCTACCAGAGATCTCACTCTCCTATATTCATAAGTCTTCCAAACCTCCAAGGACAAGAGAAGGCCTATGAGCAATCCATACAAGTGAGGCCTCCAGTTGACATCCCATGCCAAAAGGACCCTAAGAGGGATCTGCTTTCCCAGGGATCCTTGGGTCCTGGCCAGTCTGAAGCTGAACTCAGGGACCCCTCTCTGCGGGCACTGGTTTGAGCACCAGTGACATTCTGCTGTTTCCTGGCTAGGGAGGAAGTTCTGATTAGGCCCTACCCTCTGTCCACTTGCATTTCCTGAACCACTGTATTTTAGTTCATGCTGTTCTCTGTTTTGGGTAACCTGATCCTGAGAAGTGGAAGATGTCTTCATCTCCGACCATCCAAACCAAGAGTGACTCCCTCCATGGAGGCATCCGCCTTTCCAGTAAGACTGGCAAACTGTCCCACCTTCACCCGTTTCACCCTTCTAGCACGGCCCCACGAGGGCAGGGCTGTTTTCTTACTCACGTTGTGTCCTACGAGCCTAATACAAAGTCTGGTATGTAGCTGCAGCATAGTAAACATTTGTTGAACAAATATGAATAGAGGAATTAGACACATGTGACACTATTTCCATAGGAAATGTGATAAACAGAAACAGCAGTTATATCCAAAAGGGTGGTTTTTGATTACAACTCTTATTTATAAGAATAATTTTAACAACTGCCATTTACTAGGCCTTTACTCCTGGGCTGATTATCTGACATGCATTACATCATTTATATTTTTTAAAAACTCATGAGGATTCTTCTTTCCAATATTACCTTTATTTTAGAGATGAGAAAACTGAAGATCAGAGAGAGGCAGTGCCTTGCCTCAGAGGGCTGGCCCCATTCGGTCTGGCCTGCCCCAGGCCTGCCCACTGGTGACCACACTATACAGCCCCTCTCTCTTTGACAAGAGTCTACCCACTATGAAAACTCTAACATCTAATACTTTGATCTATTATGTGTTTAGCTAAATAGTTAGAAATAAAAAAGAAGTTCCCCAGTACAGTGGGAAACACTCCTAAATCTCAGATTTGCAGGCAGGGAAGTCTTCATTTATATTGATCCTTGCTCCCTCCTCCAAACCCAGAAGCTGAGTGCTAGAATTCTATTCCTTTCATAACTTGAAATGCAGTTTACTTGATACAAGGGGAAAAGCACAAATTCTCTCAATGTCTATTTACTTACAAATAGCCCATTTCTTTATCCAAAGGCTTTGAGGATGCTTATAACAAAAGTCTTACACATGGGAAGAGTACTGAGAAAGACATCAAGAGCTGGGATTTTGGAAAGAGAAAGCAGACACACAGGCCAGGAAAGCCGAAGGTCATGGCTGTTGACCAAGCCTCATACACCCACTGAATCCAGTCTTAGTGCAGGGTCCCAACACAAGGGCCAGCACAGATCTTTGCCAGTGCCTTAGATCAAGTTAGGACTCTAAGAAAATATTATTAGAAAGAAAAATTATGGTCATAAAGTTGGTCATGAAATGATAGGTATTAAGTAAGAATAAAAAAGGATCTAAAAAGGCCAAGTACCATTATTAGATATGTCCAGGTGGGCACAGGACAATAAATGTCCAGGTTTATGTTTCTGTAATAACCATCAACTAGTAAGTGATACTGGAAAATATAACCAGTACCTGAAACCGGAGCCTTTTCTTTTCCTTTCCTCCCATGGAGCTAGCACAGCACACAATCACATTCCACTTGCTACAAGGAATAAAAACAGGCTGGGCGTGGTGGCTCATGCCTGTAATCCTAGCTCTCTGGGAGGCCGAGGC
>VBSM01003176.1:64280021-64308405 GCA_008086735.1 Cheirogaleus medius
CCTGACCTCAAGCAATCCTCCTGCCTCAGCCTCCCAAAGTGCTAGGATTACAGACCACTGTGCCCAGCCTGAATTTTTAAAAAAGGAATTTAACTGACAAATAAAAATTATATATATTCAAGGTGTATAATGTGATGATTTGATATACATATATTGTGTAATGATTAACACAGTCAAATTAATTAACACATGCATCACGACCCATAGTTACAATTTGTGTGTATGTGTGGTAAGGAAGACTGAATGCTTACGTCCCCTCAAAATTCAGATGTTGAAACCTAATCCCCCATGTGATGGTATTTGGATGTGGGGCCTTTGGAAGTGATTAGGTCAGGAGAATGGAGCCCTCACAAATGTAATTAGTGCCTTTAAAAACAGGCCCCAAAGGGGGAGGGGAGGCAAGGGCTATATATGTAACTTTAACATTTGTGCCCCCATAATATGCTAAAAAATAAATAAAAAATAAATAAATAAAATACTAGTTAAGATGTGAAACAAACAAACAAACAAACAAAACCAAAACAGGCCCCAGAGTGTCCTTTGCTTCTCCTACCCTGTGGACACAGGGAGAAGACAGTTGTCCAAGAAGCAAGAAGGGAGCCCTCACCAGATACTGAATGTGCTGTGCCTTGATCTTAGACTTGCCAGCCTCCAAAGTATGAGAAATAAATTTGTTGTTTATAAGTCACTCAGTCTAAGGTAATTTGTTAGAGCTGCCCAAACGGACCAAGACAGAGAGGTTAGACTGGATGATCTCAAAGTGTCCTTCCACTCTAACACTATAAGGAATCATTAATGTTTTGGCAAGAGAGTTCATGTATTTCAATTCAAGCACTATGCTCATCTCAACTGGCTTGTAGAAAGTCAAGTTTGGAGTTTCTTTTATTAACAGGTGGTATGACCCTCTCAAAGACAAGCTGATCTTGCTTTCCATTCCTTCTCAACCTTGCCTCTGGTCTTCTTGGGAACTTGCCACTTTCATGACCTTCCACAATGGCCACTGTTAGTTTCTTCACCTTGCCCTCCCAGTGAGAAAAATAAGAGTGACATTAGCCTATATACACACAAAAATATCCCTCCTGCCACATGGCTGCAAAAAACCAGCAATGTGCTTTGTCAGGTTGAGAATCATTGAACAGGCATTTTATAAATATGGAGATGAAACTAGAAAGCAGGCCTTACTGTTTCTTCCTGTCAAGTGATCTGCTTTCACCTACTTCCTCATTCGTCAGCAGGTGGAGAGACTAAGAATCTCAGGGTCCTTTACATTGAAGGGACAATGGTAGCATCATCCACCCATGCTACACACTGGTCAATACTGTGCTTGTTGGAGCCCAGTTGGGCAGATGTGAGAATTATCTAGTATCAGCAGGGATTTACCCTGAGCACATGGACCCTGGCAACTTGGGAGATCAGAATACCATTCCATAAATTCTGGAAGAGTCTTATGCCTAGAACTAAGCTAGAACATTATCATGTAGATACCTGCTGACCACTCTGGTCCTGGCATGGTAGCCTCTCAATAACTATTTTTAAAATGAATAGGAATCCTGTGGTTCTTTTCCCAGGCATCAGTGGGAACGTTCACAACCTTAATATCTGTGTGTACATTACTTCTGTACAAAAATCAAAGATTATATTTTGGTGATGGCTTCATCTCCATGTACCATAATTGCGACAGCTGAGGTTCACAGATCTGGGCTGTGTCCTGTCTAGATGTCAGACCCTGTGTCACAGTAGACACACAACCTGCCCAGCCATGTCTATTATTTCAGGTGAAAATGCCTCACTTCACTCCACTTACATGAGGAACCTCAATGACTTGTGCTTCCGGAAGGTCTATGAGCAGCTTCATCACATAGGGCAACTTGGCAAATAACAACAACCTTTCAAGATGCACATGCTCCCAAATTTCATCAATCAAAGAGGTCAACAGCTAAGTTCCCACCAAGACATCTTGTCCCGCAAAGGATACTGCAGACCTGAGGCCACGGCACTGGTGCGATAACCTCCTAGGCGCTGCCCGCTCTCAGAGCAGTGCCAGGCGAATTGTTTGTCCTGCCCTGTGCTCAGCACCCACTCCAGCTCCAGGACAAACAGGATCATCGTCACTCTGCTCTGATGCGCTGAAAATCAAGAGAAAAGAGAACAACCTATAAAGTATCCTAAGGAGGTTGGAAAGGCATGGTCCACAGGGGTGTATCATTCTCTTCTCCCTTCCCCAGAATAAGCTGAACAGTATAACCATGTCAAGAACGGGGTAGAACAATGGTTCTCATCAGAGCCTGGGGTATGCTTCTGTAGGCAGGCGTGTCTAAGTTTTTTTTGATGATTTTTAAAGAACCATCCATCTCTTCCCCATGCTCCCTCTACCCAGCTTGTGCCAACGCAAGGACTGTCACAGAGAGCTCCCGTTACCAAAGGCCTGGGCCACCTCCCTCAGACAGACTAGGGCTGCTGGGCTAGAGCATCAGACCCGGCGTGACCACAAAACACACTGGGAAAAATGCTCATGTAATACAGCCACTGTGGTTAGTGTATGTGCACTTACAAAACATTAATAAAGACCATACTGTTCTTTTTTTGATGAAGTCTGTCTTATAAACCCATAACAACGTTCTAGATGCAGAGCTTTCTTTAAGAAATTAAATGCAGGGAAAAGAGGACAGAATTATTCCCAAGTGCCATATAAAAGAGAATGAAATATCCCTTATGCCGAAGAGTGTGTGTGTGTACACACAGTATGAACGATAATGAGTGCAAATTTCCTAGAGGTGTTCATATACAAGGGCAATATCATCAGAATTACTGCATCACATGATTTCAGAGTTAGAAGAGACCATTCTTATCACCTCACTGATCTCCCTATTTTACATATGGGCAAAGTGAGGCACAATGAGGTTGAGTAGTTTGGCCAAGGTCTTGTGGCTTCTCAGTTACCAAATGAAATCAGGCAAGAGGATTTTGGCTTGCTTCTTCTTATACAGTTCCAGGCAGTGAGGTGCAGGGCACCTGTGGTCAATGAATAGAGCAGATTAAAATGAACAAAAACTGATATCCTGCAGCCTGGACCTTATTGGGCCCTGCTCCTAGGGGCTGGTAGTTCAGTGGGGCACGAGTTTCCCATTTTGATAATGAAAACAGAGTTAGGCAGTATGGATGGATAAATGCAGCTCTGCTGGCAATAACAATATTATCGGCCAATTGCTGAGTACCTAACAAGTGCCAGGTACTTAAATAACATTCTCCAGCTTAATCATTGTACTGACCCTGTGGCTGATTTCCTCATTTTACAGCCAACCCAATCTTAGCAAAATGGACCTTTTAGATTGGCTACCATGTAATACAATCAGAACCAGAGTGAAACCCACAGGATAGTCATTCAACAAATGCCGGATGTTTTAAGATCTGCTATTTGAAGCGTGGAGAATTTAAGAGGATATGGAAGCAATACTACTATGATTTCTCAACTATACATGCCTGCCTTTCAGAGTACCAGCCACCACCAAGATCAAAACGCAGGCTTTAACTAAAAGATGTGACTTCTTGGAGAAATTCCTGAAGATCTTTTCATTTCTGTGTCATCAATGGTCCAATTCAAGTTCCACCAATGGTAGAATAAAAACAAACTCTCGAATGAGTCCAAGTGTACCCAAGTCTATTTCAGGCAGAAAGTGGCCCCTAGCACTTCACCTCTCTTTTTCCTGAAGGGGCCTTTGGCCTTCTAACTGTCACTTTCTAAGTCCAAGTGACAACAGCCCTGGAAGATAAGGGGGGTTAACCCTCTCAATGGCCTTCATCTGCCAGAGGACACAGAGCCAAGAAATGTTAAGTGGCTTGCTCAAAGCTACATAAACAATGGGTGACAAAGCTAGAACCAAAAAACCCTCGTCTCTGCTGTCATAGTCGTTTCTCTTTCTCAGTGTCAGGCTGTCTGTGACTACTGGAAAACTCAAACAAAACAAAACAGAAAACCCCAAACTCAAAGCACATACTCTTTCTATGGTGAAAGAATTCTTTTATTCAAAAAGAAACACTTCAAAGATACATACTTATCACTAGGCTTCAGATCAGAAGCTTATTAAAGAAAATGGTGGGCTTGATGCCTGGTCCCTCTTGAATAGGAGTGATGAGAGGCCACATCCTTGCTTTGATCTTGATTTTAAGAGGAAAGTATCTATTTTCTCACCATTTAGTATGATGTTAGCTATAGGATTTTTGCAGATGTTTCTTTATCAAATTGAAGAAGTTCCCCTTTATTCCTAGTTTGCTGAGAATATTTTATTATGAATTAGATTTTATCAAATGCTTCTTCCACATTAATTGATGTGATGATATGACTTTTCTTCTTCAGCCTGTTGATGCGATGGATTACATTGACTTTTTAATATTGAACCAGCTTTGCATATCTGGAATAAATGGTCATGCTATAAAATTCTTTTGATACATTGTTGGATTCCATTTGCTAGTTTTTTTGAGGATTTTTGCATCGATTTTCACGAGAGATATTGGTCTGTAATTTTCCTTTCTTGTAATGCCTTTAGTTTTTATTAGGATTGATTTTTTAAAAAATTTTATTGAGATAAAATTCATATAACATAAATTTTACCACTTCAACCATTTTAGAGTGTATAATTTGTTGGTTTTTAGTATAATCACAATGTCATGCAAATCATCACTACTATCTATTTCCAGAACATTTCCATCATTCCAAAATGAAACTCCATATCCCAACTCCCCCTCCTCCCATCCTTGGGAAACCACTAATCTACTTTCTTTCTCTATGGATTCTCCTATTCCTGACATTTCATATATATGGAATCAGGCAATATGTGGCCTTTGGGGTGTGGCTTCTTTCTCCAAGCATAAGTTTTCAAGGGTTATCCATACTGTAGCATGTATCAGTACTTCATTCCTTTTTTATAGCCAAATAATTCATTGTATGTATATACCACATTTTGCTTTTCTATTTATTCTCTGAGGAACATTGAAGTTATTTCCATTTTTTGGATATTATGAGTAATGTTGCTATGCATATTTGTGTACGAGTTTTTGTGTGAATATCGTCACGCTCCACACAATGATGTTTTGATCAATGATGGACCACATATAGGATGGTAGTCCCATAATATTATAATGGAGCTGAAAAATTCCTATTGCCTAGTGATGTCACAGTGTGACGCATTACTACATGTTTGTGGTGATGCTGGTGTAAACCAGCCTGCCGTGCTGTCAGTCATATAAAAGTCTAGCACATACAACTATGTACGGTGCATAATACTTGATAATGATAATAAATGACTCTATTACTGATTTATGTATTTACTATACTATACCTTGTATCATTAATTTAGAATGTATTCCCTTTACTTATTATTTTTTAAAAAGTTAACTGTAAAAAAGCCTCAGGCAGGTCATTCAGGAGGTATCCAGAAGAAGGCATCACTGTCACAGGAGATGAGAACTCCATTTGTGTTACTGGTCCTAAACACCTTCCAGTGGGACAAGATATAAAGGTGGAGGACAATGATATTGATGATCCTGACCCTGTGCAGGCCTAGGCTAAGGTATGTGTTCCTCAGCACACGGGCTTCTCCATAGGACAGCCCACAACATAACACTGGCTTCCACCAGGGAAAGCAAGCTAGAGAGCAAGAGAAGGCGAGTAAGATGGAAGCCCCAGTCTCTTTGGGTCTAATCTTGGAAGCAATATCCATCACTCGCCATATTCTAGGTCTAGCACACACTACAGGGTAGGAACATAGAATACCAGGAGGCATTATCATTTGGAGCCATCTTAAAGGCTACCTACCAAAACATGCCATATTTTAAATAGTCCTAAAGGTACGATATGATATCCCAAATCTGTGACCAAGACAGTTAAAAAAAAACTTTTTAAGAAATGCTTTTTTAAAATTGATCCATAATAATTGTACATATTTATGGGGTATATGTAAAAAAATTGTTTTTACAGAACAAAGGCTCAGGTCAAATAAAATAGGAGTTGGAGATATGTTTAGGCTGGAAAAGAGAAGTATTAATAAAAAAAAAAGAAGACTGAAGGAAGAGAAGAAAGGACAACAGTAGGAACTTTTATGGCTGTTTTAAAATAATTGAAAAGCTGCCATGTGTAAGAGAGATTGTACTCAGTTTTTGTGGCTCCAACCATCTGGCAAAGACCAATAGGGGAACATTCTAGCACTTATCACACAACATTTGAATGGCATTTACTTATCAGCATCCTCCACATGATTATAAATTGCTTTATAGACAAACACTAAGCATGTCTTGTTCACTATTACAATCCTCAGTTGCTGGAATACAGTAGGCACTCAATAAATATTTGATGAGTGTGAAAAATTAAAGAATAATATAATACTATAGAGAAATGAATTTCTGCTCCAAATCTTAAAGTACAGTACTTAATGCTTAGAATATTTAAAAAACAGAATGGTTGCTATGTTGCTAGAGATATTAAAGGAGAGGCTGGATGATCACACAGGATGAAATGAGGTCAAGAGATCTAGATGAAATGACCTTGAAGTGTTAAAAGGTCCTCCTCTAATATTATGATGCCACAACACTGTTGTTCTAGAAAAGAAATCCCTTCCAAAAATTGCTCCTGAGGTATATTACGAAGCTAGCCTGCCAATGTTGAAGACACGATAGGCCGGGCGTGGTGGCTCACGCCTGTAATCCTAGCACTCTGGGAAGCCGAGATGGGTGGGTCATTTGAGCTCAGGAGTTTGAGACCAGCTTGAGCAAGAGTGAGACCCTGTCTCTACTAAAAATAGAAAGAAATTAATTGGCCAACTAAAAATATATAGAAAAAATTAGCCGGGCATGGTGGTGCATGCCTGTAGTCCCAGCTACTTGGGAGGCTGAGGCAGGAGGATTGCTTGAGCCCAGGATTTTGAGGTTGCTGTGAGCTAGGCTGATGACACGGCACTCTAGCCCGGGCAACAGAGTGAGACTCTGTCTCCAAAAAAAAAAGACACAATAAAACCATCATTCTTTCCCTTGGACAATATGAATACTCTGAACATTTTCAAACATTTAACCAAATATGAAATGAGTCCCATTTAAGGCAGCTTTACATTGGCCCCACGTTCTGAGCCTGCTGCACTGCTAAGAAGCAGCGTGGTGTAGTTGGAGGACAAAGGCTGTGGGTCTGGGAGTCATGTCGACCAATCTGGTTCTGCACTTGACCAGCGGAAGGACCAAAGGCAAGTTACCCAACCTATTTGTGCCTCAGCTCCTTAATTAAAAAACTGAACAACATTCACTTCTGGGTCGAGCTTGGTGGCTCACACCTGTAACCCTAGCACTCTGGAGGCCCAGGCGGAAGGACTGCTTGAGCTCAGGAGTTTGAGACCAGCCTAAGAAACATAGTGAGACCCCATCTTTACAAAATACACAAAAATTAGCCAGGTGTGGTGGCATGCGCCTATAGTCTCAGCAACTTGGGAGGCTGAGGCAGGAGGATCACTTGAGTTGAGCCCAGGAGTTTGAGGCTGCAGTGCAAGCTGCTATGATGACACCACTGCACTCTAGCTTAGGCAACAGAGCAAGACTGTGTCTCAAAAAAAAAAAAAAAAAAATAGGGTTGCTCTGTTTTGTTCCCTTGACTATTGTAAAGTACTCTCTTGTGGCAGTGAAAACCATCAAGAAATATTTTAAAGTCTGGATAAAGAAAACACTCCTCTCACTCCCTACCTTGATAGTTTTTCACGGGAGTCATCTTGTTATAATCTTCTGACAAAATAAATTCCTGCAAAAGAAAAGAAAAATATTAAGCAAAAAGAAATTCTTCAAGTGGATAACTATGTTTTGATAAAACCAGATTGTATAAAGTAAATTATCATCACAGCTTCAACTAACATTAGTATTTTGCTCATTAATTCAGCATTTTTGTACCTCTTTAAAAGTGACATTCATAATTATAATCCAATGCAATTATCATAATTTTTACCTTACAACTCTTAACTTTTTTTTGTGCATGTACGCATGAGAAGAAAACTGGATCAAGTTCAGAGACTTGACCCTGGTCAACTTTGTAAATAAACTTGATTTAAAATACTTTTCTCTCAAGGGTGCCACAGCTGAAAATTTGCAAGGCTCTCACCTGTGAGCAATTCTTTTCTAAAGAAATAGATTAGATGTTTTAAAGATTCTGTTTGTACCATCAGTAATCTATTTCCCGTTACTTACTACAAGCTGCTCATGGCTGCATCTTAACCATTCCCTGTATCCCCATGGCACCTTGCACAGTGTCTGGGCACAGCAGCAGATAATCAGTAAATATTGGTCAAACAGATATGTAGAAGGCACCTCCCAATCTGATGAGGTTAGTTTGGATGTCAAATTTACTGAAAAAATCAGTTTCTATCCATCACGTTGTACTCTTTGTGGGGATACGTTAAAGGTGAGTGTGTATGGTTTCACCTAAGCACCTACATATATACAGTAGAAGCCAATCAACTGTTTCTGGGACCCAGCCAGGTTTTGAGTCCTTTAGCTTCTTTCAAATGCAAAATATCTATATACTCTTAAAAAGTAAATTGTCAAACATAAGGAAAGCTGCAAAGTCTAAGAAATCAATGCCTTCATCTGAGCCTAAAAATGAAACAATGAATATTTTCAAACCATTTGAAAACATCCAGAATTTTTCTTTGATGACTTTAAAAAAAGGGGTGAGAGGACAGACACAGAAAATCCTGACTTGCTGTCTAGGTGTTTACTGAGTTCATATAGTTTGTGAATTTTCTAGAAGCAACTAATCATGTTATTGTTTGTGTGGTAATTGTCACAAAGGTAAAGTAGAAGGTGATGTAGAGAACACACGCGGCAACAAAGTTCCTTTGGTTATGCAGTTTTCTGGCCCAGCCCCCTTTATGAAGCTTATCTACACGTGGATTTTCTTCACCATAATTTTCTCAGTAATAACAATGTTCAACTCGTCACTTTTAAAATTCATGTCATTATTCCCTCAAGGAGTGGCATTAGATCCACTTCTGAAGCGTTAGACTCACACAATTGCACGGAGTGGAGGAATTTTTAAAAGGTAAAGTAGCTTGACCACAGGAGCTTATAGTGTGGGTAGGGAAACCTCGCAAATGTCTCAGCGTCAACTTCCTATCGACCTTTGACCCCAGGCGAGACAACTTTGACCCTGAGCCCCACACTTTAGAGGATCCCCAACATCGTAACACACAAATACATTATTAAAGACAATGGTTATTTGGGCAAATGTTTAGAGTTCATATAGTTCATGTTATTTTGAATATATTGAAATAGTTCTCTAGCTTGGGCAAAAGACACGTCAATTTCTTCTGGAACAAGGCAAGGTATAAAATAATACAATCTGATGCAGGTTTGCATTTAGGGTTTAATACATACATACAAAATAAAATTACCCATTCACTGAATTAACAAACTTAATTTTTTGTTCATTTGTTCTTCCTATGATAATAAAAACATATAATCATGGAGAAAATTTGAGAGATTTTTGTCAGTTTTCATATTTTTAATCATAAAAATAATATGTTATTCTAAGGAATATAAGATGGATAAACATTAAAAAGTCCCTTGTGATTCCATTTCTCAGAGATAAGTATTACGGAAAGAATTATTGTAATAATATATGTAATAAGACAAAATGTTACAACTACTTGGCAATGCTTTTTTTCTTTTTATAAATCACGTATATCATTCCATATGAGAACATACTTATCAATTTCATTCTTTTTAATGACTGTACAGGATGTACCATAATGTTCTTTTATTGATAAATGTTTATCTTGTTTCCAGTTTTCCTTATTAAAAAGATTACATTAAATATATTTGTCTTCAGATATCTCTAGCAGTATTTCTATGAAAGTTTTAAAAGTAGAATTGTTGGACTGGAGGGTATAACATTTAACATTTGATAGATAGTGCGACTTGTCTGCTATTTTATACTTACTACAACAATATTGCAAGAAAGATCTTTGCATATGTATTCATATGAATTAATGTATATATAGAAGAGATTGCTGGCTCACATATGTACACTTAATGTTTTAGTAAACACTGCCAGATCACTTTCCAGGAAGTATACAGCCATTTACTTCCTATCCACTCCCACCTTCATATGACAGCATATCTTCCCATATCACATCAGACTGAATGCTATTCATCTTTTTAATTTTTGCCAAACTGATGTGCAAAAAAAAAAAAAAGCATCTCATCAGGGTTTAATGTGCATTACCCTGTTTAAGAGCTAGAGAAGTTTGCCATTTTCATTTCCTATTCTATGAATTTGCTGTTCAAATCCCGCTGTAGTTTGGCTCCCTAGAAAACAGAGCCTGAGGCAAAGTCTCAGTTTAAAGCTTTAACTGGAGGTGCAGTATCAGCAGTGTAAGCAAGGGAAATGCAAAGTGAAGCAGAGAAATATGGTGGCGCGTTACCAAGCTGGCCAAGTTTCATGAAGAAGCCCACCTGGTTCTTTAGCATATGGGAAGTCTCTGGACACACAAAACTGAACACTAGGTTTTGGAAGAGTCCACTGGAAGGAGGGATGGAGCAGAAATTTATCCGCCAGCTCTCTCTCATCTTCTTTGAATTTTGATCATAACTCCATGGGAGTTTAGCTTCCCTCTCCTTCTGGAAAGTTGCATTAATACTACCTCACCCCATTAGCAGCCACTGGAGAAGTCAGACCTTTGGCCTTGCAGTGCTGTGTTTCATACAATTCAGAAAGCAGCAGAGGAACCAGAGACTTTGGGCTTTGGCCTCAGGGTGGAACAAGATGCCAGGAAAACCCAGAATAGAAGTAAAATCAAAAAAATCTGAAGCAGTGTATATGATGTGGCCTACACATATCCTTTTACCCTTTTTACCTATTGCATTTGTAATTTTCTGCAGCAATTCTTTGATTTTTAGGTATAGTAACCCTTTGTTTAAGATGTGAATTGACAATATTTTCTCTCCTAATACTCTGCCTTTGAATTTTATTTATTGATCTTTTGTAGTACTGAAATTTTTTATTTTATTTTATTTTATTTATTTATTTATTTTTTTTGAGACAGAGTCTTACTTTGTTGCCCAGGCTAGAGTGAGTGCCATGGCGTCAGCCTAGCTCACAGCAACCTCAATCTCCTGGGCTCATGCAATCCTTCTGCCTCAGCCTCCCAAGTAGCTGGGACTACAGGCACGCGCCAACATGCCCGGCTAATTTTTTCTATATATTTTTAGTTGGCCAATTAATTTCTTTCTATTTTTAGTAGAGACGGGGTCTCGCTCTTGGTCAGGCTGGTTTCGAACTCCTGACCTTGAGCTATCCACCCGCCTCGGCCTCCCAGAGTGCTAGGATTACAGGCGTGAGCCACCGCGCCCGGCCTGAAATTTTTTATTTTTTAATAAACAACAAGGTATTATGAGTTGAAACTGTGTTCTATCTTTTAAGTTTTAATTTGGGAAGGAATAATATTTTAATTATAATATGTCTTCCATAAGAAACATACTCAGGTCTTTAAATACAATTTTTCTTTACTAGTTTGAATGGAAATTTTTTTCCATTTCAATTTCTAAAGAGTTACTGCTCATACATACTAAAAATAGCTTTTGTTTTAGATATACACATATATTTAAGTTTTAGTATGCTACCATAGCATTGAATATATTATTTGTTGTTGACTTTGGCAAACAAACTTGACTAAGTTTTACGTAAAAAGATTAATGTTCATCTAGCTACATTTTTTTAAGAACAGATATTTGGAAACATATAGCCTTTATGTTAACACATAATTTTTATCTACAGTAATTAAATCACCTTATTTTAGTTTTATCTGGAATTTTTATTAAGAGTACCTGCTGAATTTAATTAACTGTGTTTTGTTTTCCAGCCGGGCATGATGGCTCAAGCCTGTAATCCTAGCACTCTGGGAGGCCAAGGTGGGCGGATCGCTCAAGGTCAGGAGTTCAAAACCAGCCTGACCAAGAGCGAGACCCCGTCTCTACTAAAAATAGAAAGAAATTAATTGGCCAACTAAAAATATATAGAAAGAATTAGCGGGGCATGGTGGCACATGCCTGTGGTCCCAGCTACTTGGGAAACTGAGGCAGAAGGATCGCTTGAGCCCAGGAGTTTGAGGTTGCTGTGAGCTAGGCTGACACCATGGCACTCTAGCCCAGGCAAGAGAGTGAGACTCTGTCTCAAAAAAAAAAAAAATTAAATGTGTTTTGGTATCTATTATACAAAATTTTTTTTTAAAGAAAACCTTTCAATTTATAAAAGTAATTGACTATTCTGGTAAATTTCATAATATTGAGCCATTCTTGAATTCCTGAAAGAATCCAAACTTGTCATGGTATATTCTTCCTTTAGTGCATTACTGGATTTATATGCTAACATTTTACAAGGACTTTTACATACATATATTTAAAAGTATTATTGGTCTGTAGTTTTCCATTGTGGTGTTATCTTCATTGGGTTTTGGTTTAAAGATAGCAAAACAGTGGTTAAGAGCTCCGGGCACTGGAGCCAAATTGTCTGGTTTAAATCCCAGCTAAAGCACATAACCAGTTTTATGATCTTGGACGAGTTGCTCAAGATCTCTATCCTTCACTTTCCTCCTCTGTAATAGCCTCATAAGATTGTCGTGAAGACTGAGTTAATATAAAAAACGCATTTAAAGCAGTGCCCGGCACATAGTAAGCACTCTGATAGTTAAGTAAAATAAATAAATGCTACCTTTTGTAAAATGAATTAAGGAGCTTTCCTTTAAACAAACAAACAAACAAACAAAAACCTTCTGGAATATACTGAACAACTCTAATTGAAGAATTAGAAAGATTTCAACTTTTCAAGCTTTTCCCTGGCATATACACAAACACATGCTACACATATTTGTAGCTCTGCTTTTTAATTTAATCAACACTATCACAAGAGCATTTCTCATGTTATTAAACATTTTTTGAAAAATAAGTTTTAATGGCTATCAACATTGGAAGGCTATACAGGATTTTATATAATTAGTCCCTGACTATTACATTTCTAAGACACAAATGTTTTATCATAAAAATAATAAGAATGAGAATATACTTATAAATAAGCCTTGTCTATTTTTATGATTATTTTCTTTGGATGGTTTTCTAGAAATAAAATTGTTGACATAAAGGTGAAAATAATTCTAAAGCTCTGGATAAATACTACCAATATTTCTTCTAAATGGTTTGTGCCAATTTATGTCCCTTCTATTAGTGTTCTAGAGTGCCTATATTATTTAATTCCAGCCAACATGTATATCCTAAAATTACTACCATTTAGATAAAAATAGAATTTAAAAATTTTTTAACACTTTAAAGTGTTGATTAGCCCTTAGTATTTCTTTTTGTGACTTTTCTGCTATCTACAGGATTTTAGTGTTTTTCTTATCTATTTATATATGTTCGTCATGGACTGAGGATATTTCCTTTCTGTGTCATACCGTATTTCAAGCAACTATTTATTGTTTTTTAAAAATTATATTTAAGTGGCTTTTTTAATGCTGAGAAGTTCTGAATTTTATGTAGTTAAATATAATGATATTTCCCCTTATGACTTCCACTGTTTCAAGCTTACAGCATTCTTCTTTGTACATAGTTTATACATGTCCACTCAATTTACTTCTAGTTTCTGTTTTTCTTTATACATTTAAAGATGCTTCAAGCTCCTGGAATTTATTTTGGTATATGACATGAGGTGAGGATTAAAATCGATCTTTTTTAAAAAGCAAACCAACTGCTTCAGCACCATTAATTTAATAACTTTTCCCATCCACAACTGACATGTAGTGTCTTCTTTACTACATTTCATATTCTTACATATAATGGAGTCTGTTTGGGGGTTATCTAACTCTGCTCTACTGACTGCTATTCTATTCCTGAGCCAGAACCAAAATGATTTAATTACTGCAGATATAAATTATGTGTGAACATAAAGGCCATGTGTCTCTGAATTTCTCTTCTTGAAAAAAATGTAGCTAGATGAACACTAAAATAATCTTTTTATGTAACAAAAAGGAAAAATCACATTAAGAATTTTAATTGGAAATGCATTAAACCTATAAACTCAGGAAGACAACATTTAAAGGTCTTTTTTATGTATATCAGTAAATTTTTATGACTTTCTTCAACTAAGTTTCACATATTTCTTTTAAAAAATTATTTCTAGATTTATGTTTTTAACTTCTGTGAATGGGATCATTTTTCTATTATTTGGTAAACTCTGAATTATATAAAAAAGGGACAGATTTATAGGTGCTAACTTTGAACTAAAACTGAAAAACAGTGATATCATAGTTCCTGGGAGGCTCAGTATTAATCCACTTAAAAACCTGATTTGTGGCAGTTGGGGTGAGGTGATCAATCTTGGATAGGGTACTTGGCTATGGGGATATTTAACACACTCGTAACTCCAAAGGCAGAATGAAACACCATTCTATTCCTAAAATTTAGAAGGAAAGGAAGAAAGTTTCTTTGATGTTTCAGAGGAAATCAAGGAAAAAGAAAAAAGTGAAAAAGAGAAAAAGAAAAATGGCAAGACTAAGCTGCAATATAAATACTAGCCAATGCTTTGGGCTGGGGGTGGAAAATAATAGAAATAGAGAAAGCTATTAAGCTTCTTTGTAGATTGGTCAACGCCTTTTCTACTTATCTTTGTTTCTTTGAATTCCTATGAAAACCAAGCCTTGCAGAATGAATCCATCAGATGGTAACATCACTTTATTTGGGCAATGCTGTATTCAAAAAAAAGGTTCTAGCATGCCCCATCATTAAAGAATGTACAAAAAGGCCCATGCCTTTTTGTGAATACACATGCCACTCACAACTCTTGTGGCATGTTTCACAAGAACAGTCGTTAATTTCTATTGACTTATAAAAACATATCTGTCAAGTTGATATACCGCGTTTCTTGTTTGGTAACCAAGGTCACCTTATCTGAGTCAAGTTGTTACTCAGCTTTTTGTCAGTCTAAGTAAGAGGTCAAGAAACAGTACTTTGTGTTTTTACTCAAATGAAAGGTAAGATTTTGTTTTCTGGTCATCCTAGGCTTCTGCACATCACAAGTTCTCAGTGATGTTTTGGATCCTGTGAAAGGCAGGAAGTAATGGGAAAAAAGACTGGGGTCCACAGTGCTGTGGTTTCTGGTTCCATCCAGGGCACTGGGCATGGCAGGGGTCACAGTAAGGCCTAGGTGCAGTGCTATCATTTGAATGTTTGTGTCCTTCCCAAAATTCATGTGTTGAAACTTAATTGCCAATGTGGTATTATTAAAAGTCATAGCCTTTAGGAGGTGACTAAAGGGAATAGGGCCCTTCTAAAAGAGGTTTGAGGGAGGATTCACCCTTTTTACCCCTTCCATCCCTTCTGACATAGAGGTCGTCCCCTCGGAGGACACAGCCTTCAAGGTGCCATCTTGGAAGCAGAGACTGGGCTCTCACCAGACACTAAACCTGCTGGTGCCTTGACTATCGAATTCCCAGTCTCTAGAACTAGGAGAAATAAATTTCTGTTGTTTATAAATTACCCAGTCTATTTTGTTACAGCAGCAGGAACGGACTAAGACACACAGGAAGAAATGAAAGTATCTGCAACCCACACAAAGATACCTCAATTTCACATACATGTTGAGACAGCAGCCCCTACCCTGGCCAAAGTACATTACTGGCCAGCGTTTTCTTATTTCTTTCTTTATTTTATAAAGTCATGTTCAACTACCGCAAAACATAAAAACTTTTAAACAATCAATAATAATTTAATTAGAAAGCAATGAGTTTGGTTCTTTTGCTGTTTCCATAGTCACCCTGACTCTCCACTTTGAGTTCACCAGTGAAGAAATAATACACAGTTCTAAGCACTGCCCACCTGCTCACCTACTGAGTAAGGTTCAGTGAAATAGATCCTCAAGAATTCCAATAATAGAACCATGGTAACTTCCATATTTTTTAAAATCCAGTTTTTAGTTTCTTGCTTTAAGTTTGCCAATGAGCTCTTATTTCTTAAAATATACTACTACTTTAAGAATAGAAATATAATCTAAAATTAGATGATCTGTTACGGATTCTTTGTCATGTTTGCTGCAGATGAGAAATATAAATGGATTTAATGCTTGATGGGTCTTTTATGAAGAAAACTAAATTATAGTTATAGTCCCTATGTAGGCTTTTCTCTCCTCTCAGAAAAATACATCTTAAACCAACCAGTAAGATCATCCAAAAAATAAACAGGAACTCTTAATTCAGCCCAAGTGTGATAAAGAATGAAGGAAGAAATAAAATCCTCTATTTAACTGCCCAGCAAAAGTGTCATATAAAAGTACACAGCTTTATGAGGTAATGATATTTGTGTGCCTATGCAAAGCTGTTACTTAAGAGAGGATTTGTTTTTACTGTAGTGAAAAACATATAACATTAAATTAGTCATTTTAACCATTTTTAAGTGTACAGTTCAGTAGTGTTAAGCATATGCATGCTGTTGGGCAACCAATCTCCACGACTTTTTCATTTTGCAAAACAAACTCTACACTATATCCATTAAACACTAATCCTTTCTCTCCTCTCACCTCAGTCTGTGGCAACTACCTTTCTACTCTTTTTGATTCAATGATTTTGACTACTTTATATACTTCATGAGGGGAATCAGGCAGTATTTGTCTTTTTATGACTGGTTTATTTTACTTAGTATAGTGTCCTCAAATTTCATCCACCTTACACCAGGTGATGGGCTTTCCTTTTCTAAGGCTGCATAATATTCCATAGTATGTATACCCCACATTTTCCTTATCCACTCATCTGTTGATGGACACTTGGGTTGCTTCTGCCTCTTGGCTATTGTGAATAATGAATGCTTTAATGAACAAAAATGTTCATTAAGTATCTCTGCAAAATCATGCTTTCAATTCTTTTGGATATATACCCAGATGTGGGATTGCTGGATCATAAGTTAATTCTATTTTTAATTTTTTGAGGAACTTCTATACATAAGAGGGTGATGAATTTAAATTCAGTGTTTGAAAAATATTACTATCTTTAAAACTGCCTTCTTTTATATTGTATAGTTTCAAGATTAACAGTCTCCTTTTTGCCTTGGCTACCAGGAAGTTTAGAATCAAATTCCAGTCTTAATCATACAAACTATGCTAGTCCTTATTATAATCTGCATCCCTGTGTTATTCTAGGTTTTACTCAGCTCTTTTGGTTACAAAGAACTTAAGCCAGTAAAGAGAGAATTTACAGTAAAGACAGAGGCTACAATGAGAAAGGTACAGGCCAATGAAACTACACTAGCGGCCGGGCGCGGTGGCTCACGCCTGTAATCCTAGCTCTCTGGGAGGCTGAGGCGGGCGGATCGCTCGAGCTCAGGAGTTCAAAACCAGCCTGAGCAAGATCGAGACCCCGTCTCTACTATAAATAGAAAGCAATTAATTGGCCAACTAAAAATATATAGAAAAAATGAGCCGGGCATGGTGGCACATGCCTGTAGTCCCAGCTACTCGGGAGGCTGAGGCAGGAGGATCGCTTGAGCCCAGGAGTTTGAGGTTGCTGTGAGCGAGGCTGACGCCACGGCACTCACTCTAGCGTGGGCAACAGAGTGAGACTCTGTCTCAAAAAAAAAAAAAAAAGAAACTACACTAGCCACCCTCTGTCTCGGGGCCTCTCTTATGGTATCCCTACTTTTTTTGTAAGTGCAATAATCTATCATCCTTTCTCAACCAGCTGGTCTCTTCTGACAACTCAGCTTTTGTTCCCTCATAAAGGGAGCTTGTGCATAGCCATCATGGCACACAGGATTTCTAGGGCAGTAAGACTACTCTATATGATACTGTAATGGTAGATGTCATTACACATTTGTCCAAACCCATAGACGTACACCACCAAGAGTAAACCCAAAGGTAAACTACTGTGGGTGTTAAGGATGTGTCAATGTAAGCTCATCAGTTGTAACAAATGTACCACTCTGGTGGGGATGTTGATAGTGAGGGAGGCTGCACATGTGTAGGGACAGTGGGTATGTGGCAAATCTCTTGTTTCTTCTTCTCGATTTGCTGTGAACCTAAAACTACTCTAAAAAACACAAACACCACCTCAAATCCTGTAAGAATGATGCTAAGAAAGACCTTCTAAGATCCTTACGTCTCTTACTTATAGCTCTCTCTATACTGTAACAACCAGTGGCCTGGAACTTGCATCCCTTAGTTGTCTTTGTGTTTAAATCAGCAGTTCTCAAACTTTTTGGTCTCAGGTTCCCTCAGTCTTAAAAATTATTGAGGACTCTGAAGAGCTTTTAACTATGTGGGTTATAGTAATTGATAAAAAATATCATATTAGAAATTAAAACTGAGAAAAATTTTTAAATATCCATTCACTAAAATAACAAATTTATTACATGTTAATATAAATATCAATCTATAAAAAATAACTGTTTCCCAAAAGAAAAAATGTAGTCAAAGAGTAGCAATGTTTTCCATTTTAGCAAATCTCATTCATGTCTAGCTTAACAGAAGACAGACATTCATTCTGCTTCTGCATTCAATCCGTATATTTGTTAGAAAATGAGAGTGAAAAAGGCCAATAACATCTTAGTATTATTATAAAAATAGCTTTCGCTTCACAGATCACACTTTGAAAACTACTGGTATCAGTGATTGACCTGACATTAGGCTTTGCTCAATCTTCATTTGAGATTCTGCCAGTTTACCTACGCGGTTCAAAGAATTATTCTTGTTTGTTTTATAGTTAAGACAAGAGGCTTCACTGGCTACCAAACAATGGGACATTCTCTCACCCAGGAACTGAGAGAGAAGGTGCCTTTTTCTGATCCTGTCATATGTCTAGTGACCCTAATCTGTTCTGACCACATGTGTTTTAATAAGTGGGGGAAAGGAATGCTTTTGCTACAATCCCCCAGCCTTGGCTCCGAACTCGGTAAGAAACTCCCAGTGACATTTCTAAGAAGACTGGCATATGTCACGACACATGGAAGCATCTGAAACAAGAGAACAAAAGATAATTGGGGTTTGTGCAACGACAGCAGCTGCGAGCCTCTCTGGATTCAAAATATCACCTATAAAGAGACAAATTCAGGTTTACAAATGCTTCTTGCAAATTCTTGTTCAAATTCAGGTTTACACACAAAACACACAAAACAAAGCAATGTCAAGGTCTCTCCATAGACAGACTGTTTAATTGTCTGGCTGCTGCCCCTCCAGTTTGCCTGAGTGCTTCATGGTTTACCTGTCATCATCTTTTCTCATCAATGGTAGCACGTTTTTGTGCTACCCCCTGTCCCTCGACGCCGA
Source organism: Cheirogaleus medius (assembly GCA_008086735.1). Taxonomy (NCBI): domain Eukaryota; kingdom Metazoa; phylum Chordata; class Mammalia; order Primates; family Cheirogaleidae; genus Cheirogaleus; species Cheirogaleus medius. Next base: position 64,299,343 of record VBSM01003176.1, read on the forward strand.
CTGCAAGCAACCAGATGCAGTTGGCTTTTCAATAATATCTCTCCCAAGAGGACAGAAGGGAGAAGGTAAAAGAGAAAAGACACACAGGTTTGGATGCAACCACTTCCAAGACTGCCTCTGGCAAATTTCAGAATCTTAAGGACAAATGCTCTTGGAAGTTATTCAGCGAATGGGGAATATCCTGCTCAAGGCCCAAATCTGAAGCCAAAAAATTGATGTATCATGCAAAGGAGGCCAGTAGCAAAAGTATTCTGTACCCCCATCACCCTTCATGAACAGTTAAAGAGACTGTATATTTTAAATAATATTTATGCACAATAAAAATTCTGCTATAATATTAAACAGCAAATGACATGAGAGATCAGTTTACATGAAGTCTAGTTGCTGATATTTATTTTTTAAATGAAAAAACAGCTCAAAACTTTTTGAGAAAATGATGCTAAACAAAAAAAACTGCCTGTTGAAACTGAGAATTGCTTATGCCTGATGTCATGGTATTTGGCCTAACGGGTAAGGCTGGAGACTACTGTTCCTATGTAAGAAAGCAGCTAGTGAAGGAAGTTTGGATCTTTGGTTGTTACGTTGTGGATTTCCTCCAGTTGTAGAGTTTGTAAAGGGTCTTAAAGATTACCTAGCACAATGACTCATTCTTTAGATAGAGAAACTACAGTCCAGAGATACTAAGAGACTTGTCCCCAGGTCACAGGCTTAGTTGGTTGGATAGCTCCGGCTTAAAACTTGGGTTTGTCTTTTGATTTTTTTATCCACTGATATTTTGACTCATGCAAACCTCGAAGAGCCTACTCAAAATGATATTGAAACCCAGGAGAATGTCTTATTGAATTTCCATGAGCAAAGGAAAAAATCACAGTATAAATTCCAAAGTTTCTGCACTCTTTGGAGAATCCAGATAATAATACATCAAAAAAAAAAAAAAAAAAACCTGAAAGAAAGATAAGCACAAAGCACCACATTCCCCTAATGCCTCCACCATGATCCCTGTTACCCAAGCCTGACACCTGGAAGTAGGACCAAGTGGTATGCCAGGGACATTGACTGATTAGAACTGACACGGGCTGTAGACAGCAGCAACTGATGTGTAATGGCTGAACATGAGCTTGGCTTGGAAGTTATTTTTTGCCAGCTACCCCTTTTCCCCACTCCATTTCTCCTACACATTCAGTCATCAGATTCTAACCATTCTGTTGAACCCATGCCCCTTCCAATGCATTTATTTCCAAGTAAATGGCATTTATCCTTGACAGTGACCTGCACATCCCCACTTCCTAGCCTTTGATCTAGTCTCCACCTTTCCCTAAACTGCATCGTTTTTCAAACCTATCCTTCTAGGCAAGATTGAATAGTGCGCTTTCATATAATCACCCCAGGCAGAATGGATCTTTCCTCTCTGAATTTCAAGAGACTCTATAGCTCTGTGATGCTCCTAATCATAGTCTGCATTAAATTAGAGCCACCTATGATCAGATTATTTTATCTTTACTTGTAGATTTTAAGGAATGGAGTTTTTGTTTCCCAATACATGAGTCTCCCGTATGTCCAGCAATTTTCCTAATATACAATGTATGAGAGGTAATCAATAAATATAAATAAAGAAATAATATTCCTTATTTTTTTTTAATCAAGCCAAGGTTTTAATTGTACTAGGATCATAAACAGACTTGCCTCAGGGCCTTTGTACCAACTGTGACTCTGTCTTAAACACTTTTCTCCAGATATCAGTGTGACCCACTCCTCCAATCTTCAAGTCTTCTGCTCAAATAACATCTGTTCAATGAAGCCTAATCTATCCATCTTTTAAAAATTGCAATCAGTTCCCTCTACCCCAGCCCATATCCTCAATCCTCCTTACTCTGTTCTATTTTTCCCCATAGCACCTATCACCTCTATGATCTTCTAACATATATTATCTTTCTTGTTTATATAAACTTTACTGAATGCAACACAAACATGGAGAAGGATTTTTTGGTGAGGGAGGGTATATTTTGTTCACTGATGTACCTCAAGTAACTAGAACACTGCCTAGCGTGTTCAAGAAAAAAATTGAATAAAAGAATAAAAGTATTATTTTAAGTACTATATTAATTTATATGTAGTAGCTCTCTATTAATATACTTTTGAAATATATGCAAATAGTAATATATAATATACTATACAAACATTAAGCATGATTTTTTTCACTGATGGTGGTAGTTAATAAATGTGATATTTATTAGTTTATGTTTTTCATTTAGATAAGCCATCAGAGAAAAATTAAATAATTTGCTCATTGATGTCTCAATTGGGGGTTTACTGCTACCAATAGTGGGTTTGAATGAAAATATGTGCAATTATCAGACATCCAAATAATAAAAGAAAAAAAGAGAGCTAATTGCTAATCTATTACTTTCCCTAATCAATGCTGAAAAATAGAGCAGTATATACTTTTGACTCAAATCTCAGGACTAACCAATGTTTTACTTATTGCATCAACAGAAAACACAATAACATGTTGCGTTTTCAAGCTGTTTATAACCATGGTCTCCATGCTGAAATATTATAATTATCTCTTTTTCTGGATTTAAATTCACAAATTTTCAGTCCTAAACACTATTCAAACAAATAAATACGTATTTAACAAGTAAAGAACAAAAAAAGACAGCTAACAATACATGTAAAATCTAGTCTTATTAGCCAAAAATGGTGCTCACAAGAAACAAACTAGTTAAGAATGAGTTTTAAAAATTTTTTGTTAAACTTGAGGTGACAAATAATTGTGTAAAAAATAATACCCTTTAATTTCAGAAAAAATTATTAACCTTATCAAAAAGTAAATTAAAGTTCATCTACTGCTGAGATGAATAGAATTTCTGCCATAAAAACAATAATTACTATTCATTGAGGGCTTACTGAGTGCCAAGGCCTTTATATGAATTATTTCATGTAACACTCACAACAATCCCATGAGACACAGATAACTATCCCCAGTCAGCGATGAGTAAATTGAGGCATGGGTGAAGTTAACCAACTTGGCCATGATTCTCCAGATAACAGATGGTAGAGCTGGAATGCAAATGTAGCCCTCTATGGAAGCCAAGTTCATACCTCAAACACCACAACACCTGCCCCTGCTATATGAAGGCAAAGTATGTTAACAATGATTTTTTACAAACTCTAAGTAAGCTCTACCTGACAAAGAGAGGGAAGAGAATAAAACAATTGCTTCCTCCCTATCAGTTGTTGGGAAACAAGGGCTTCTGTAAAGATGACTGTAAGAATGAAGGTGAAAGGAGAAAGAACTTCTGGATGGAAACACAGATGAAACCGGTTTGGCTTTTATTCATTCTAAAACTATTATTGGGGTTCCAGTTTGCACAGGATCTCTACTGGGTATTGGAAATGCCAATGCACAGAGTGTGTTTCCTGCCTTCAATTTGCTCAGGCTAATGAGGGTAAAGAAACTAAGGAAATTAACACTTGCTAAATTTATTAAGTATTATTTACCAACACTTATGGGGAATACAGTTGGCTCTTGAACAACATAGGTTTGAACAGCACAGGTGCACATACGCGGCTTTTCTTCTGCCTCTGCCACCCCTGAGACAGTAAGACCAAGCACTTCTCTTTCTCCGCAGCCTACACAGCGTGAATATAACAATGAAGACCTTTATGATGATCCACTTACACGTAATGAATAGTAAATATATTTTCTCTTCCTTATGATTTTATTAATAACATTTTCCTTTCTCTAGCTTACTTTATTGTAAAAATACGGTATATAATACACATACAAGATATGTATTACTCAGCTGTTCATGTCATCAGCAAGGCTTCCCATCGGCTGTAGGCTATTAGTAGGTCACTTTTTGAGGAGTCAAAAGTTATACGCAGATTTTCAACGTGCAGGGGATCAGCACCTCTAACCCCCACATTATCCAAGTGTTGACCGTATACATGTGTTATCTTTTTTAATACATAATTATATAAATGAAATATACCTGTAAACTAATGATGTATAAATACTAAAGTAGAAAATTGAATTAATGGGTGTGAGAATCCTCAGAGTCTTTTAACCCTTCCCGGGAGTAGGACAGGCTTCTCATAAGAATGGGTTTGGGGCTTTAGGCCAAGACTTAAAGGTAGGAGAAGGTAGGAGAGGAGTTCTTGGGGCGAGCAGGAGGTCAGTGAGGGATGACATCTATTTCTGGTAGAGGGGCTCCATATATACAGCATGGACATGTGACCCAAAGAGGTTTAATATTTGGTAGGAGAGTTGTGACAGATGAGGGAAGGAATTAAGGGCTCTGAACTTTATCCTTCTGAAAGTGGCTGCGAGTCTCTATACAGAGTGTTTGTGGAACTTTAGGGATCTGATGGCTGAGCAGTTGGAGGAAACTAGAGACAACAGGCAGTAGGACCAATCTGAGGCTTACTGCAACAATCCAAGCAAACCTGCAAGAAACAGAAATTTTAAAAGTACCAGTTGGAACAGAAGAAAAGAGACAGAGTCAGGAGACAGTTCTGAGGTTAAGTCAGTGGGCCATGGGGACCGATTATGGTGCAGTTTGAGGGAAATGTGGGTCATATTTCTGGCTGGGGCTACTCAATGTGATGCCATTTACTGAAGGAACAGAGAAGAAAGAGCATATTTTGGGGGAAAGAGAATTATTCCTATTAAGAAAGCGCTAAATTGGAATGTAGTCTCAGGCTCAGGAGAAGGGAATCACTCACAGTCTTGAGAACTGTAGGTACAGGATAATTAGGCCAAAGGAATAGATCACCAAAAAAGAGTACGCAGCAGGAGGGCAGAAGCTCGGGGAGCTTGGCATCTAAGGCTCTGACAGAAGGAAGAACGAGTAAAAAACTCTGGAGAGAACTTAGGGTTTCCCAGACTTAAAAAGCCACACGAAATACCCGACCATGACACCACTCAATCCACTAGAAGGCACCTTTCCAGCTCCTCTCTCTTCCTACCTATAACAGAAAAGCTCTGAGCTGAAGAACCTGCCCTGTTTTGACTTCTTTCCAAGCCAGGAAATCAGCTGGGCCTCTGTGATTGCTGCAAATGAAAAAGCTGAGCCAATATGGTTAACAGTCTTTTTGCAATTGTGTAATTTGCTCCAGTGAGCTTAAGGTCTAATACGGATGGTTTTCTTCCTACACTACATGAGTGTGTATTTAGAAAAATGTAAAACATTCACTGGTAACTGAGAGAAGAGTTATTCCTCCATCTGTAATGGGTGAAGCTGGAGATGAGTGGGGTGTGGAGCCTGCATTCAAGGCTTAATGTGGGAGGAGCAGTAAATAAACAGGGAGGAGCATGCATCTTGGAAAGAAAAACTATTCAGGTTACTAGCACCCTGGGTCACCCTGGTAGCATCCAACTGCAGCCAAACAAAGACACACAAGCCCAGCACTTGACCCCAGCATTGAACCCCAAAGGCCAGGGCATACCTAATACCACTCCCCTCTCTGCTAATATAAGCCCCTAGCCAGCAAGAGGGCAGCCTTTTTCTAAGACTGCCTCAGATCACAGAGTAGGTGGAGAAGCACCGGGTGACAGCAGTGCAGCAACTGTAAGGGCTATAAAAGAAAAACTGTTTCCTCCATGCATTTTGGCTCTAGTGAGTTTTCAAGCTTTACAGCAAAAGAATAAATGTCATACGGCTCTTTGGAGGGTATGTTTCACGACTCTGCTGTTGTCAAGGTTCTCTTGAGAGGAATGCCTTCAAAGGTGATTAACATGGAAATGCCAGCCCATCTGGGCTCTGAACCTTACAATATAAATGACAGTGACATGAGAACCATGATCTAGTTCTAGTTTGTACAAAAGATTAACTCAAAGAAAAAAATTAGCACCATATTTGTGTATACAGAGAATGTTCTCAAATGTCTGGATGGAAATGGTTAAGAAAAGACTTTTGATACCAACAGACTGATTCCTACTGGTGAAAAAAAAAACAAAACTATAAGGCCACAGACAGCTCTCTGGACATTGGCCTATAACATCCAGATTCCTAAAGAAATAGAAAATAATGTAACTCCTGATGGCTGGTGATCGTCCCCCCTCTCACACTCTCACTCCACTAAAACAAGGGAGTAATTTATGATGAGAAATTTGCTACATCTTCTCCAATCATCCAGTTGGAGCATCTCCAGTAATCTGTACATCTGTCTAAGCCCCAAAATTTTCTTGAGGATGATGAAGATTAAAATGCCAACAACTTGGACAAGAAACTCTTATGCAGAAAAAATAGTGTTTTGACAGTCCATGTTTGCAAATCACTGCTGAATTGCTGTGATGAGGCAGCAAAGACTGAATATGGGACCAGAAATAAGCTGAATCATCCCAAGGAATATGCCACCACTAAGACACTTCCTCCCCTTGGAACTGGCCTACTGAATCCTCATGACAGATTTTAACCAAACCTTCCCGGTTATTGCAAATGGAAGATACTGCTGCTGATGATGACAAGTACATTGACAGGAGCTAATATTTATGGAGCATTTGACATGTACAGGCACTGTTCTAAGAGTTTCACATGTATTATGTCAGATAATCCCAACAACAACTCTATGAAATGGATACAATTATTATCCCCATTTTACAGAGAAAGAAACCGAGACATAGAAAGTAAAGCAACTTGCCCCTTGTGTGACATAGTTTGATGGGGTACAGCTGTGATTTGACTTGGACATTCTGATTCCAGAGCCTGTGCTCTTAACCTCCATATACTGTCAACTCATGAATAAACTATATTCATTCGTTCATTCACTCATTGATTCAGTCTATACATATTTACAGAGCACTTAAAATTCATGGGCGCCAGGGATGTAACAGAGTCAAACAAACACAGCTCCTGTCTAGCAGAGCTTATGCTGAATATATGCATTAACTAAATAAGTACACCAATGATTATTCCAGGGGAGAGAGAGACTATTAAGGTATAAGGTTCCTAAGACAAAGGGAAAGTAACCTGGAACATAATACACTCATCAATTCCCAGCCAATGCCTTTCTGAAGCATAGATGTGTTACACTGATGTGGCCAAGGTAGCTCCTGTAGGTAGTGTGTAAATGATTGCAATCCACCACTCACCCTCCTGGATCTCCTCAGCACCTAATTTATACAGAGCAATCTGGGTGCTCCTATGGATATTCATGCTATAGGATCAACCTAAAAGTTGGATCAAGAAGGCCTTCAAAAATTCACAATTGCAATGGAGATGCCACAAATTAATCTCCTGTTAAAGAATGCTCTTGGCATTAGCATTTACTGTTGCTTGACCAAGTTTTTAGATAACATGCAGGTATTGAGCAAAAGATGACAGGGCTACATGTACAGTGACATAATTAGGGCCGAAGGTTTGTCCTTGAGAGGTCTGTAATCCACACAAATGTTGAAGGCTCAGTAACTCACACAATAACAGCAAGTGTTTTGTTTCGATAAAACCACCTTTGGTGAATTATATTACATAAATAAACAGTAAGCAACTGGCATGTCAGCACCCTAGTACTATTTTCCTGCTTAGCAGAGCTCCAACACCTATAGTATTAAAATATGGATATATTTAAGTTCATTGTAACTTATTAGCACAAGCTCAGAAGAAAATGGCTACCTAACGGCCTATAAAATGAACTCACATGAGAAAGCTCAGTGACTCAGAATGATGAATTGATTCAGAAATGGTGGTGTTGTGCAGTAGAAACCATGGTATAATGACAGAATCATAAGCTAGTGTAAGTAACAGTGGGGTTACGTTAAGTTTAAAAGAAGAAGACCCTAGATTCTAGTCTAGGCCCACATTTCTCTTAACACAAGACATCCTGAAATTTTCTTCAAATTCACCCTTTGTTGCTCTCCTAATTAAGATCATAATCAGCATCACACTAGAAATCCTGGAAAGCAGGGAAATTCCAGAAGCAACATCAACTCTTCTATAAGTACAAAGCCTAGAATGCATCACGATGACTGACAAGCAGGAGTCTGCTATAGCAGTGCTGTTTCTAAGCCAATTGAGGTGAAGATTTCAAAAGATTTTCTCTCCAGCAGGAGTGGACTGACTGTACACTGGCTTGGGTATAGCTGAAGTGCTTTATTCAGAGGCTACTTGTCATTGCTGTTGAATGTGACCTCACCATTTGGATTCAGTCCCTGTTGGCTCATTATAACTCACAGTAATAAACAACTTATCCAAAACACCTTGTTAGAGTAAATGCTCAAATTCTTCCCTCCCCTACTTTTAACAATGGCTAGGTGCACAGAATAACAAGAGCTCATGCACACTTCACCAGTGAACACCCTAGGGCAATGCCTGTACTTGGGCTGTCCTAGTTGTATGAAGAAACTGGCTTGGTATAATACAAAGAAAATGTGTCCAGGGCTCGGGGAAGTCCTAGCTCTGCCACCACTATCTTGACATGTGACCTACCCAATCTATTGCTTAATCTAAAGAAGAGTGCCACTAGATGCAGAAAAATTAAGGTCCCTTTCAATTCTAATATTTTCTTATCACCCCTAAGAGGATTTTGAGTCATCTTATTTTAATATCTTTGGATAGTTCTTGAAGACATCATATCTCACATTCACAAAATTGTTTCCAAATCAAGTGTTTAATACTGGTAGGCCAACACTGTACATATCATATCAGGAGGTATACTGAGTTAAATAGTGTCCTCCCAAAATCATGTTCTCCTAGAATCTCAGACTATGGCTTTATTTGGAAATAGGGTCTTTCAAGATGTAATTAGTTAAGATGAGGTCATACTGGATTAGGGAGTGCCCCAAATCCAATGACTGGTGTCTTTATAAGAAAGCCATATGGGCTGGGCATGGTGGCTCACGCCCTAGCACTCTGGGAGGCAGAGATGGGAGGATCCCTTGAGCTTAGGAGTTGGAGACCAGCCTGAGCAAAAGCCAGACCCTGTCTCTACAAAAAATAGAAAAATTGGCTGAGCATCATGGCGCATGTTAGAGTAGAAATGCCGGTGCACACGGGTTTTGAGAAAGACTTCTCCAGACAAAGATTAGGATAGAAAGAAGAGGTTTATTTACTTTTCCCTGGG